>JARQOD010000008.1:82344880-82424816 GCA_033576555.1 Oophaga sylvatica | reverse complement strand
ATCTTTTAAAAACCTGCCCCAAGAAAACCTTCTAAATGAATGCAATAAGGGTTAGGGGAAAAAATTTCCCCCTTTCCCAACATACCTAAAAAGGTTGGCATATGGGGGGGAAAGCCGCCCCCAAGCCGTACCCTCTTCTGTGGGTAAATGTTCCCCCTGAACAAAAAAAAATTGTTTTCCAAATGAAATTTAGTAGTGTTAAAACACCGCAGACCCATCAACCCCCACATCATTAAGTACTTTTTAAACAGTTTGTAACCCACCCCCTGTTGAAATCATGAAAATGTTTCAACATCGAAACTGACAAAAAAGTCCTTATCCAAGGGGATCCCCTGATTTTTTTGAGGCATACCCCCCCTAAATAAGGGAGATCCTTTAATGGTTTTTAGATGGGAAGTCTAAGTTTTTTGAGATGGTCGTCTGGGCAGGTATATAGATGATTTAAATTTACCCCCAGCCCCGGCAAATTTCAATCGCAATCGTAGTTCCTGTGAGGGGGCAAGAGCGTTTTATTTTCACTAAATCCTCCAAAAAAAATCGTAAAAAAGTCAGAACATCTGGACTTGGGAGAAAAAAAAAAGGGTTTTGGGGCATTAACACTTTGCAGCCCCAAATTACAGACACAGATTTCCAAATCCAAAAAACAGATTAGAACTGCCCCAAGGAAACCAGTAAAAATAATGTCTGAGATTATACACAAAAAATTTGAAAATCCGAGACGTTCAACCCCATTATCACCTGATAAAAACTGGGGTTTATTCTCCGCCAAAGGGGTGGAATCAATGCCCAGTAGGGGAATAGACTTCCGCAAGGGTACCATGGGAAACCCACAACGTTTGGCAAAGTAAAATCCAAAAATCCATCAGGTTAATAGCTGCTCCTGAATCAACAAAACCCTGAGCAGAAAATGTGGACAGGGAGCAAATCAGGGTAACAGTCAACAGAAATTTAGTCTAAACACTACCCAAGACAACTGAGCGTGCAAAACGTCTTCCCCGCTTAGGGAAGACTGAAATAGCATGAGAGGCATCACCACAGTAGAAACATAACCCATTGCGCTTTCGAAACTCATGACGCTGAGCCCCAGAAGTCACTCTATCACACTGCATGGGCTCAGAAGCTGGCTCACAAGGCAACACTATCTCACGCATACCTCTGCGCTCATGCAAACGTCTGTCAATTTGAATAGCCAATACATAGAATCATTGAGACCAGAGGGAGTACGGAATCCCACCATAACATCCTTTGCATTCTCTGACAGCCCCTTCCGAAAAAGGGCTGCCAAAGCATCATCATTCCATTTGTTCAGGACTGCCCACTTTCGGAATTTCTGACAGTACAACTCAGCGTCAAGACCCTGATTTAATGCCAACAAGGTTTTTTCAGCTTGATCAGTGACATTAGGTTCATCGTACAATAACCCCAGAGCCAGAAAAAATGCATCAATATCATTCAAAACAGGATCCCCAGTGTCAGGGAAAAAGGATCGCCGTGCAGGAGAGAGATGACAATTTGAACCTGCTTTGCTGCGTTACCTGAGGACTTAGGCTTTAAGGCAAAAAACAACTTACAGTTATTTTTGAAATTCAGAAATTTAGCCCGATCCCCCAAAAACAAATCTGGCATGAGAATCCTAGGTTCTACAACCGGCAACCCAGCAAGATAGGTAGCAATACTCTGAACCTCAGTGGCAAGCTGATCCACACGGCCAGACAACTGTGCAAACTCCATTGAGAGAAAATAAAAATCCTCCTCAGCACCCAAAGAAAAAGAGGGAAAAAATGCAACAGACAGAAAAAAAAAATCTGTGACAACTCTGACAACTTTTTTCTTTCCACACTATTTTTCCCTTTGTGAGTACCATATAATTTTCAGTTATGGCCAGTGATACTGTTGTTTCGGTAGCTGAGGAGGACAGGAACAACAGCAGGGCAGCCGAACACCTGAGATGCTGGTAACTAATTGGTTGCAGATTCCTAAACTAACGACACAACTAGAGGTAGCCGTGGAGCGTTCCTACGTTGATCCTAGACGCCTCGTCACAGCCTGATAGATAACTACACCTAACGGCAGAAAGTTGAAAGCTATCTGCCTTGGAGCAGATCCCCAAAGAAAATAGGAAGCCCTCAAACATATAATGGCGGTTAGACAAGATGAAAATACAAACATAGGCAGAAAATAGACTGAGCAAACACTGGGGCCACAAGCTGACTAAATAGGATAGGACAGGAGAGATTACTTTCTGCAACCCAGAAAACCCTACAAAAATCCAACAATTCTGATTACAAAAATACTGAGATCACACGATCTCGCCACCCACTAAATCAGATCTCAGTGTGAACAAAATCCAAGACGCAGCCGCTGAAAAAACAGGAAAAAGCAAATGAGCAAATAACAGTTGTTATGGAAATTTAATTAGGATAAATATATCCTTCAGTGTTTGCTGCTTGCCATGTCCAAATCTCTATTTAATGTCTTTTTGAGCGCTCAGAACGAAATGAGACTGTCCACACGGAAGTGTCAGTATAGCAGTTCGTCAAAGACATACATTTATTATTCATTCAAGGTTTTATACGTTTACAAAAAGGGGCTGGTTAGTCAATTAACATACAATTAAAAGCTGCTAGATTATTGGCTGTTCTAGTGTAAGTATGATAATTATGATAATCATGGCAAAAGAGCTGAAGTTGCAGAATTATTGTTTTATATTCTTTTGACCTAGTTGTCTTGCATGACTATAAGGTAAACAACAGATATCTAATAAGACTCCATGTACTTGTTCCTTATGAAGGCCTTATGAAGGCCAGATTCGTTTAAAATGACTGATTATAGCTGGCATGAGCACAGGATTTTTAGCAAGTGAGATCTATCTAACTGTGAACTGTAAATATATATATATGTGAATATACTTTGAATATATGGAATACATATACATTTCCATGACAGTCCCCCCTTAGATACCACTTGCCCTAAAAACCTGCTCCTGGCCCAAAGCGCTGCAACTCTTTTGTGCTGCCGGCGAGTTGAGACACCCCTAGTACATGCCTCCCCCACCGAATACAGAATTTTAGCAAATGGGTGGTCAGGAGGACTGTCCCTGTCGGGGTTTATGTGTTTGCAATCATAATCTCATAGTTGATAGGATGTTTCATCAAGGATGTGTATTCTCAGTCTGGAGGTAGTTCGGAGATCTGGTCAAGCCAGGCAGTTCCATCCGGACTGGTGCGAGGTCCAAGATGGTGAGCGGCATCAAATTGGTTGTCTCTTGAACAGTTTTTTTCCATTTTCCTGCGGATACAAGGAATTACACAGCAACCAGTAATGAATGCAAAAATGAGAACCCCCATAATGGCTGTCCCAACCTGTGCCAACATTTTCTGCCACCCACTCATCCACCCAAAGTATCGATCCCATGGGTCAGTGACACCTGAGTTCTGTTTCAGTTCCTCTGATAACTCAGTAAGTTTCTGTATTGCCATTGTGACTTTACCATTTGGGCCAGTGTTGTCTGGGATGTAGGTGCAACAGGTGTCTTTGATCATTTTGCAAACACCTCCTTTCTCAGCTAGAATCATATCCAAAGCCATTCTATTCTGGAATGCCATAATGGAAGTGGGGCCTAACTGTGCTGCCAAACCTTTTACAGCATCTATGGTGAAGTTAACAAATATCTGCTGGTTATAATAGATGTAATTTATCCAATCAACATTTTTGTTTATAGTTACTAGTGGCAATAGTGACTCAAATCCTGCTTTAACTTGGTCTCTGGCCTTGAACTCATCAAGTAGGTCATCTGTCTGGTCAGTCAGAGCATCCACGACATCCTTCATGGCTTAGGTGTCTCTCCTGGTACGGGAGCTTCCTTGCAATGCGATACGTGGATCCAAACAGGCTTTCCCTCTAGTTACACAGAGGTTGGTGTCATCTGGGGCTCTTGGACAGGATCATCAAATCTGGCAGTGAAGAGAAAAACTCGAGAATGGACATTAGTTTTTGACCAATTCAATTACATAAGTGTTATGATTTGGTAGCTGAGGAGAGCAGGCAAAAAAAGGCAATACACCAGAGAGGTTGGAATCTATGGGATTGCAGTACCCTGACTAACCACCACAACTAAAGGCAGCCGTGGAGCGTTCCTACATTGGTCCTAGACGCCTCGTCACAGCCTGAGAAGCTAACTACACCTAAAGATAGAAAAAGGAAAGCTATCTGCCCCGGAGAAGATCCCCAAAGAACATAGAAAGCCCCCAAACATGTAATGGCGGTTAGACAAGAAGAAACCACGGACACAGACAGAAAATAGAATGAGCAAACGCTGGGGCCCAATCTTCCTAAATAGAAAAGGATAGGAAAGGCACTTACTGCAACCCTAAAAAACCCTGAAAAGTACCAACTCTACTAATTACAAAAACACCTGAGATCACACGACCTCTACCACCTAAATTAGTTCTCTGGTGTAACAAAAACTAAACAGCAACCACTGAAAAAACTGGAAAAGGCAAATGAACAAACAACAGTGGCTGAACTAAACTGCAAGCACCAAAAAACTAAAAGAAGAAAATGTCTTATCTGTTAGCAGAAGATGCAGGCACGAAACAGCTTTTCTGGGTCTCTGGGAGTGTGCCTTACGCTAAACAGTGCAATTAGGAGTGTGTCATGCCATGGTTTGCGTGTCTCTTGGGCAATTTTTCAGCATTCTATTCTTAAGTGTTTCGTTCAGTTTTTCTACCTTCCTGCTGCTCTGGGGGTGGTAAGGAGTGTGTAGGCCTAGGTCTGACCCTACTGCTATCGGTCTCGTGTGTCAGTTTTGCTGTGAATGCGGGTCCCTGATCACTTTCTATCATTTCTGGAGCCCGTATCTACACACTATTTTCCGAAAGTAGCTTCGTTGCAGTAGTCTTTGCTGACTTGGAAGGCTTTTGTTCATCTTGAAAATACTTCTTTTGACCACAATGGCGTATTTGAATCCTTCACTTGGCGATATCTGGATGTGGTTTATCTGGATCCTTTGAAGCTGGTAGAGTGGTCTTTCCAGATGAGGTGAGGGGGACTTTCTTCCATACGTCCAGGCTTGCATTTGCCGCAGGTCAGACAGTTGCTGGTGAATTTGGCTGTTAGGGTGGAGATCCCTGAAGCGAACCAGTAAGCACCAATCAGATCATTCATCTGTGTCTTTGATATGTGGATGTGGGTCCATGTACCCATTGGACCACCATAGGGTGCATACTTTGTGGTAGGCAGAGTTTGAAGTCTATTATTGATAGCCTTCCTTCTTCACGTTTTGGAGCTTGGTCTTGTAACTTCTTGAGCAGATTCCAGGACGTCTCTTTGTCAGGTTTCTTGTCTTCAGTCGTCATGTAGTAGCCGTCCGGCTCTACGACCTCTCCCACTTCTCCATGTTGTCTTCCTTTGGCTGCTTCTTTGGCTGCCATGTCCGCCATGTTATTGCCTCACGCCTCTTCTGTTCTCAGTTTTCCATGCACTTTGATTTTTCAAATTGCCACCATTTTGGAAGTTGGAGTATACCCAGTAGGTCCCTGAAGGCTCCATGATGCTTCACGGTTGTCCCGTTTGCTGTGATGAAGTCCCTTGTGGCCCAGATGGGTCTAAAGTCGTGTGCTATGCCATGCGAGTACCTGTAGTCCGTGTAGATGTTTGCAGTCTTGCCTTCTGCCATCTGACAGGCCTTCGTCAGCGCTATCAATTCTGCTTCCTGGGCTGACAGGCTAGGTGACAGACTTCTGGACCACAGGATTTCTTGATTGCTGGTCACTGCACTTCCTGTGTTGAAACTTCTTCATCATCTGCAAATCTGGAGCCGTCCAAGTATCCCCCCTTGGGAGTGGGAGTAGAGTGGCCGGGCTGAGGACTGTAGGTCTGGAGACGGTGACATTATGAGACAAAGGCAATAGAGGCGCCACAAAGATCCTGGTGGTGGGGAGATTACTGTTGGTTGAGCTTGATTGAAGATTGCCAAGATGTCATGTGGAGTGAGAGTTTCCAGTGGCTGTCCAAGAGTGATGTCAGCAACCTTGTCCAGGAGGGTGTGTGCTGCAGATACTGCCATCAGGCAGGAGGGTGCTCTTCTTGCAACTGGATCCAAGCGGGCTGAGAGGCAGCCTAAAAGTCTCTGTTTTCCCCCGTGAATCCGTGCCAGGACTCCAGTAGCATGACCTTCTTTCTTCCATCAGGTAGACGGAAAGACTTTTCATAGTCAGGTAGGCCTGGTATTGGCGCTGAGACTGTGGAGTTCTTCCAATCTCCTGAATGGGTTGAAGGCTGCGTCTGATAGAAGGAGCGGGGTTGCGTTGATGCAAGTGTACAGAGGCTGCATTAGGACTGAGGCATCAGGGATCCAGGTTCTGCAATACGACACTAGACCAGGGAAGGCCTGCAGCATTCTTGGAGTTGTTGGGGGAGCCATCTTCTCCACAGTGGTCTTCCAGTCTTTTGACATGTGTTTCGTCTGGTGGGCAATACAGTGTCCCAGGGATGTAACTTGCTTCTGGCATCACTGGACTTTGTTCTTCCAGACCTTACGTTGCTGTTCTTCCAGGTAGAGTGGGAGAGACAAGGAATAGACTGTGCAGGTGTCGATGTCAACCACACAAAAGAGAAGGTCATCCACGTGTTGTAGAAGAGTGACTCTTGCATATTCTGCAATCCAGTTGACGAGGATGGAGGACATTGTCTTGGTGAAACTTGAAGGGCTTGTTTTGAGCACCTTGAGGCAACATTGTCCATATGCACTGCACTGGTGCGTGAAAGCAGGCCTCCAGGTGGAGGAGAAACACTGAAGAAGGTACTGGCCAGGTTGATCACCGTGAATACCGTTGCGGTGACTGGGACTCTTGAGAGCAGAGTGTGATGGTTCAGCACTGTTGGGTTTCAAATACCGTAGCCTCTTTCGGGCCTCCAGGCCTTGCACCATTCTGAACTCAGTGGGGTTTACAGTCTTTTTCTTCACTGTGGAAAGCTGGGATTGATTCCGATGGGCGAGGCAGCCCAGTTTGGTCTTGTCCTTCAGTATGCGGCAGGGGACTCCCATCTCCCGGCACAGAGCTGGCGAGAAAACAAGCCGCCTACTGGGATCCACATCATGAGAGATGACGACCAGCTGGCTTTCTTGTTCTCCACCAAGACAGTCACTGTGTTAGCACCTGCTCTGGTCACAGGGGGTCTTCTTGTTGGGACGTCTCCTTCACCGGCTGCTTTTTTCTCGGCACGGGCCATCAGTAGTTTCTTTTTCTCCAGCTCGGTCTCAGGTCAGTATTTGTGCACAAGTTTGAAAGAGCTGAGTGGCCTTTTGCCGGACTAGGGCCTGGGTGAAATGGTTGACTGCAGGGGGCACCTCCTGATGCTTGCAAAAGATGAACTTCTGGCATTGGAGCCGGATGAGGTGTTGCCATTCCATGAAGCGAGTAGGGTCCTTCTTGAGTTGAATATCCTGGCCAATGTCAAAGTTCTCAGGCCATCTTCTTAGGCGAGTTCACTTAGACCTTCAGTTGGTCAGAGACATCTTGATTCTGGGTGATGGAGTGGCTTTTCTGGTACTATGTCCAGCACCTCCTGTGATAGGTCTGCAGTGTGGTTGTTCCTGTTTCTTCTTGGGTCAGGGGTGAAGAAAGTGTCATGGTCCCATTTTCCTGGAACACTCTGGTCGCTTTCAGCTTCTGCAGTAAGTCCACGCCCAATAGGTTGAGGGTGCAGGTCTTTGACACAACAAACTGGACATGATGGAGTGTTCTGGCTGAGTCCACACGCTCAGGGGCTTCATAATCTGGAAATATCTGACTTGACCATCAATTCCCATGCAGGAAGCAGAAGATTCTGATAGATAGGTGAGGTTGCGGAGTTCCACAAGAAAAGATCTGACTACGCCATCCACTCTCAGGATATTGGTCCCACTGGTGGGGTTCCCTGTGGACTTGGTGTGCTCTTGTCCTATGGACGGGGTTCTTCACTGCTTTCTGTGTTTCTTCTTTTTCTGGGTGAAGTCAGTGTTCTGCACCGGTTCCAGAAATGACCAAACTCGCCACAGTTGTAACACTTGACATCCCTTCTGTCCCGGCGGGACTCAATCCTTTTTGCTACTGTGAGCAGGGTATCCATTGCTATTGACATGTACTCAGGCCTGGCTACTACCAGTGGTTTCCTGATTGGTTCTCTCAGTCCATGCACAAAAGCCTGTGCCAACATCCGTCTGTGTGTCTGATCATGGGTAATGAGGCCCAAATCTTGAAACACTTGCATTACTCTGTCATGGAACTTCTCCACAGACTCTGTCTTGTCTTGACTCGTGACTAGTGTTGAGCGATACTTTCCGATATCCAAAAGTATCGGTATCGTAATGGTATCGCCGATATCCAAAAAATATCGGCGATACCCGATACAGATACCGGAAATCCAATGTAAGTCTATGGGACAGAAATATGTAACTAAAAAAACCTCTTTCTTTCCTTGTAAACACTAAATAAACACACATAGAATACATATATATATATATATATATATATATATATATATATATACATGTCATTGTGACATTATTATATATACATATATTTATAGTTTATACACTTCTACATAGTAAAATAGCTCTGATTCAATTGCCGGGTAAAGCCGGCTTTTGTGAAAAGACAGAAGCACCCGACATGAAATGACACTTGGTGTACATAGAGTTAACCATGTCTTTTCATGTAGTTTGATATCTGATTTGCACTAACAATTACATCAGTCTATGTGTGCAAAATTTCACACCTGTAAGGGTTAATTAAAGGTGTAAATTCGTTGTAAAAAAAACGGACTTTTTGCTACGAATTTACACCTTTAATTAACCCCTACAGGTGTGAAATGTTGCACACAGCCACTCATGTAATTGTTAGTGAAAATAATAGATCAAACAACTTGAAATGACATGGTTAACTCTATGTAAACCAAGTGTCATTTCATGTCGGGTTCTGCATTTTCACAAAAGCCGGCAATTGAATTGGCGGCTATTATACTATGTAGAAGTGTATGAACTATAAATATAATATATATATATATATATATGTGTCACAAATTCAATGACATGTATATATATATATATGAGGTGTAAAATTGTTGAAAAAAAATGCGTGGGCTCCCGCCCTATTTTCGACAACCAGACAGACAAAGCCAGCGAGTGGGGGCAGATAATAATAGCCCAGAAAGGGACCATTATTTTTGGCCCCCCCTGGCTACTAACATCTGCCCCCAGACACCCCAGAAAAGACAAATCTATAATTAGATTCGCCCTTTCTGGCACTTTGCCCGTCTATTCCCATTGCCCTGTAGCGGTGGCGAATGGGTTAATATGGGGTTAAAGCCACCTTGCTATTGAAAGGTGACCTTAAGCCAGGTTAATAATTGAGAGCTGTCAATTAGACAACTATCAATTATTAATCCTATTGCATGAAATAAAAATAAAACACACACACTTTAATTAAAAATCATTTTAATGAAATAAAGACACATGTTTTTGACCATCTTTTATTTTACTGCAAAAACCATTTCCTGTAATAAAAATAAAATAAAAAAGCAAAATTATTCTTACCTATCCCATGCACAGTCAGGTCCCACGGTGTAATCCTTCAGAAAGGGTTAATGTTTACTGCAGGGACCGCAGCTAATGCTGCAGCCTTACAGTAAACCCCCAAATGAATGAGCTCCTCTCCTGGCTGACAGGAGAGGAAGTGGAAAGCTTAATTGATTGCTTTCCACTTTCACTTCAGGTCAGCCATGGACACAATCAGTGACGTCAGAGGAAACTGATTAACAAAAATAAGGGTTCCCTTCGAAAAAAAAATGGCGTGGGGTCCCCCCTATTTTTGTTAACCAGCCTGATGAAGCAGACTGCTGAGCAGTGGCGTACCGTGAATGAAGCAGACCATGCAGCTGCTATGGGGCCCGGACAGGTGAGGGGGCCCGCGACGGTCGGGTAGCTGTGTTGACACAGTACTACCAGGGGGTCGGCGGGGGAGGGGGAGCGCAGCTCTTCTATATACTCACCCCTCCTGGTGCGGTCTCTGCAGCCCCTGCTCTTCTCCCATGGTCTCCGACGCCTGTGTTCAGCGGTCAGGTGGTACCGCTCATTACAGTCATGAATATGCACATATTCATGACTTTAATGAGCGGTCCTGCGTGACCGCTGTACAATGGCGGCGGAGACCGCGGGAGAAGAGCAAGGGCTGCAGACCTCGCTGGTGGAAGGGTGAGTATAATGGATATTTACCTGTCCCGTTCCACCGTTGCTCGCGTCTTCTTGCTGCAATGTTCAGGTCAGAGGGCGCGATGACGTCGTTAGTGCGCGCCGCGCCCTCTGCCTGATCATTCACTGCTGGAGGACCCCGAAGACAGCGGCGCTCAGCAGTGGAGAGAGGACAGGTAAATATCTCAAGTGCCGGGGCCCTGAGCGAGCGGTGACATCGGCACCTGGTGTCACCCCCTGCTCAGGACACGGGCACCTGGTCCCCAGCGACGAGAGCTGAGTATGTCTTTTTTATTTTGGTTGCAGCAGCTGCGGCAGCATAAGGGCCTATACAATGGAGCATCTATGGGGGCACAATCTATGGGGGCATGATCTATGGAGCAACTATGGGGGCACAATCTATGGGGGCATAATACATTTTTTTGTTTAATGTGTCCCCTCACTGTGCTGGCACTTTACATTTACAATGGCTCTGGGTTTTTTTTTTTTTGGGGAGGGGGCCCATTCAGACTTTTGCTATGGGGCCCCATGATTTCTATGTACGCCCCTGCTGCTGAGGTATGGTATTTAAGGCTGTTAAGGAGCCAATATTCATGGACCTTGCCAGCAGCGTCGGACTGGAGTACCTTGGGCCCACCAGAGAAAAATTATTCATGGGGCCCACCATCATACTTCCCAACCTTTGAAGAAGGGAAAGAGGGACAAAGGCTGTGGCACGCTGTGCCTGCTGCAGCAAATTTTAGGCCATGCCACGTTGCACCACAGACTGTCCAGGAGTTGGTGGATGCTTTAGTCCAGGTGTGGGAGGAGATCCCTCAGGAGACCATCCGTCGCGCTCATCAGGAGCATGCCCAGAAGTTGTAGGGAGGTCATACAGCATACCTCCCAAATTTTGAAGACAGGAAAGAGGGTTAAAGGCTGCGGCGCGCATAGCGCGCCGCTGCAAATTTTAAGCCACGCCCCGACCACACCCATTTCACAGCTAATCACACCCATATCCTCGCCCCAACCGTATCCATGCCGATACAGCTGACCCTCCGATGACGGTTGGGGGGCCCACTGCTGGCACCGGGCCCCCCCACCGCCTGTTCAGGCCCCATAGCTTCCGGGCGGCAGAACAGGGAGAGCGATTCTCCCTGCTCTGCCGCAGAATGTAACTGTATCGGTGTGTTGTGCACGCCGATACAGTTACTGTAGCGTAGCTCCGGGTGGGCCCCCTCAGAGCGCGGGGCCCGGGGCCACCGCCCCTCTGCCCTGCGACCTATCCTTTCAAATCAGGGCCCACCACGCAGGAGCTGGGGCCCAACGGAGGTTTCTCCGGTGTCCCGGTGGCTCAGTCCGACCCTGCTTGCCAGCCTGATAATACCAGGCCACAGCAGTCTGCTTATCTTTGCTGGTTAACAAAAATAGGGGATCCCGTAGAAAAAAATTGGGGTGGGGACCCCCTATTTTTGTTAACCAGCCAGATGAAGCAGACTGCTGAGGCCTGGTTTTTCAGGCTGTTAAGGAGCCAAGATCCATGGACCTTGCCAGCCTGATAATACCAGGCCACAGCAGTCTGCATATCTTGGCTGGTTAACAAAAATAGGGGATCCCCTCGAAAAAAATTGGGGTGGGGTCCCCCCTATTTTTGTTAACCAGCCAGATGAAGCAGACTGCTGAGGCCTGGTTTTTCAGGCTGTTAAGGAGCCAAGATCCATGGACCTTGCCAGCCTGATAATACCAGGCCACAGCAGTCTGCATATCTTGGCTGGTTAACAAAAATAGGGGATCCCCTCGAAAAAAATTGGCGTGGGGTCCCCCCTATTTTTGTTAACCAGCCAGATGAAGCAGACTGCTGAGGCCTGGTTTTTCAGGCTGTTAAGGAGCCAAGATCCATGGACCTTGCCAGCCTGATAATACCAGGCCACAGCAGTCTGCATATCTTGGCTGGTTAACAAAAATAGGGGATCCCCTCAAAAAAAATTGGCGTGGGGTCCCCCCTATTTTTGTTAACCAGCCAGATGAAGCAGACTGCTGAGGCCTGGTTTTTCAGGCTGTTAAGGAGCCAAGATCCATGGACCTTGCCAGCCTGATAATACCAGGCCACAGCAGTCTGCATATCTTGGCTGGTTAACAAAAATAGGGGATCCCCTCGAAAAAAAAAACGGCGTAGGGGTCCCCCTATTTTTGTTAACCAGCCAGATGAAGCAGACTGCTGAGGCCTGGTTTTTCAGGCTGTTAAGGAGCCAAGATCCATGGACCTTGCCAGCCTGATAATACCAGGCCACAGCAGTCTGCATATCTTGGCTGGTTAACAAAAATAGGGGATCCCCTCGAAAAAAATTGGCGTGGGGTCCCCCCTATTTTTGTTAACCAGCCAGATGAAGCAGACTGCTGAGGCCTGGTTTTTCAGGCTGTTAAGGAGCCAAGATCCATGGACCTTGCCAGCCTGATAATACCAGGCCACAGCAGTCTGCATATCTTGGCTGGTTAACAAAAATAGGGGATCCCCTCGAAAAAAATTGGCGTGGGGTCCCCCTATTTTTGTTAACCAGCCAGATGAAGCAGACTGCTGAGGCCTGGTTTTTCAGGCTGTTAAGGAGCCAAGATCCATGGACCTTGCCAGCCTGATAATACCAGGCCACAGCAGTCTGCATATCTTGGCTGGTTAACAAAAATAGGGGATCCCCTCGAAAAAAAAAACGGCGTAGGGGTCCCCCTATTTTTGTTAACCAGCCAAGTAAAATGCAGACTGCTGCGGCCTGGTATTAAAAGACTGTCAAGGCCCATGGATTTTGGCCCTCAACAGCCTGATAATACCAGGCTACAGCAGCCCCACATTTGGCGCATCAAAAGATGTGCCAATTGTGGCACTTTACCCGGCTCTTCCCACTTGCCCTGTAGCGGTGGCAAGTGGGGTAATAAGGGGTTAATGTCACCGTTGATTGCACGGTGACAATAAGCCCGGTTAATAATGGAGAGGAGTCAATAAGACACCGATCCATTATTAATCCCAAAGTTTTTAAATGTTTAAAAAAAAGACACAGCCAGAAAAAAGTATTTTAATGAAATAAAAGAGACAACACAGTTTTCATTAATTTTATTATACACTCATTCCTGCGACGCCATCGATCTCCTGTAAAAAAAAAAAAAAAAAAAACCAAAAGTATACCACCTGTCCGACGCAGTCCATAGTAACGAGTGTCCCACGAAGATCCAGCTCTGCTACATCGGAATGCCAGGCAGAGCAGATTACCTGCTTTCCCGGCGATGACGTCATCGGACTGCTTTACGGCCGCGATTACCCGGCAGTCACTGCAGTTATCGCGAGAAACTGCATGTGACCGCCAGGGAGAAGAGGATGGCGGCCATCAAGCAGTCCAGGACGTGACCGCCAGAGATCTTCTGCCGGGTAAGTGCCGCTGACTCCTGACAGACCCGACAGACGGACACTGACAGTGACATTCCGATTCCGGTATCCGATATGACGAAAATATCGGAACTCGGATTCGGAATTCCGATACAGCCAATATCGGCCGATACCCGATATTTGCAGTATCGGAATGCTCAACCCTACTCGTAACATGTAGGCTAAGAGTTTGTCCTGTCAGTCTGCTTTTGGCTCATTCTCTGAGTTGCTCAATTAGCTTTGGTCCTGTCTCCTAGGCATACGCATCTAACTCTGTTGGAAGCTTGAAGTGTTCTCTCATAATTGGCCATAATGCATCACCTGCTTTTATTTCCATTACGGTCCAGAGATCAATCCAGGCTGCTGCATACGTTCGCTGGATCTGCTGCATTTTTTGGCAAAATGGCATGGGGTGTCTCCCTGGGTCTGGCAGCATACTGATCACCTGGCTTGGGATGAAGGGCTCATAGGATGGTGCCTCTACCTGTCCCTGCTCTATTGGTGCTTGTGTGTTTCCTTCCCTAGTATTGGGCAGCATGTGTGACGTTGCATCTTCATCTTCATCAGATAAGAAGTGACATGGTGTACTTGGTGCAGACACTGGGTGTAATGTATGTAGTACAGTTCATATAGCGTCTTGTGCTTGGGAGCGATGAAAATACATGAGACACAGGTTTGATATAGAAAGTCTTGTATTACTTCATACAAGTTGGCAAAAATAGTCACACAGTTTGCAGACACAGAAGCAGGAGACACAGCAGGCCAGAGTAATCTAAGCTCAGCAATCACTCTCCACAACAGGTTCAGGATCTTCTTCTCTGTTACCGTAAGTCCATGCAAACGTGGGTCTTTCAAAGAGCAGGGTTCAGAGTCCACAAGTGCTTCAGAGTTCCTCAGTAGGAATAGCTGGAGTACAAGGTCCAAGGCTTTAGGAGTCAGGTCACAGGTTCACTGCAGGCTAGATTCTGAAGCACTGATTGCTCAGCTGTGGCTGCTTAAGAAGCAAAAGGAGAGAATCAGGGCGGGAACATGCAAGCTGGAAACTCCATTTTGACTGAGGGCAAGATAGCTGCAGCAAGACAGAAAGTAAAATGGCTGACGAACAAACTGAGTTTCAGGAACATGTACACAGAACCTTACATTACTCCCCCCTTAGGGACAACCTCCGGATGACCTCAGGCCAGGCTTGTGTGGGTACCTCTGATGAAACTGACGGAGCAAGCGAGGAGCATTAACGTTATTGACTGGTTCCCATGAGTTGTCCTCCACTGGGTAGCCCTGCCATTTAATCAGAAATTGTAACTGATTTCTATACAACCTGGAATCTAAAATCCTTTCCACCACAAATTCTTCCTGACCATCATCTAGCACTGGGTCAGGGCAAGGAGAAGAACGTCCAGGAAACGTATTGGGTGTCGCAGCCTTTAGTAGGGATACATGAAAGACAGGGTGAATTCTCATAGTTCTGGGCAGTTGAAGACGACAAGCAACGGCACTTATAATTTTACTGATTTTATAGGGTCCAATGTACTTATGTTCCAACTTAGACGATGGAATCCTTAACTTAAGATTTCTGGTTGACAGCCAGACCAAGTCTCCTACCTTGAAAGCTGGTGCAGGTTTACGAAATTTATCTGCTGCTTTCTTGTACCTTTCCTGAGCCGATTCCAGATTCTCCTTTAGAAGATCCATATTCTTCTGTAAAGACGTGATTCTTTCAGCCACTGCTGGTAAAGGCGTTTCTATGGGAAATCGTGGTAGAATGTTAGGATGATAACCTAGATTAGAGTAAAAAGGAGACTGCTTAGTGGAGGCACTCTGAGAGTTGTTATACGAGAACTCAGCTAATGGAAGTAGATCCACCCAATCATCCTGTAGGTGGCAGATAAAGCAGCGGAGATACTGCTCCAGGGTTTGATTGGTTCGTTCGGTCTGTCCATTAGTCTGGGGATGAAAAGCAGAAGAAAGGTTTACTTTAATGTCCAATGCTGCACAGAAATTTTGCCAAAACCTAGAAGTGAATTGCACCCCTCGATCCGAAATAACCTCATCCGGTACTCCATGTAAGCGAAACACATCTTTAATCATCAAATCTGATGTCTGTTTTGCAGTGGGTAAGCCGACACAAGGGATAAAATGAGCTGCCTTTGTTAGACGGTCAACCACCACTAGAATGGTGTTCTTCCCTTGAGAGGTTGGTAACTCCACAATGAAGTCCATAGAAATGGATCCCCACGGGCGGGACGGGGTGGGAAGAGGCTGTAACAGACCAGTTGGTGAGGAGCGAGGTGTTTTGCATCTTGCACAGACTTCACATGAAGTGACATAGTTTAAAACATCCTTCCTGCAAGTGGGCCACCAAAAGAAATGAGAGAGAAATTCCTGTGTCTTTAGAATTCCTCTATGCCCAGCTATCTTGGAATCGTGAATGAGTTGCAATACTCTCAATCTGACTGTTTCAGGAATATACAGGCGTTGTCCCTGAATCCACACACCATTCTTAAAGACAAGACTTACGTCCCTTGGGGGTTGTGCCAAAAAGAAATCCGCATGGTATGCTTCCTTGATGTCCTTAAGTAGGTCTTGATTATGAATTACTCCTAGGAATCTAGAGTCAGGAAGAATAGTCTTAGGAGGAGTAATTGGACGTGTCTCTGCTGAGTAAATCCTAGAGAGTGCATCAGCCTTTCCATTGCGCGATCCTGGTCTATAAGAAATGATAAAATTAAATTGGTTTAAGAAAAGATTCCAGCGAGCCTGGCGAGGAGTCAGGCACTTAGCCGACCTGATAAACTCAAGGTTACGATGATCTGTCAGGACGACTATTTGCTGTGCAGCTCCCTGAAGAAGGTGTCTCCATTCTTTGAAGGCGGCAATAATGGCCAACAACTCTCTATTGCCCACATCGTAGTTCCTCTCAGCCGAAGACAACTGCTGGGAAAAGAAGGCACAGGGATGCAAGACATTCTTCTCACCTGTTCTCTGAGAGAGTATAGCTCCAACGGCACAGTCTGAAGCATCCACCTCTATTATGAAGGCAAGCTCGGGGTTGGGATGTACTAGGATAGGTGCAGTGGTAAATTTATCTTTTAGACGGGAAAATGCTTCCTGGGCTTGGGGAGTCCAGGAGAACCTAGACTCTTTCCGGGTAAGTTGGGTGATAGGTGACACTACCTCAGAGAAATTTCTAATGAAACGTCTATAGAAGTTGGCAAACCCGATGAAGCGCTGTACCTCCTTCACATTTCTAGGACTTGGCCAATCCTTGATGGCTTGGGTTTTGCTTCCATCCATACTAATTCCTTGTGTAGACAGTACATACCCCAGAAATTGAATTTTCGGTCCTATGGAATTCACACTTTTCAAGTTTGATGTAAAGATGATTTTGTCTTAGACGTTCCAAGACCATTCTCACATGTCCATGATGTTCCTCTGTGGAGTTAGAAAAAATTAGAATATCATCCAAATAAATTACACGAATGTATCTAGGAGATCCCTGAAGATGTCATTCACCAAGTGTTGGAAAGTGGCTGGGGCGGTACTCAGACCAAAAGGCATAACTAGATATTCAAAGTGTCCATAGCGTGACCTGAATGCAGTCTTCCATTCATCCCCAGGTCTAATACGGACTAAGTTATAGGCCCCACGAAGATCTAGTTTAGAGAAAATTTTGGCATGTCGCACTCTCTCCAATAACTCAGGGATTAAAGGCAATGGATAACGGTTTCTAATAGTAACCTTATTGAGTTCCCTATAGTCTACGCATGGTCTCAGAGATCCATCTTTCTTCTTTACAAAGAAGATGGGTGCACCTGCAGGAGATGAAGAGGGGCGTATGAAGCCCTTGGCTAGATTTTCGTCTATGTAATCCTTTAAAGCCTTTAGCTCGGGCCCCGCCAGGGGGTAGATCTTACCAAAAGGTACTCTGCTCCAGGCAATAATTCAATTCGACAATCATATGGACGGTGAGGAGGAAGCTGGTCAGCGTTCTTCTTGTCACATAAATCCACATAGTCCTGGTATACAGCTGGTAGTTCAGGGACTGACATGGTTCCTTTAGGAACAGAGCAAGCTGAAACTTTTGGACTCATCTGTTTCTCTGGAAAGTGTAATTCCTTGGTCTCCCAGTTAATGGTAGGATTCTGAGCCTGCAGCCATGGTAGCCCTAGAATAATGGGAAAGTGGGGAGAAGAGATAAGCATAAAGGACAGTTTCTCTTGATGATCTTTACCCATAAGAACCCTCAAAGGCTCTGTTTCCTGATCCACTGGTCCAGAGGTCAGCAGGGAGCCATCCACAGTTTCCATCTGTACTGGAGTAGCCTTCTTCACTGAACGTATCCCCTGTTTCAGAGCAAAGGAGACATCCATAAAATTTCCACTTGCCCCTGAGTCGATCATAGCAGAGCTAGACACCCAAGCTGAGTCAACCCAGAGTTTGATGGAAAGAAAGCAATGAGAATTGTTTTTCTTACAACTCAGCTGGGACACCGCTGAGGAAACTTGAAAAATGGCAGCGTTTACACAGTCAACGTCCTCAGAGGTAACGGAGTTTAAGTCCGAGAAATCAAGATCTGTTGCTGCAGATCTCTCTGGAGCCTGAGGCTCGGACCTGACAGATCCCCTCTCGCAACACTCACAATGAATGAGTGCTGCAGTAGTCTTACGAGAACGGCTGGGGCAGTTTATAATGAAGTGCCCTGACTTACCACAATAGAAACATAGATTTTCCTTAAAACGATGTTCCTTGCGTGCATCACTAACCCGTCGTTGTAAAGAGTCTACCTGCATGGGTTCAGGTTCAGGTTCCGTGTAATCCTACTCAAAGTTCCTTAGCTGGAGAGGAAGGTAGGAAAAGGTTAGTGCGATTGCTTTCGAACCATCTCTCTTGCCTGCGTTCAGTCAGACGAGTATCAATACGGATGCAGTAGTTAATAAAGTCACCTAACGCAGTGGGAGGGTCGGCACGAGCAAGTTCATCCTTAATCAGTGGAGATAACCCTTTCGAAAAATAGATTTTTTGGCGGAACTGTCCCAGGTGGTATCAAGGGCCCATCTCCTGAAATCCAAGGCATATTCAGCTACCGAGTGCTTACCTTGGCGCAAAGCTAACATGGCTGCTTCAGCTGTTGCACCTCGATTGGGGTCATCAAACACCTGCCCCATGGCTGAAATAAAACATCAAGGTGATTCAAACAATCATCCTCAGTCTCAATCAGAGGGTTTGCCCACATCAAAGCCTTGTTGGTAAGCAACATAATTATAGTAAGCACCTTAGATCGTTCAGTGGGAAATTGTGAAGCATGTGCAGAAAAAAAAAGATTGCATTGATTAATAAATCCCTGAATTTCTCACGTTCACCGCCAAAACGAAAAGGGGGCAACTTGGGAATCCCAGAACTCGGGGCTACGGCAGGAGCCTGGACTCGCTCTTCTAGAACCTCAATCCTGGCTCGCAAATCCTGGGCAGTCTGTCCAAACACTTGCAAATTGTGATTAGTGAGGTCCTGTAGGCTTGAAAAACGGGTCTTTATATTCTGCAAATCTGCAAGGATATTATCAGTCACTCCGCAAAGTTCCTTTATGCGGGCCTCCATTTTCCAGATCTTTTAAGACAGGAGTACTGGAAGAAGAGGAGAGGAGAAAAAAAAAACAATAGTGTTTACCTGTGGTAACACTGCAGAGAGAAAAAAAATTAAGGGAACTGCTCACCTGGAATGGTTGTGAGAAGTCACAACCACTATCATCACAGAAAGTTCACCCGGACATCTGATATCCACAGTTACAGCAGACAAAAAAGAGAAAAGAGAAAAAAAAAAACAATAGTGTTTACCTGTGGTAACACTGCAGAAAAAAAAACACTTAAGGGAATTGCTCACCTGGAATGGTTGTGAGAAGTCACAACCACTGTCATCACAGAAAGTACAACCGGACATCCGATATCCACAGTTACAGCAGACACAGCCTTTCCAGACCCAGCAGACACTAACGTTTTGGCTTCAGAATCTTGTAATGTATGTAGTACAGTTCATATAGCGTCTTGTGCTTGGGTGCGATGAAAATACATGAGACACAGGTTTGATATAGAAAGTCTTGCATTACTTCATACAAGTTGGCAAAAATAGTCACACAGTTTGCAGACACAGAAGCAGGAGACACAGCAGGCCAGAGTAATCTAAGCTCAGCAATCACTCTCCACAACAGGTTCAGGATCTTCTTCTCTGTTACCGTAAGTCCATGCAAACGTGGGTCTTTCAAAGAGCAGGGTTCAGAGTCCACAAGTGCTTCAGAGTTCCTCAGTAGGAATAGCTGGAGTACAAGGTCCAAGGCTTTAGGAGTCAGGTCACAGGTTCACTGCAGGCTAGATTCTGAATCACTGATTGCTCAGCTGTGGCTGCTTAAGAAGCAAAAGGAGAGAATCAGGGCGGGAACATGCAAGCTGTAAACTCCATTTTGACTGAGGGCAAGATAGCTGCAGCAAGACAGAAAGTAAAATGGCTGACGAACAAACTGAGTTTCAGGAACATGTACACAGAACCTTACACTGGGTGAGATTTGGGCTTTAAAGTTGTCTTGCTGCATGGGGATTTCCCACTTCCTTGCTGAGGCTGCGGTGGATCAGTGTCATGGTTCCATGCTAGCAGCCCTGTAGCTATACCACCCCCCTGTGAAGCCCTAGCTGTGGGCTGTTGTGTCTGGGGGCTACATGTAGCGTTTTGGGTAGGGAGATTTGCACTTTCTTCTCCTGATATAATGACTGGCAATGTTTGTACTGTGCTTGGGATAGACAGGGTGCCCTGTGCTGGAGACACTGAATACAGGGACACCACATTGCTTGGATTGGGCGTTGACCCAGTTGTTAACGAAGTAGAAAAAAGTGGAAGAGAAGGGAGGTGTGAGGGAGGAGCGAGAGAAAGAGGAGGGAGAGAGATGGAGGGGAGGGTGAAGAAGAGGTGGAGTGTGCCTGAGAGGAGGAGGAAGGAGAAGAGCAAGCATGAGCAGGTGGGTGTGGTGTGGGAGGAGAAAGGGAGGAAAAGGAAAGAGGGGAGGGAGAGAAGAGTGAAAGGGGGAAAAGAGAGAAAGATGGAGGAGAGAGAGAAGAAAGATGGAGGGGGAGAAGTAGAAGAAGATGAAGAAGAAGATTTGAGAGTTGGAGAGGAAGAGATAGAAGAAGAGGAAGATGAAGAAAATGGATGTGTCAGAGATGTGAGGGAGGGGAAAGAAGGAATGAGAGGGATGGCAGCGAGGAAAGAGGAGAAAAGTCTGAAGAAGAGGAGAAAGGGACTGAGAGAAGAAAAAGGAGAGGTTGTCCCCCCTGTGACTCTTGAGAGGGGATGGTTGAAACAAAAATGCCTTCTACCTGTGGAGAGAGGCGGGGAGCGTTTTTCCCTGTACAAGGCTCCTTACTCAATGAGAGCAGCCTACACCTGTCCCGTGTCTCCACATGATGGACATTGATGTGTGTGACTCTGCATTCTGCTCTTGTGACATGTCAGTGATCTTTTTCTCACAGACGATTTA
The DNA here is from genome assembly GCA_033576555.1 of Oophaga sylvatica. Taxonomy (NCBI): domain Eukaryota; kingdom Metazoa; phylum Chordata; class Amphibia; order Anura; family Dendrobatidae; genus Oophaga; species Oophaga sylvatica. Next base: position 82,403,675 of record JARQOD010000008.1, on the reverse strand, counting down.
ACACCTTTTCAATCTTATTCACATAAAAAATCACTTCCTGGTCAGTTCAAATTAACTTGCTGTACCTTCTACACGATGCACCACTGGTCTTTTATAGCAGATGGTAATCTATTAACAAACTTTCCTCTGCCTTTCAAATAACAAAAACAAGGAGAAAAAAAAAAAAAAACATTTCATTATGCAGCGTAAAGGCTGCCTGTCTATTTGCTTCTCAGTACTCTGACCTTCTATTCACATGCCTAGCCCTTCAATTCTTACGTACAGTGTCTATTCCAAAAACCTATTCAACAAAGGTGATTTAAAAATCTGAAAACTGCTGCACTCTGGTTCTGTTTGTCCTCGCCGAATGCCCGATGGGAGGGGCTAGTCAAACCGCTGCGCAGTTTGTGTGTGCGCTCTCCCTCAGCCTGCAATTTTCCTTATCTGTGGAGTGACCTTGGTCTAAAGCAAGCTTGTAAAGGAGAAAGAGAAAAAAAAATGGCTGGAGAATAAAACTCTAAAAATAAATTGCTTAGAAAAAACCTTTCCAAAATTATTTAAAAATGTACTTAAAAGAAAAACTTTAAAAACAAAAGTTAGATTTAGTAAAAAACTCTAGAAAAAGAAAAAATAAATTCACCAAAAAGGGGAGAAAAGAAAAACCGTATTAATCATAAAACTCTGAAAAACAACCCTTGTTACTAAAACAGCTAATTAAAAAAAACAGAAAAGAGGTGGAAAAACTGATTGTAAAAATGATAAAAACAAAAAGAAAAGTACTTTAAAACTTTTGTCTGGTAGCGTAGGCTTTTTTCCTACCGCCCTGGAATGTCATCTCTCTGCTGCCAGCATTTACCCCCTCCCTTATATCTCTGCTTGCTGTCTCTACAGGCACTGAAATCACGTATCAAAAAAAGATTATCCATATAGAATAGCAAAAATGAATACATTTCAGTCTGAATGCCTGAAAATGTTTACGTTAAAACCTGTAGCCAAAAAACTAGCTTAAAAAGATCAAAACCAGGAAACAGATGTGACAGCGTGATTAGCAGAGGAGGGGGGGTCAAAGGGTTTTCTCGCTGCTACAGCCAGCAGTGAATGAGATACTGACAGAGCGCACGGAGATGTGATTTAAAGCGACAGTACCTGATACAGACAGTTGACACGTACAATGAGACAGACACCGGGAGAATACGAATCCCTCTTTTGATGATCTGTGACACATACAAGCTGCTCTGGTAACTGATAACTCACCAATTGCACTGAGCACGCCGATGCTCCAGGTCTACCACTTCTTAAAGTGCGCCGGTCACAGTAATCTGTAGTAGCCTGTACAAAATTCCCACCCTTCACACCTGGAATGCTGGGAGTGGCTCCCTCCGATGTGCGAAAGAATTTGTGAGAATTTATTCAAACAAAGCCCCCACCCTTCACACCTGGAATACTGGGATTGTCTCCCTCCGATGTGTGAAAGTATTTGTGAGAACTTATCCAGCAATTTGGCTTTTTGCTATACAGCCCCCAGAAATCAGCAAGCAAAAACACAGTCACCGTTCCAACTTTCTCCCGGTTCACATAAAACATGAAACATATACAGCACAGCAGCAAACAACTCGGCTTATATCCCAAGGCTTTTAGATAAGGGTATGGACTTTTTACACTACCTGGGAATGCGGTGATGACCACGTCCGACCGGCTGGAAGTGTAGGCTAGGACTAGGCACAGGGAACATTCAGGTAAGATGACAGAGTTTTCTTACCTTACTTATGGAGCTGCAGTCTCCGTCCCGTGTGCCAAGGCCAGGGCCAACACCCCCGTCTCTCCGGTTGGCCGGGTCCTCGTGCGTTTCGTCCAATGCCCCGCGTGCAGGCGCCAACTGTTATGGAAATTAATTAGGATAAATATATCCTTCAGTGTTTGCTGCTTGCCATGTCCAAATCTCTATTTAATGTCTTTTTGAGCGCTCAGAACGAAATGAGACTGTCCACACGGAAGTGTCAGTATAGCAGTTCGTCAAAGACATACATTTATTATTTATTCAAGGTTTTATACGTTTACAAAAAGGGGCTGGTTAGTCAATTAACATACAATTAAAAGCTGCTAGATTATTGGCTGTTCTAGTGTAAGTATGATAATTATGATAATCATGGCAAAAGAGCTGAAGTTGCAGAATTATTGTTTTATATTCTTTTGACCTAGTTGTCTTGCATGACTATAAGGTAAACAACAGATATCTAATACGACTCCATGTACTTGTTCCTTATGAAGGCCAGATTCGTTTAAAATGACTGATTATAGCTGGCATGAGCACAGGATTTTTAGCAAGTGAGATCTACCTAACTGTGAACTGTAAATATATATATATGTGAATATACTTTGAATATATGGAATACATATATATTTCCATGACACAGTGGCTGCAGATAAACTGTGAGGAGCTCAGGCCCAGGAGGGGACCTGGCTGACCTCCACAAAAGTGCAGAAAACAATGCAAAAAGCAAGCACAAAAAGAAAAGCAAAAAATATTATCTATACTGAAAGCAGGAGATGCAGGCAAGACTCCAGCAAACTTCCAAATGAACCAGGAACCACAATTGAGACAAGAACAATTGATCACCGGCAATCATCATGGGAGGGAACCTCCCTTATATCAGACCAGTCAGTGAACCCAGATTGCCACTCCTCGCTGAAAGGTTCAGTACTGTCTGTAACCACCAGAGGAAGCCTCTGCTCAGAAACCATCTCTAACACATTCATAACATCTCAGGCTGTGACGAGGCGTCTACGATCAACGTAGGAACGCTCCACGGCTACCTCTAGTTGTGTGGTTAGTTCAGGTTACTGCAATCCAATAGGTTCCAGCCTCTCTGGTGTATTACCATTTTTGCTATTTCTCCTCAGTTACCGAAACATAACAGGATAGGGAGTTGCTAGCCATGAAGTTTGCCTTTTCCGAGTGGAGACATCTCCTGTAGGGGCTCGCTTTCCCTTTCAAGTTTTCACTGACCACAAAAATTTGGTCTATTTGCAGAACGCCCAGCGGCTAAATTCTCGTCAGGCCAGATGGTCCCTGTTCTTCTCCCGGTTCCATTTCACCCTCCATTTCCTCTCCGGTGAGAAGAACATTCGCGCTGACACCCTATCTCGCTCTGTGGTGTCCTCTGAGGAGGTGGAGGAGGAGCCTCGGCTTATTGCCCCACAGAGAGACTAAGAATGGAGGCTTCAGTTTCGCTTGAGTCTGTGCCTCCGGGCAAGACTTTTGTGCCCACCAATTTGCGACCGGAAGTACTCTCTTGGGCACATTCGTCCAAGGTGGGTGGACATTTTGGGACAAAAAGGACTTCTGAGTTGCTGTTGATGACATACTGGTGGCCGCAGATGGCCCGTGACGTCAGGGAGTTTGTTCAGGCGTGAGTCTCCTGCGCCAAGAATAAATCCCCTCGACAACGGCCGGCTGGGCTACTTTTCCCTTTTCCGGTGGCAGACAGGCCCTGGGAGATGGTCGGGATGGATTTTGTGGTTGTCTTACCCAAGTCTCGGGGCTGCACCATCATCTGGGTGAAAACCGACCACTTTTCCAAAATGGTGCACTTGGTGCCGTTACCACGGTTACCGTCTGCATGGGCCTTGGCAGCATTATTCATTAGGCATATTTTCCGCCTACACGGTATGCCAGACAAAAATGTCAGTGATCGAGGTCCCCAGTTTGCGTCTTGGTTCTGGAGAGAGCTGTGTCGTTTACTCAGCATTAAGTTGAATCTCTCCTCTGCATACCATCCCGAGACGAATGGGTTGGTAGAGAGGGCCAACTAGACCTTGGTCACATACTTGTGACATTTTGTCTCTGCCAAGCAGGATGACTGGGCATCCTTGCTACCGTGGGCTGAGTTCGCTCTAAATAATGCTGTGGCTGACTCCACCGGACAGACCCCATTCCTCCTGAACTACTGTCAGCATCCATGGGTACCAGTGCCCATGCCCGTGTCTTCCGCCGATTCCAGGGTGGCAGACTGGGCTGTGGAGGCACGGGACATTTGGGACCGCACCCAGGATGCCATTCAGGCCTCCAAAGAGAGGATGAGGTCTTCGGCTGATGCCCATCGGCGCCCCGCTCCTACATTTGCTCCGGGTGACCTAGTGTGGCTCTCTGCCCGAAACATCGGGGTACGTGTAGAGTCCACCAAGTTGGCGCCTCGCTTTTTGGGTCCCTTTAAAGTTCTTGAGCAGGTGAACCCGGTGGTTTATCGCCTAGCCCTTCCACCTCGCCTTGGTATCACCGACACCTTTCACGGTCCCTCCTGAAACCCATGGCCATTTCCCAGTTTTCCGAGTCATCTGCCGGGACGTCGGGTTCATCTACCGACGATCATGAGGTGAACGCCATTGTTGGGTGCAAGGTGGTACGAGGCAAAAAAAATTATTTGGTGGATTGGAGGGGTTATGGGCCTGAGGATAGATCCATGGGAGCCTGCCGAGCATGTTCACGCTCTGCAGCTTATCGCTGCCTTTGAGCGCAGCAAGGCCCAAAGAAGGGGGGGCCCTGGGAGGGGGTGTAATGTTAGGGTTCGAGTTCTCGCTGCTGCACAAGGGGAGTCTCGAAAAAGTCCCGCTGCGGACCCCCATCCATCTCTGGCCGCAGTGGAGCCAGCTCAGCAAAGACGTTGGTCCCAGCGTCTCGCCCGGTCTAATACTGTGCAGAGACTTGCTGCTGACTCTTCAGGTTCTGCTATTGTAGCCAGTACTGGTCAGCAGCGAGCAGGCGTCTTTAGGACTAAGTCCTTTGTTGCTTCATCTGAGCATGCCCAGAGCAAGGTCTCCCATTGGAGATCAGGGGTCACATGCTCAGATACAGCTGCCACTCCTATTGCTCCTTCAGGAAGGTCCTGTGGCTGTTGATGTTCTGAAGCAGCTTCCCATTGGTCCTTCCAGGAAGTTCTTTTTCTCATGGCTGCTATAAAAGGCTGTCCTTACCGCACGGCCGTGCGCTAGTATCAAATCTGTTATGTGCTTGCGCCAGTGTGGTCATGTATGCTTGTGGTTAGGTCTGGCTGAAATAAGCCCCTATAATACCGGCTACTCCGGTGAGGATATTACTGCTTTGGTTCTGTTTGCATGACCACAGACTGCAATCCGCTTAGCAGTCATCTGTGTTCCCTGTGAGTCTAACAGGACACAGTCTTTGTTACAGCGGCTCTGTGAATTAACAGAGTCCGCTTATATCGCCATATAGTGCTGCGGCGTTTACATCTCTGACTCTGCAGGATAACAGAGTTCGCTCATACTGCCTATTTACGCCATCTTACTAGCAGCAGGCTCTGCCTGCATGGTGGACCCCGGGCTGCGAACGCACCTCTCCTTAATATCTATTAGGTGCGTTCCGCAGGCCCTTATCACTGATGCCCCAAGGTATGTTGAGAAATCTTCCAGTAAATATGTTATCCAGTTGGATGAAACACATAAGGTTGTATCCAGTTTGTTGAAACATGTAAAGTTGGCTGTGCTGCTGGAGCAAATAAATTCTTCAACAATAATGATGATGGTAAAAAGATTTTTTATTCACAATGCATTTCAGCACCATAGCTGCTTCTTTATCACATGAAAAAAACAAATCACATTTGTTCTTTTCACTTGATAAAGAGACTGGTGCATTGTTGGAATGTGTTGTGAATAAGAAAACACTTATCATCATCATTCTTGAAGAATTGATTTACTCCAGCAGCCCACCTCATGTGTTTCATCCTAGTTTATGCTATAATTTCAAAAAAGAAATACACTTATGCAATCTTTGGCAACAATGACATCTTCAAGGTTAGTTTTGAGGGTTTTTTTTGCATAAAGCTGTTAGTTTCTTGCTATTGTTTGATTATGGTTTCTTTCATTCTTTCATTCATCTATCTTACAGAAGACCTTTTTACTTGCATAAAAAAAATGTTAAATACCATGTAAAAATCCCTGAGATTCTCTGATTCTGCAACTTTTCTCTCTGCTTTGCTTTTGTATCCTTGTTTTATTTAGTGAATGGCATGTTATACTGGTTGAAACCATCATTTTTAGATGTCTCCAGCTCAGCCTGAAGTTCTTGGGATGTTGAAAATGGTTTCTTTGCCACATTAAGAACCAAAATTCATAGTGTGTTCTCATAAGTTTTTCTTTTTTCCAACCATATTCTGGAAGGTTCTTGGCTCTTCCATGAGTAGCACAGATAATATTTCAAACTGTTAAAGCCAAGATGTCAATGCCATTGGAGACCATCTTGTATTCTTTAGATTTAAACTGCTTTTGCTTGGTAAAAGTTGCTTTACTAGTTTGCCAGGACAGCTTTCTTGTCTTTATCATTGTCAATAAGGACCAGAAAATATAACTGCCCCATTTTTACAGAAAAGTCACCATTTATATGCTAATTAAAGTCATATGAGCACTGATAATGTGGGGACAGGTGAGTAATTTCCTGTTGATCATATGTTAGTATCATTTTGTTCTTTGTTTCAAACTGATCGGGTTGTTGTTATTGTGTACTAAAACATTTATGGAAGAAGAAATAATCAATGCAATAAGGATGTGCACACCTAATACATGAATTATATACGTATTCATGTATTAAGTGTGCACATTCTTATTGCATTGATTATTTCTTCTCCGATTGCACCTTCAATGCAGGGTTTAGCACTTGGCTCAGTATCATATTTGCTTATATGTGTTTACGGCACTTTGGTGCACCCCACTTCCTAAGATTGATGCTTCTTATTGTGTACTGGTATTGTGATATGTTTTATGTACTTTTCCTATCAAGTTTATATTTGAGTTTTGTTCTATTGTTCATTAACGGGAATCTGTCACCCTAAATTGGAGGGATATTTAAATGATGGCAGTCAGGTCAGATGGGCGGTGTTTTAGGTACTTGCCTTAACATGTTGTTCGCCGCTGTCTCCATTATTTCTGGGAATTGTACTCATTGCCCTCCATATAACGTGCCTGCGCATTGCAATCTTGAATTGTGCACGCGCAGTATGTTTTGCCCGCAGATTGCAATGCGCAGGCGCGTTATATAGAGGGCAACAACTACAATTCCCAGAAATAATGGAGACAGCGGCGAACAACATGTTAAGGCAAGTACCCAAAACACCGCCCATCTGACCTGACTGCCATCATTTAAATATCCCGCCAATTTAGGGTGACAGATTCCCTTTAAAATCATGAGTTTGCATTCATAGGCAAGCAGTTTCATTACACTTTTTATTTCAAAAGATATTTAACACAGTCTACTTAATACTCACTGGTGCCAATAATGTTGACCACAAATGTGTCTGTTAATGCTGTTGATGCCGATCAAACAAGTTGCAAGCCATAATAATTATGTACTGTCATGTGTGCATTGCCACGAAGATCGTCGCGGTTGCACATTTTGACTTCTCACAGCTGAGCTGCTGTTTCTTTGTGTTTGGCAGCTAGGGAGTTAATTCTGTCTGTGCTCGGTTCTGGGACTGGGTGCAGTTTCTCCCGGCTGCAATTGATTATTTGTTGATTGGTTTCCTTTAAATTACTGGTTGTCTGCTTGGGGAGTTGCCAGTGAAACCTTCATGCAGACCACAGATAGGAATGAATCTGTATAGACTTTAGTTGTGAGCTCCTTAGTTGTTCTAAGCTCAACTTGGTTAGAGTTTATTTCCCAGACCATTTATGTTCCTTTGGTGTTTGAGTGTGTATGCAAGCGAGTGTTATCCTGTCTGTCTTATGTCTAATCTGTGTATTTAGCTGAGATCAGCCCATATCCCTTTGGTGGTAGTCAGGATCCTTCTTAGGACTGATTACAGGGTTCAGGGTCTGATAGGAGCCAGGGTTAGGTTGGAGACTTGGACCTCTGAACCATTATCAGTACCTCCAAGGTGAGGGATTAGTTAGGACCCCAGTTTAGGGTCAGGTTAGATCCCGGTCCACCTCTTTCCTGTTTCAGCTCATCAAGTCCTCAAGATTAACCCTGAGTTCAGCAGATATCGTGTCAGATAAATCTATTCTATACTTACATGCTGATGTTGCTATGCTAGTTGTTGTATAGAGTGTTGTTCCTGTATTAATAGTTTACTGACATTGTATACATATCATTAGACAGCGTGACATTTTCACTGGCCCTAAAAAATATCTCCAGTTACCATGGATCCAGTAGCCCAGCTGGCTCTGCAGTTGCAGGGATTATCCATGGAGCTGACGGACATTAAGTCCAAAGTTTTGTCTCCCCTGGAGCAAACCAGAGTTGAACCTAAAGTAGCTCTCCCGGACAGGTTCACTGGTGGGCGAGACAAATTTTTCACCTTCCGGGAGGCATGTAAATTGTATTTTCGGCTTCGGCCTCGATCATCAGGGAGTGAGGAGCAGAGAGTGGGAATTGTTATCTCACTTCTGCAAGGGGACCCTCAATCCTGGGCATTTTCCCTTCCTCCGGGATCCCCGGCTCTACTGTCTGTAGATCAATTTTTTACTGCCCTGGGATTGGTATATGATGACCCAGATCGGGTCTCTCTTGCTGAGACTAAATTACGTAAGATACAGCAGGGAGATCGTCCGGCAGAGGAATTTGCTTCTGAGTTTCGTAGATGGGCCACAGATACTCAGTGGAATGACCCAGCTCTTAGGAGCCAGTTTTGTCATGGGCTTTCTGATAAATTAAAAGACGTTTTGGCTCAGTATGAGTCTCCTCCTTCTCTGGAGGCTGCTATGGCCTTAGCTATCCGTACTGATAGACGGCTTGGGAGAGGGGTGAGGTAACCCCACTCCCTGTTGTTTCTCCACCTTCCACTAAAGTCCCGTATGTTGAGGTTCCCCTTGTCTGTTCGGATGAGCCTATGCAGTTGGGAGGGACATAATTTCGTAGGAGGGGATTGGCGGTACGCCGCAGGACTAGAAGATGTTTTTTCTGCGGGAAAGAGGGACATTTTGTTGGAGAATGTCCATCCCGTGCCTTGTTGAGCCAAAAGTCGCCGGAAAACTGTTAATCCCAGGTTGTGTGGTGGACGACAACCTGGGAGTATGTATTTCATCCGCCAGTTCTTCTCAGTTCCTTGTACCAGTGGAGGTGGTAGTTGGTACGAGAGTGGAGAGATTGTCTGTTCTTCTTGATAGTGGTTCCGGGGCTAATCTGGTTGACGCTCAGTTTGCTCAGGCTCAAGGTATGCATCTGAGTGTATTGGTCAAACCGATCCCTATATTCTCCATTGACGCCAGGCCTCTCGGCCAAGGTAGCTTTGTTCATGAGGTTCATAACATTGACCTTCGGGTAGGGGCAATACATAGGGAACAATTATCTTGTTATGTGTTGGAGGGTCTACCTACTCCCATTGTGTTGGGACTTCCTTGGTTGGTTAAACATAACCCTGTGATTAATTGGCAGTCCAGAGAAATAAGCCAATGGGGTGAGTTTTGCAAAAGCAACTGCATGAACACAGTCATCAGTGCGGTCGTGACTAGTACATTGCCTCCTTTTTTGGAGGATTTTGGGGATGTTTTCTCTGAGGAGGGGTGTCAGGAGTTGCCTCCTCATCGCGTGTATGACTGCTCTATTAATCTCCTTCCTGATGCTAAGTTGCCTAAAGCTAGGTTGTATAATCTTTCTGTTCCTGAGAGGCAGGCTATGAAAGATTATATTTCTGAAAGTCTGGCCAAAGGGCATATTAGACCTTCATCTTCCCCAGTAGCCGCGGGGTTCTTCTTTGTGAAGAAGAAAGATGGAGGCCTACGCCCTTGCTTGGATTTCCGCGAACTTAATCGGATTACTGTTCGAGATCCGTATCCACTCCCTCTTATTCCTGATCTCTTCAATCAAATTGTTGGCGCCAAATGGTTTTCTAAATTGGATCTCAGGGGGGCGTATAATCTGATTAGGATAAAAGAGGGGGATGAGTGGAAAACGGCGTTTAACACGCCGGAGGGACATTATGAGAACCTAGTCATGCCTTTTGGTCTGACTACTGCACCAGCAGTATTCCAACATTTTGTTAATGACATTTTTCGTCACCTTGTGGGGCTGTTTGTGGTTGTATATTTGGACGACATTTTAATTTACTCGCCAGATCTTGTGTCTCATCAGGAGCATGTGAGACAGGTGTTGCAGATCTTGCGAGACAATAAACTATACGCCAAACTGGAGAAGTGTGTATTTGCCGTACAGGAACTTCAGTTTTTGGGTTTTTTGGTGTCAGCCTCCGGTTTCCGTATGGACCCTGAAAAGGTGAGAGCAGTGCTTGAATGGGATCAGCCAGGGGATCTTAAGGCTCTGCAGCGTTTTTTGGGGTTTGCTAACTACTACCGGAAATGTATTTGTAATTTCTCATCTGTCGTCAAACCTCTCACTGACATGACAAGAAAAGGGACGGATTTTTCTAAATGGTCGGACAAAGCTTGCCAAGCCTTTTCCTCTTTGAAGAAATGTTTTGCTTCGGCACCCGTTCTCATCCAACCAGATGCATCTCAGCCGTTCATTGTGGAGGTGGATGTGTCTGACCTAGGGGTGGGTGCTATATTGTCCCAGGGTCCGTCCCCTGGTAAATGGCATCAATGTGCTTTCTTTTCTAAGAAATTGTCGTCTGCCGAAAGGAATTATGATATCGGCAATAGGGAACTTTTGGCCATTAAGTTAGCTTTTGAAGAATGGCGTCACTTTTTGGAGGGGGCAGTCCACCCGGTTACCGTTATTACTGATCACAAGAACCTGTTGTATTTGGAATCCGCTAAGCGTCTGAATTCCAGACAAGCTCGATGGTCGTTGTTTTTTACCAGGTTTAATTTTGTCGTCACTTAGCGCCCGGGGTCTAAGAATGTAAAGGCTGATGCCTTGTCTCGCAGTTTCCCAGGGGCCGGGAAAACGGATGACCCGAGTCCTATCCTTCAGGAGGGGGTGGTAGTGTCGGCTGTATTTTCTGAGCTTGAGGAGGAGGTGTTAGAGGCTCAGGGGGACGCCCCTGCAGGACCTCCAGGGAGACTGTTTGTCCCAAATCTGTTGAGACAAAAGGTTATTGAGGCACATCATAATTCTGCTCTAGCAGGACATCCAGGGAGTAAGGCTACTTTAGATCTCCTTTCTCGCCGGTTTTGGTGGCCTAATGCTAATAAAGATGTTATAACTTTTGTCGCGTCATGTGGGGTGTGTGCTCGCTCTAAAACCCCTCATACCCGTCCATCTGGGACCCTTTTACCCTTGAAACTTCCGGAGCGTCCATGGACTCATTTATCTATGGACTTCATTACGGACCTTCCTCCGTCGTCAGGGAATACTGTCATACTGGTGGTTGTTGACAGGTTCAGTAAGATGGCACATTTCATTGCTCTTCCTGCACTCCCTAATGCTAAAAATCTGGCGCAGGTGTTCATTAGGGAGATCGTTAGACTTCATGAGTTGCCTTCTGATGTGGTGTCAGATAGGGGGTCTCAGTTTGTGTCCAAATTTTGGAGGGCATTTTGTTTACGTCGGGGGATGCAATTGTCATTTTCCTCGGCTTTTCATCCGCAGACCAATGGGCAGACAGAGCGTCTGAATCAGAGCTTAGAGACATATCTCCGGTGTTTTGTCTCAGAGAACCAAGAGGACTGGTCTTCTTTCTTGCCTCTGGCAGAGTTCGCTCTTAACAACAGGCGGAGCGAGTCCACTGGCAAGTCCCCATTTTTTGGGGCATATGGTTTCCATCCCCAGTTTTGTACTTTCAATGGGGGGGCCCTTCTGGGGTTCCTGAGGAGGAGCGTTTCTCGTCGTCACTTGCTTCTGTGTGGAGAGGTGTATTGAATAATCTGAGTGCGATGGGGAACCGTTACAAACGTATGGCTGATAGGAGGAGAGTTTCTGGTCCAGATCTGAATGTGAACGATCTGGTATGGTTGTCTACCAGGAATATAAAACTTAAAGTGCACTCCTGGAAACTGGGTCCCAGATTCATCGGGCCGTACAGGATCAGTTCCATAATTAATCCTGTGGCATTTCGTCTGGACCTCCCTCCTACGTTTAAAATTCATAATGTGTTCCACAAGTCATTACTTAAAAGGTATGTGGCACCAGTCATACCGTCACCTCTACCTCCTCCTCCTGTGTTGGTCAATGGTAACTTGGAATTTCAATCATCAAAGATCATTGACTCACGTCTGAATCGCCGGTCCCTTCAGTACTTGGTGCATTGGAAGGGGTATGGTCCAGAGGAGAGGGCGTGGGTCCCTGCGTCTGATGTTAACGCAGATCGTTTGGTTCGGACCTTCCACAGAACTCACCCGGGCAGGCCTGGCCCTGAGGGTCCGGAGGCCCCTCGTAGAAGGGGGGGTACTGTCATGTGTGCATTGCCACGAAGATCGTCGCGGTTGCACATTTTGACTTCTCACAGCTGAGCTGCTGTTTCTTTGTGTTTGGCAGCTAGGGAGTTAATTCTGTCTGTGCTCGGTTCTGGGACTGGGTGCAGTTTCTCCCGGCTGCAATTGATTATTTGTTGATTGGTTTCCTTTAAATTACTGGTTGTCTGCTTGGGGAGTTGCCAGTGAAACCTTCATGCAGACCACAGATAGGAATGAATCTGTATAGACTTTAGTTGTGAGCTCCTTAGTTGTTCTAAGCTCAACTTGGTTAGAGTTTATTTCCCAGACCATTTATGTTCCTTTGGTGTTTGAGTGTGTATGCAAGCAAGTGTTATCCTGTCTGTCTTATGTCTAATCTGTGTATTTAGCTGAGATCAGCCCATATCCCTTTGGTGGTAGTCAGGATCCTTCTTAGGACTGATTACAGGGTTCAGGGTCTGATAGGAGACAGGGTTAGGTTGGAGACTTGGACCTCTGAACCATTATCAGTACCTCCAAGGTGAGGGATTAGTTAGGACCCCAGTTTAGGGTCAGGTTAGATCCCGGTCCACCTCTTTCCTGTTTCAGCTCATCAAGTCCTCAAGATTAACCCTGAGTTCAGCAGATATCGTGTCAGGTAAATCTATTCTATACTTACATGCTGATGTTGCTATGCTAGTTGTTGTATAGAGTGTTGTTCCTGTATTAATAGTTTACTGACATTGTATACATATCATTAGACAGCGTGACATGTACAGAGAATAGAAACAAAAAGAGAATTTACAACCAGAAAGTATTAACAGTAAAAAAAAAGAATATGTGTCACTATTTGGTTTCAGTTAGAAAAAACTTAGATGACACATTTCTTTTATTGCTATGAATGATTGGTGTAGGTTTTGTATATATTAGTAGTGGTGAATAGAGTTGAGCGATACTTTCCGATATCCAAAAGTATCGGAATCGGAATGGTATCGCCGATAACATTAAAATATCGGCGATACCCGATACCGATACCGGAAGTCCCATGTAAGTCTATGGGAACAAAATATCGAAATTAAAAAAACCCCATTCTTGCCTTGTTGGTTAATTGTACATGAAGGAAAACAAGAAAGAGTAATGTAGAATGTATTGGGGAAGGTTGAGGAGACATTAAAGGCATAGATGTTTAACCCAATCAAATGGAATAGCATAAATATTTTTTTTTTTAAAGATGTTCGGATTGACGAAGAAATTGACAATGTTGTTAACGTTTTTTCTATTTTGGCAAATATGTATATTACACAACTTCCATGCTCTTCATCTTCACCTTTTTAACTTTTCACACACTTTCTCCTTCATAATCTCCTGCAGCATCATCTTTTTCATCAAATTATTCTTCATCTTCACCTTCTTTATCTTCTTCTTAAACTTCTTGCTATTCATCTTTGTTAACATTACTCATATTCTTCTTATTAAACTATTGTTCTTATTCATATTCTGCTTCATCTTCTTCATCATATTCTTATTTGTGACAGAGAATCCTGTACTTGTAATCTGTCAAAGTATGAATTTTTCATCCTTCCGTTCTTGCTGTCACAAAAGATTTAAATTACAACAGTATTTGTCCGTGTTCAGTTTAGCCTGCAGCAGCAGGCATTTTCCAGGGGCACCACGAGGAGGAACGGACTCACCCCCATACACTGCTTAGTCTTCTTCTGCTTAGAATTTAGAGCATATATTTTGCTCTTCATTTTGGTCTTATACTTCATGTTCTTCTGCTTTTAGATCTTCTGCTTATTGTTCTTGTGTCTCTTGTTCCGTATCTTGTATTTGTAGCACAATCTTGTACAGCTGATGTTACTGGGACACGGTTACTAAGCAGGAGGTACCTGTGCTCCAAAGCACTACCAAGGACCAGCAGACGTTGCTGGAACTCGGATACCGAGATGGAGGCACCTAGGCCAAAGGCACTGTGGAGAACCAGCTGACGGTACTGGAACCCGGAGGGGCAGCAGAAGGAAAAGAGCCAATGGCACAACCGAGGACCAGCTGACGTTACTGGGACACGGTTACTAAGCAGGAGGTACCTGTGCTCCAAAGCACTACCAAGGACCAGCAGACGTTGCTGGAACTCGGATACCGAGATGGAGGCACCTAGGCCAAAGGCACTGCGGAGAACCAGCTGACGGTACTGGAACCCGGAGGGGCAGCAGAAGGAAAAGAGCCAATGGCACAACCGAGGACCAGCTGACGTTACTGAACCCCAGTAACACAGGAGCAAGTGTTGACTGTGCTAACAGCACTTCCGAGCAACAACTGGCGGTGTTGGAGCCAGGGTCAAGGAGGATGTTTAAATACTAGATCAAGTAATTTCCTTGTTACCTGTCAATTTTAAATGTCTATACTTCAAACAAGAGAAAGATAACCTTTACTACCATAAGATGATGATTTCATTTAAACTAATATCTAGATAAATAAAGAATTGACAAACATAAACACATACATTAACATGTTGAACAGCAATGCAAACCACAAAATAAATTAGTTAAGGAATCTGCTATACGGTTGTACATAAAAGCATACAAGTACATATCTGAATCCATTAATGATGGATAAGTAACAGTATGTACACCATTTTTATTGTATAGACAATGAATGTCTGACTTCAAAACATCATCAGCATTACAAGTAATCTGTGATATTACTAAAATGTTCCATTTGCTGAATAATGTCACTAAATATTTTATACAAAATTATACAATTTCCATCATGTAATACTCATAATATGTGGCAATAATCATTTTTATTAACAAACATAACCTTTAAAAAGTGCATAGTGCATAGTGAAAATTGCTATTTATGGCTGACTGTCGACTTGGAAGCATGACAACAGATAAATAAGGTATATATAGATGAGACTGCATAGCCACAGATGGTGAATGGCGATGTAATACTGTACCTCAATAAAGTGTGCGTCACTACTACATAATTTTTTTTATATAGCTTTATAAACAGGGTACATGGATGTATGCTTGTGCCTTTGTTTTGACGCACAGACTGCCTTCCTGCTGAGACGCATTGGGTAGTGAACAGTTGTGTGCAGTGTTCACTGCAGTCTCTGCGGAATAACCACACTTAGACCTTATAACTTTTCAGACTTTCTTTATCAATCTACCAAGATGAAGAAGGCAGGGAGTAAGGCACGTGGTCGTGGAGTTTCTTCAGGGAGAGGACGTGGGGATTCTGTGGCTGCTGCGGCCCCCAGTGACACAGCATCCACCAGTTTTCCCGTGAGCGTTCCTTTATGCGCACTTTTGTAGGAGCTCGGAGTACCCCCCTGCTGCGGGAAGAACAAATTGAAGCCGTTGTTGTTTGGATGTCAGCCAATGCATCGACTTCAATTGCTTCCACCTCCTCTCAGGACCACAGCACTGTTGGGCAACCATCTGTCTCTTCACCGCCTGGCAAATTGCCCAGGCAGTCAGAGAGTTCTGTACAGGAGCCAGCTGAGTGTCTGCTTCTGTTCTCAGAATCTATTGGCTTGCAAACAGGGGCCCAGCCAAGCAGCATTCTGTAATGTGAAGAGGGAGTATGCAGTGATGCGCAACAGCTGTGTCTCTCTGAATCTGAAGAGGCGGGTGAGACAGTGCCGATGGTCAGCACACCGCAGAACGCATCTGATGATGATGAGACCCAGGTGCCAGTTTCTGTTGAGCATGGTGCTGGCCAGACCACCCAACAGCAGGTGTTGGAAGAGGGTAGTGGAGATGATGAGGTCCAAGACCCAACATGGCATGAGGAACAGGAAGGTGGTGGGAGCAGCTCAGAGGAATAATAATAATATTTATTTATATAGCGCCATCATATTCCGCAGCGCTTTACAGTTTAGCAGTTTCAGAACACAAGTCATAAGTAACAACGTTAACAATACAATAATTTAAGCTAAATAAGTCGCCCCTGCTCGTGACAGCTTACAATGTACAATGAGATGGGGGAGATACAAAGTATAGGTGTTTATATACAATGGTGCATTTACAATGATGTTCCAGCCATCTTAAGGGACTGAGGGATGGAGATAGTGAATGGGCTAGAGACACACACACACTTACACAGAATACATAGAATGACTTTGATTAGTGAATGTGATAGGCCGCTCTGAACAAATGTGTTTTGAGGGAGCGCCTGAAACCATGCAAATTGTGGATAGTCCTAATTTCTTGGGGTACAGCATTCCAGAGGATTGGCGTAGAGCAGGAGAAGTCTTGGAGTCGGGAGTGGGAGGTACGTATTAGTGCAGAGGTTAGTCGAAAGTCGTTTGCAGAGCGCAGCAGTCGGTTAGGCCGATAGATAGAAATGAGGGAGGAGATGTAGGAGGGGTGCTGCACTGTGGATAGCTTTGTGGCTGAGAACCAGTACTTTGGTTGAAAGCTGGGAGAGGCCTAGAGAAATGGTTAGTGATAGAAGGAAGATAGAGGAAGACATTGCCCCAACGGTACAAACAGGAGGGAGAGTTAGGCTGCAGACTCGGTTGCCTGTAGCCTCCAGTTTGGCACCTGTTCGGAGCAGTTGTCTTCCAAAAGTCAAAACGTGCGCTCCCAGGACTTGCACTGCGTGGTCCTTTTTTCACACACTTGCACATGATATTTGCTATGTGAAATGCAAGCTGTGTAATCAAAAATTAAAAATAGCTAAAAGTGTCAGTCACCTCAATACCACAAATATGTGGAAACATGTGCGGACAAAGCACGTAGTTGAGTTACAAAGACACACTGGAGATGTAGGCCAACCTACAGCAGCACCTACATCTTCAGGTTGTGTTGAAGCCTCTTCATCGAGCTCACACACAGCTGGTTCTGCTTCCTCACAGGATCGCCATGGAAGAACCTCGGCCACTGTTGTCCAGAGACAAACTGTTATTCCACACACAGCAGCAAGTTCCCTGTCATCCTCACACTCCCAGGCCACAAAACAGCCATCAGTAGCACAGGCATGGGATAAAAGACGGCCATACTCCGCAAACCATGCACGAGCACAGGCTCTGAATGCTGGCATTGCAAAACTCCTGTCCCTTGAAATGCTGTGATTCAGGCTGGTGGAGACAGACAGTTTCCGTAACTGAATATCATTGTCAGTCCCACAATACAATGTGCCAAGCCGATTTCATTTCAGCAGGCAAGCCGTCCCTGGTCTGCAAAAGCATGTTGAGGGAAAAATTAAACATGCGCTACTAAAAGCCCTCAGTAGCAAGGTCCACCTGACCACCGATGCGTGGACCAGTACCCATTGTTATGATCTGCTACAACCAGTAAGGAAAGAAGGGAATTCTGTCCCTACAATACAACTAAGCTGAATCCCTACGATGTAACGGGGAACCTGATCCTGCGACCAGACCCTCTAAAGTCCTCATCTAGTGTGAACGAAGACCTATAGTTGCGAGGGAGTAATCCCTACAAGATCTAGGGACTGGGAGAAAAGGTGGACACCTCCTAACATAAATTGTAGCATGGATAATTAAACAGAAAAATAAATACTTTGTGATCCTAACATCAAGCAAAACTGACAGATTAAGGCACCTAAGCACCCGGCTAGCTTAACAGTAGATAATACAATGAAGTCAAGCAAAGCCAGAAGGGCGGAGCCAGACTAAATAGGGAAAAAAGGTCATGTGACCAGCAAACTGAAACAAAACCTAACAAGAGGGTTCTAACACCCATGGCCAGGGACAATACCTTTCCCTCACTGCCATTGGGTCAATGTTGTGCAGCCGGGTACTGATCTTGCGAGTGGCGCTGTATGTGTTCTGCCAACTCCAAGGATTGCAGGAATCAAGTCTGTACACATTGATTCCTCCTCCTACTCCAGTTCCTCAGAATCATCGCTGCAGGAGCCGTCACGGTCTACCTCCACATGGACCCGTGAACGTTTACCTGTTGCGACCGATATGAGCACAGCCGTGTCCAAATGTCAACAGGCCGTCCTGAAATTAATTTCCATGGGGAATCTTAGCCACACAGCGCAGGAGCTCTGTAATGCCATAAAGCAGGAGAGCGACGTGTGGTTTTTGGAAGAGAATCTACAGGCAGGCTTGGTAGTGTGTGACAATGGCCGAAATCTGGTGTCAGCTCTGGGCCTTGGCAACCTCACTCACATACCATGTCTGTCATATGTGCTCAACTTGGTCGTGCAGAGTTTTTTGAGGGACTATCCGGATCTTGATGCACTGCTGCACAAGGTCCGCCTAGAGTGCACTCACTTGCGACGTTCCAGCATGGCCAGATCGCTGATTGCAGCTCTGCAACGCAGATTTCACCTTCATGAACATCGCATCATATGTGACGTACCCACCAGGTGGAATTCCTCGTTACATATGTTGGAGCGGTTGTGTGAGCAGCAGCCAACAGTAATGGAGTATCAGCTGCATCAGGCGCAGTCAACTCGCAATTTGCGCCGTTCACACTTCACCACTAGTGTTGAGCATTCCGATACCGCAAGTATCGGGTATCGGCCGATATTCGCGTTATCGGAATTCCGATACTTAATTCCGATACTTTTTCAATATCGTATACCGGAATCGGAAGTTCCCATAATTCTTTGAGAGGCAATGTGATTTTAGTCAGCCAATGAGGAATCCTACGAAGTGTGGGCACATCCTGTAATGCTGCGGTCATCTTAACTAATGGCATGGCTGTGATTGGCTGCTGAAATGATGTCAGAATGCACTATAAAAGGCGCCGCCGCCATTTTAGCGTCACTGTGCTGTGAATTCAGATAGGGACAGAACGCTACTCTGCTGACTCTGAGGGACAGTTAGAGATTGCGATTTAGTGTACTGTGCTGTAGGCAGGCTAGCACCAACCGCTGTGTAAAGCTTCCTTTTGCCTGCAGTGTTATTTTAACAGCTCTGCAAGGTGTGTGTGAGTGCAGGTGACGCTGCAGTTTGCTCTGCATCCAACGCTGTCTGTAGGCATCTGCACGTGTCACTCACAGACTCTTTTTTTTTTTTCTTTAGTGTAATTCTAGCTGCTCCATTCAATAGAAATTATAGTGTGATGCGCTTCCATCCGTATCCAATACATTGGTTGCAAACACTATAGAAGTAGACAAAGGAGTAGCCTTTCACAGATTGTGAACAGTTGTGTTTCAGTGTTCACTTCAGTCTGTGTTTTTTATTTTTTGAGTGCATATCACGCTCCAGTTACTTGTTCAAGCACTGCTGCTTGTACTCTGCTGAGCGTGTCTCAGTGCCTCATCCTTTTCATTTTTCTCCAATTGGTGCTTCTCCATTATATTTGAAAAAAATCTAATCTATTAGTGTGACACGCTTCCATCCGTATACAATACATTGGTTGCAAACACTATAGAAGTAGACAAAGGAGTAGCCTTTCACAGATTGTGGACAGTTGTGTTTCAGTGTTCACTTCAGTCTGTGTTTTTTATTTTTTGAGTGCATATCACGCTCCAGTTACTTGTTCAAGCACTGCTGCTTGTACTCTGCTGAGCGTGTCTCAGTGCCTCATCCTTTTCATTTTTCTCCAATTGGTGCTTCTCCATTATATTTGAAAAAAATCTAATCTATTAGTGTGACGCGCTTCCATCCGTATACAATACATTGGTTGCAAACACTATAGAAGTAGACAAAGGAGTAGCCTTTCACAGATTGTGGACAGTTGTGTTTCAGTGTTCACTTCAGTCTGTGTTTTTTATTTTTTGAGTGCATATCACGCTCCAGTTACTTGTTCAAGCACTGCTGCTTGTACTCTGCTGAGCGTGTCTCAGTGCCTCATCCTTTTCATTTTTCTCCAATTGGTGCTTCTCCATTATATTTGAAAAAAATCTAATCTATTAGTGTGACGCGCTTCCATCCGTATACAATACATTGGTTGCAAACACTATAGAAGTAGACAAAGGAGTAGCCTTTCCCAGATTGTGGACAGTTGTGTTTCAGTGTTCACTGCAGTCTGTGTTTTTTTTTTTTTGAGTGCACATCACGCTCCAGTTACTTGTTCAAGCACTGCTGCTTGTACTCTGCTGAGCGTGTCTCAGTGGCTCATCCTTTTCATTTATCTCCAATTGGTTCTGCTACATTCCATTTAAAATAAATCTAATCTATTAGTGTGACGCGCTTCCATCCGTATACAATACATTGGTTGCAAACACTATAGAAGTAGACAAAGGAGTAGCCTTTCACAGATTGTGAATAGTTGTGTTTCAGTGTTCACTGCAGTCTGTGAGGTATTTATTTATTTTTTTTTTTAAATGAAGATCACGCTCCATTTACTTCTTCAACCACCGCTGCGTGTACTCTGCTGAGTGTCTGTCACTGGCTCATCCTTGTCATTTTTCTAAAATTGGTGCTGCTTTATTCTATTTAAAATAATTCAAATCTATTACAGTGACGTGCTTCCATCCGTATACAATACATTGGTTGCAAACAATATAGAAGTACACAAACGGGCCTTTCACAGCTACTGAACATGGGTTTTTAATTTTTAACTAAAATATGTATTTTTTCAAATGACACAAATATAAGTAATGTTGAAGAGGAATAGTCCTACATCCATTGTTTGCACAATATTACAGGTGTACATCAGCAGGGGAACAGCAGGCGTTACTGAACCCCACAAACACATCATCGATTGTTTTGATCTGTGCATCCAACACTTCTGAGCCCAGGGTCAAGGAGGGTGTAGCCTGAGGCCTAGTATGAGATGTTTGAACTTTAATTTGAACTTTAATTTGGAGTTAGCAGCATTAATTTTTGTCAGACACGCAGCAGGGGAACAGCAGGCGTTACTGAACCCCACTATCACTATAGCTTGTGTATTGGTCTGTGGACACGACACTTCTGAGCAGCAACTGGCAGTGTTGTAGCCCAGGGAGTATAGCTCAGGTGGTAGAAAGATGAACATAACAGGAGACATGGAAAACGTTGCCAACCAGTTAGTTAATCTGAAACCGGACAGGCAAATTCAGGCGAGATCCATGCCTAGTTCATTTTCAGAAAAGTAAGCCGTTCTACATTATCGGAGGATAGTCGCATGCAACGGTCTGTTAGTACACCACCTGCAGCAGTAAAGACGCGCTCCGATAATACACTGGCAGCAGATCAAGCCAGCACCTCCAATGCATACTGGCTAAGCTCTGGCCATGTATCCAGCTTAGAGACACAAAACTTGAATGGGGAAGAGCCATCTGGGAGTACACTGAGAGGGCAAGACATGTAGTCTGTCACCATCTTACGGAAATGTTGCCTCCTGCTGACTGGAGCCGTCTCGGATGGTGTAGACATTGGTGGCGCTGCCACAAAACTTCGACACATTTGGAACATACTGTTCTTGCCCTGTGCAGAGGCGCTGCTTGTGCTCCCTCTTGTTGCAGAGCTGTCTCCACTGCCTCGACGCACAGAGCTGCTTTGTAAAGCAGTAGCAGCAGCAGTGCTCTCGGCTGGAATGGAGAACATTATGGATTGCACCAGTGTGTCTTGGTACTTCCGCATTTTACGCTCCCGGTTCAACGGTGTGATGAGGCTTTGTAAGTTGTCCCGGTAGCGAGGGTCTAGGAGGGTGTACACCCAATAATCAGACGTGGTGTGAATGTGTTCGATGCGGCGGTCGTTTCTCAGCCACTGCAGCATGAAATCAACCATGTGCTGCAGACTCCCAACTGGCCAAGAAACGTTGTCCCCTGCAAGAGGCGTCATCTCTGCCTGCTGTGCATCACCCCACCCTTGGTCTACATACTGACTAGAGCATTGTCTACCTCCCTCTGGAGCGATGTCTTCCTCCTCCATTGACTCCTCCTCATCCTCCTCACAAAGTCCTTCAAATACATATAAATTTACAAAATTTAAAACTCAAAATTTAAAAACTTTGTATCATAATTCTGTAACATCAGTTTATGGAAACACAATAGCATTACAAAAGGATAGACAAAAAATGTACATTATGTGCTTTGTAAATACATTAAAAGTTTGTAATGGTTATGAAAATATAGACAGCGACTCTGGAGGTTCAATTGTTGATACAGCATGGTACTTTGAAAGTCCTCCAGCCCTTTGTGAGGAACCACGTTGCGCTGACTGTCCAGAAGGTGATGGAATTTGTGACTCCTCATCCTCCACCTCTTCCAAAACCTCATGCCTTAGTGCTTGCAGTGTTTTTTGAAGCAAGCAGGCAGATAAGGGGGACAGTCAGGCTGACTAGTGCATCATCTGCACTCGCCATCCGCGTTGACTCATCAAACGCACGCAAAACGTGGCAGATATCCTTCATAGAGTTATTCGCCACTCATTACACTGGCAGTGGCTGCCCATTCATTATAGGATCCAATTCTAATTACTGGTTCTCACCAACAAAGCTCTCCACAGCGCAGCACCCCCCTACATCTCCTCCCTTATTTATATTTATCGGCCTAACCGACTGCTGCACTCTGCAAACGACCTTCGACTAACCTCTGCACTAATCCGTACCTCCCACTCCCAACTACAAGACTTCTCCCGCGCTGCGCCAATCCTTTGGAATGCTCTACCCCAAGAAATTAGGACTATCCGCAATTTGCATGGTTTCAGGCGCTCCCTCAAAACACATTTGTTCACAGTGGCCTATCACATTCACTAATCAAAGTCATTCTATGTGTAATTCTGTGTGTGTAGCCCATTCACTATCTCCATGCATCCCTCACTCCCTTAAAATGGCTGGACCATCATTGTAAAAACACCATTGTATATAAACACCTGTACTTTGTATCTCCCCCACCTCATTGTAGATTGTAAGCTTTCACCAGCAGGGGCGGCTGATTTTGCTTTAATTATTGTATTGTTAACGTTGTTACTTATGACTTGTGTTTTGAAACTGTTAAACTGTAAAGCACTGCGGAATATTATGGCGCTATATAAATAAATAATATTATTATTCTTATTATAGAGGCCCACTCAGTAGTGGTGAAGTGTGAACGGCGCAAATTGCGAGTTGACTGCGCCTGATGCAGCTGATACTCCATTACTGTTGGCTGCTGCTCACACAACCGCTCCAACATATGTAACGAGGAATTCCACCTGGTGGGTACGTCACATATGATGCGATGTTCATGAAGGTGAAATCTGCGTTGCAGAGCTGCAATCAGCGATCTGGCCATGCTGGAACGTCGCAAGTGAGCGCACTCTAGGCGGACCTTGTGCAGCAGTGCATCAAGATCCGGATAGTCCCTCAAAAAACTCTGCACGACCAAGTTGAGCACATATGACAGACATGGTATGTGAGTGAGGTTGCCAAGGCCCAGAGCTGACACCAGATTTCGGCCATTGTCACACACTACCAAGCCTGCCTGTAGATTCTCTTCCAAAAACCACACGTCGCTCTCCTGCTTTATGGCATTACAGAGCTCCTGCGCTGTGTGGCTAAGATTCCCCATGGAAATTAATTTCAGGACGGCCTGTTGACATTTGGACACGGCTGTGCTCATATCGGTCGCAACAGGTAAACGTTCACGGGTCCATGTGGAGGTAGACCGTGACGGCTCCTGCAGCGATGATTCTGAGGAACTGGAGTAGGAGGAGGAATCAATGTGTACAGACTTGATTCCTGCAATCCTTGGAGTTGGCAGAACACGTACAGCGCCACTCGCAAGATCAGTACCCGGCTGCACAACATTGACCCAATGGGCAGTGAGGGAAAGGTATTTTCCCTGGCCATGGGTGTTAGAACCCTCTTGTTAGGTTTTGTTTCAGTTTGCTGGTCACATGACCTTTTTTCCCTATTTAGTCTGGCTCCGCCCTTCTGGCTTTGCTTGACTTCATTGTATTATCTACTGTTAAGCTAGCCGGGTGCTTAGGTGCCTTAATCTGTCAGTTTTGCTTGATGTTAGGATCACAAAGTATTTATTTTTCTGTTTAATTATCCATGCTACAATTTATGTTAGGAGGTGTCCACCTTTTCTCCCAGTCCCTAGATCTTGTAGGGATTACTCCCTCGCAACTATAGGTCTTCGTTCACACTAGATGAGGACTTTAGAGGGTCTGGTCGCAGGATCAGGTTCCCCGTTACATCGTAGGGATTCAGCTTAGTTGTATTGTAGGGACAGAATTCCCTTCTTTCCTTACTGGTTGTAGCAGATCATAACAATGGGTACTGGTCCACGCATCGGTGGTCAGGTGGACCTTGCTACTGAGGGCTTTTAGTAGCGCATGTTTAATTTTTCCCTCAACATGCTTTTGCAGACCAGGGACGGCTTGCCTGCTGAAATGAAATCGCAGTGCAAGTCCTGGGAGCACACGTTTTGACTTTTGGAAGACAACTGCTCCGAACAGGTGCCAAAATGGAGGCTACAGGCAACCGAGTCTGCAGCCTAACTCTCCCTCCTGTTTGTACCGTTGGGGCAATGTCTTCCTCTATCTTCCTTCTATCACTAACCATTTCTCTAGGCCTCTCCCAGCTTTCAACCAAAGTACTGGTTCTCAGCCACAAAGCTATCCACAGTGCAGCACCCCTCCTACATCTCCTCCCTCATTTCTATCTATCGGCCTAACCGACTGCTGCGCTCTGCAAACGACTTTCGACTAACCTCTGCACTAATACGTACCTCCCACTCCCGACTCCAAGACTTCTCCTGCTCTACGCCAATCCTCTGGAATGCTGTACCCCAAGAAATTAGGACTATCCACAATTTGCATGGTTTCAGGCGCTCCCTCAAAACACATTTGTTCAGAGCGGCCTATCACATTCACTAATCAAAGTCATTCTATGTATTCTGTGTAAGTGTGTGTGTGTCTCTAGCCCATTCACTATCTCCATCCCTCAGTCCCTTAAGATGGCTGGAACATCATTGTAAATGCACCATTGTATATAAACACCTATACTTTGTATCTCCCCCATCTCATTGTACATTGTAAGCTGTCACGAGCAGGGGCGACTTATTTAGCTTAAATTATTGTATTGTTAACGTTGTTACTTATGACTTGTGTTCTGAAACTGCTAAACTGTAAAGCGCTGCGGAATATGATGGCGCTATATAAATAAATATTATTATTATTCCTCTGAGCTGCTCCCACCACCTTCCTGTTCCTCATGCCATGTTGGGTCTTGGACCTCATCATCTCCACTACCCTCTTCCAACACCTGCTGTTGGGTGGTCTGGCCAGCACCATGCTCAACAGAAACTGGCACCTGGGTCTCATCATCATCAGATGCGTTCTGCGGTGTGCTGACCATCGGCACTGTCTCACCCGCCTCTTCAGATTCAGAGAGACACAGCTGTTGCGCATCACTGCATACTCCCTCTTCACATTACAGAATGCTGCTTGGCTGGGCCCCTGTTTGCAAGCCAATAGATTCTGAGAACAGAAGCAGACACTCAGCTGGCTCCTGTACAGAACTCTCTGACTGCCTGGGCAATTTGCCAGGCGGTGAAGAGACAGATGGTTGCCCAACAGTGCTGTGGTCCTGAGAGGAGGTGGAAGCAATTGAAGTCGATGCATTGGCTGTCGGCTGACATCCAAACAACAACGGCTTCAATTTGTTCTTCCCGCAGCAGGGGGGTACTCCGAGCTCCTACAAAAGTGCGCATAAAGGAACGCTCACGGGGAAAACTGGTGGATGCTGTGTCACTGGGGGCCGCAGCAGCCACAGAATCCCCACGTCCTCTCCCTGAAGAAACTCCACGACCACGTGCCTTACTCCCTGCCTTCTTCATCTTGGTAGATTGATAAAGAAAGTCTGAAAAGTTATAAGGTCTAAGTGTGGTTATTCCGCAGAGACTGCAGTGAACACTGCACACAACTGTTCACTACCCAATGCGTCTCAGCAGGAAGGCAGTCTGTGCGTCAAAACAAAGGCACAAGCATACATCCATGTACCCTGTTTATAAAGCTATATAAAAAAAATTATGTAGTAGTGACGCACACTTTATTGAGGTACAGTATTACATCGCCATTCACCATCTGTGGCTATGCAGTCTCATCTATATATACCTTATCTATCTGTTGTCATGCTTCCAAGTCGACAGTCAGCCATAAATAGCAATTTTCACTATGCACTATGCACTTTTTAAAGGTTATGTTTGTTAATAAAAATGATTATTGCCACATATTATGAGTATTACATGATGGAAATTGTATAATTTTGTATAAAATATTTAGTGACATTATTCAGCAAATGGAACATTTTAGTAATATCACAGATTACTTGTAATGCTGATGATGTTTTGAAGTCAGACATTCATTGTCTATACAATAAAAATGGTGTACATACTGTTACTTATCCATCATTAATGGATTCAGATATGTACTTGTATGCTTTTATGTACAACCGTATAGCAGATTCCTTAACTAATTTATTTTGTGGTTTGCATTGCTGTTCAACATGTTAATGTATGTGTTTATGTTTGTCAATTCTTTATTTATCTAGATATTAGTTTAAATGAAATCATCATCTTATGGTAGTAAAGGTTATCTTTCTCTTGTTTGAAGTATAGACATTTAAAATTGACAGGTAACAAGGAAATTACTTGATCTAGTATTTAAACATCCTCCTTGACCCTGGGCTCCAACACCGCCAGTTGTTGCTCGGAAGTGCTGTTAGCACAGTCAACACTTGCTCCTGTGTTACTGGGGTTCAGTAACGTCAGCTGGTCCTCGGTTGTGCCATTGGCTCTTTTCCTTCTGCTGCCCCTCCGGGTTCCAGTACCGTCAGCTGGTTCTCCGCAGTGCCTTTGGCCTAGGTGCCTCCATCTCGGTATCCGAGTTCCAGCAACGTCTGCTGGTCCTTGGTAGTGCTTTGGAGCACAGGTACCTCCTGCTTAGTAACCGTGTCCCAGTAACGTCAGCTGGTCCTCGGTTGTGCCATTGGCTCTTTTCCTTCTGCTGCCCCTCCGGGTTCCAGTACCGTCAGCTGGTTCTCCACAGTGCCTTTGGCCTAGGTGCCTCCATCTCGGTATCCGAGTTCCAGCAACGTCTGCTGGTCCTTGGTAGTGCTTTGGAGCACAGGTACCTCCTGCTTAGTAACCGTGTCCCAGTAACATCAGCTGTACAAGATTGTGCTACAAATACAAGATACGGAACAAGAGACACAAGAACAATAAGCAGAAGATCTAAAAGCAGAAGAACATGAAGTATAAGACCAAAATGAAGAGCAAAATATATGCTCTAAATTCTAAGCAGAAGAAGACTAAGCAGTGTATGGGGGTGAGTCCGTTCCTCCTCGTGGTGCCCCTGGAAAATGCCTGCTGCTGCAGGTTAAACTGAACACGGACAAATACTGTTGTAATTTAAATCTTTTGTGACAGCAAGAACGGAAGGATGAAAAATTCATACTTTGACAGATTACAAGTACAGGATTCTCTGTCACAAATAAGAATATGATGAAGAAGATGAAGCAGAATATGAATAAGAATAATAGTTTAATAAGAAGAATATGAGTAATGTTAACAAAGATGAATAGCAAGAAGTTTAAGAAGAAGATAAAGAAGGTGAAGATGAAGAATAATTTGATGAAAAAGATGATGCTGCAGAAGATTATGAAGGAGAAAGTGTGTGAAAAGTTAAAAAGGTGAAGATGAAGAGCATGGAAGTTGTGTAATATACATATTTGCCAAAATAGAAAAAACGTTAACAACATTGTCAATTTCTTCGTCAATCCGAACATCTTTAAAAAAAAAATATTTATGCTATTCCATTTGATTGGTTTAAACATCTATGCCTTTAATGTCTCCTCAACCTTCCCCAATACATTCTACATTACTCTTTCTTGTTTTCCTTCATGTACAATTAACCAACAAGGCAAGAATGGGTTTTTTTTAATTTCGATATTTTGTTCCCATAGACTTACATGGGACTTCCGGTATCGGTATCGGGTATCGCCGATATTTTTTGTGTATCGGCGATACCATTCCGATTCCGATACTTTTGGATATCGGAAATATCGCTCAACTCTATTCACCACTACTGAGTGGGCCTCTATAATAAGAATAATAATATTATTTATTTATATAGCGCCATAATATTCCGCAGTGCTTTACAGTTTAACAGTTTCAAAACACAAGTCATAAGTAACAACGTTAACAATACAATAATTAAAGCAAAATCAGCCGCCCCTGCTGGTGAAAGCTTACAATCTACAATGAGGTGGGGGAGATACAAAGTACAGGTGTTTATATACAATGGTGTTTTTACAATGATGGTCCAGCCATTTTAAGGGAGTGAGGGATGCATGGAGATAGTGAATGGGCTACACACACAGAATTACACATAGAATGACTTTGATTAGTGAATGTGATAGGCCACTGTGAACAAATGTGTTTTGAGGGAGCGCCTGAAACCATCCAAATTGCGGATAGTCCTAATTTCTTGGGGTAGAGCATTCCAGAGGATTGGCGCAGCGCGGGAGAAGTCTTGGAGTTGGGAGTGGGAGGTACGGATTAGTGCAGAGGTTAGTCGAAGGTCGTTTGCAGAGTGCAGCAGTCGGTTAGGCCGATAAATATAAATAAGGGAGGAGATGTAGGGGGGTGCTGCGCTGTGGAGAGCTTTGTTGGTGAGAACCAGTAATTAGAATTGGATCCTATAATGAATGGGCAGCCACTGCCAGTGTAATGAGTGGCGAATAACTCTATGAAGGATATCTGCCACGTTTTGCGTGCGTTTGATGAGTCAACGCGGATGGCGAGTGCAGATGATGCACTAGTCAGCCTGACTGTCCCCCTTATCTGCCTGCTTCAAAAAACACTGCAAGCACTAAGGCATGAGGTTTTGGAAGAGGTGGAGGATGAGGAGTCACAAATTCCATCACCTTCTGGACAGTCAGCGCAACGTGGTTCCTCACAAAGGGCTGGAGGACTTTCAAAGTACCATGCTGTATCAACAATTGAACCTCCAGAGTCGCTGTCTATATTTTCATAACCATTACAAACTTTTAATGTATTTACAAAGCACATAATGTACATTTTTTGTCTATCCTTTTGTAATGCTATTGTGTTTCCATAAACTGATGTTACAGAATTATGATACAAAGTTTTTAAATTTTGAGTTTTAAATTTTGTAAATTTATATGTATTTGAAGGACTTTGTGAGGAGGATGAGGAGGAGTCAATGGAGGAGGAAGACATCGCTCCAGAGGGAGGTAGACAATGCTCTAGTCAGTATGTAGACCAAGGGTGGGGTGATGCACAGCAGGCAGAGATGACGCCTCTTGCAGGGGACAACGTTTCTTGGCCAGTTGGGAGTCTGCAGCACATGGTTGATTTCATGCTGCAGTGGCTGAGAAACGACCGCCGCATCGAACACATTCACACCACGTCTGATTATTGGGTGTACACCCTCCTAGACCCTCGCTACCGGGACAACTTACAAAGCCTCATCACACCGTTGAACCGGGAGCGTAAAATGCGGAAGTACCAAGACACACTGGTGCAATCCATAATGTTCTCCATTCCAGCCTGAGAGCACTGCTGCTGCTACTGCTTTACAAAGCAGCTCTGTGCGTCGAGGCAGTGGAGACAGCTCTGCAACAAGAGGGAGCACAAGCAGCGCCTCTGCACAGGGCAAGAACAGTATGTTCCAAATGTGTCGAAGTTTTGTGGCAGCGCCACCAATGTCTACACCATCCGAGACGGCTCCAGTCAGCAGGAGGCAACATTTCCGTAAGATGGTGACAGACTACATGTCTTGCCCTCTCGGTGTACTCCCAGATGGCTCTTCCCCATTCAAGTTTTGTGTCTCTAAGCTGGATACATGGCCAGAGCTTAGCCAGTATGCATTGGAGGTGCTGGCTTGATCTGCTGCCAGTGTATTATCGGAGCGCGTCTTTACTGCTGCAGGTGGTGTACTAACAGACCGTTGCATGCGACTATCCTCCGATAATGTAGAACGGCTTACTTTTCTGAAAATGAACTAGGCATGGATCTCGCCTGAATTTGCCTGTCCGGTTTCAGATTAACTAACTGGTTGGCAACGTTTTCCATGTCTCCTGTTATGTTCATCTTTCTACCACCTGAGCTATACTCCCTGGGCTACAACACTGCCAGTTGCTGCTCAGAAGTGTCGTGTCCACAGACCAATACACAAGCTATAGTGATAGTGGGGTTCAGTAACGCCTGCTGTTCCCCTGCTGCGTGTCTGACAAAAATTAATGCTGCTAACTCCAAATTAAAGTTCAAATTAAAGTTCAAACATCTCATACTAGGCCTCAGGCTACACCCTCCTTGACCCTGGGCTCAGAAGTGTTGGATGCACAGATCAAAACAATCGATGATGTGTTTGTGGGGTTCAGTAACGCCTGCTGTTCCCCTGCTGTGTGTCCGGCAAAAATTACTGCTACCTAGCTACACATGTTTAAAAAAACATGACATGTTAAAGTGGCTAGTGCTACACATAGATATCAGGCTACACCCTTATTTCTAAGCTGTAAACAAGTGAAACGTCAAATTTAAAACCATTCAATGATTAGTGTTGGTAACAAATCTGTAACTAAATAATTGTGACATATTATGGCAGATATCCACATGTCTAACACAAATGCTAACACAAAAGCATACTTATGCTATAGGGTACTGATGGTGAACCTTCTCACTCCATAACTTTGACAAATCCAACTCACATCATGCCTCAAATGCTGCAATGTTGGAAGTGCATAATGTGGGTTGAACTTTGACAACAGCTGCAGTGCGAAGGTTATCCTTCTGTGTTCTTGGCTTTTAAATAAAAGCATACAAGTAAATATAATAATACATTGTTGATTAAGGGACATGATGTACACCTGTAATATTGTGCAAACAATGGATGTAGGACTATTCCTCTTCAACATTACTTATATTTGTGTCATTTGAAAAAATACATATTTTAGTTAAAAATTAAAAACCCATGTTCAGTAGCTGTGAAAGGCCTGTTTGTGTACTTCTATATTGTTTGCAACCAATGTATTGTATACGGATGGAAGCACGTCACTGTAATAGATTTGAATTATTTTAAATAGAATAAAGCAGCACCAATTTTAGAAAAATGACAAGGATGAGCCAGTGACAGACACTCAGCAGAGTACACGCAGCGGTGGTTGAAGAAGTAAATGGAGCGTGATCTGCATTTAAAAAAAATAAAAAAAAATACCTCACAGACTGCAGTGAACACTGAAACACAACTATTCACAATCTGTGAAAGGCTACTCCTTTGTCTATCTCTATAGTGTTTGCAACCAATGTATTGTATACGGATGGAAGCGCGTCACACTAATAGATTAGATTTATTTTAAATGGAATGTAGCAGAACCAATTGGAGATAAATGAAAAGGATGAGCCACTGAGACACGCTCAGCAGAGTACAAGCAGCAGTGCTTGAACAAGTAACTGGAGCGTGATGTGCACTCAAAAAAAAAAAACACAGACTGCAGTGAACACTGAAACACAACTGTCCACAATCTGGGAAAGGCTACTCTTTTGTCTACTTCTATAGTGTTTGCAACCAATGTATTGTATACGGATGGAAGCGCGTCACACTAATAGATTAGATTTTAAATGGAATGGAGCAGAACCAATTGGAGATAAATGAAAAGGATGAGCCACTGAGACACGCTCAGCAGAGTACAAGCAGCAGTGCTTGAACAAGTAACTGGAGCGTGATGTGCACTCAAAAAAAAAAAACACAGACTGCAGTGAACACTGAAACACAACTGTCCACAATCTGGGAAAGGCTACTCCTTTGTCTACTTCTATAGTGTTTGCAACCAATGTATTGTATACGGATGGAAGGGCGTCACACTAATAGATTAGATTTTAAATGGAATGGAGCAGAACCAATTGGAGATAAATGAAAAGGATGAGCCACTGAGACACGCTCAGCAGAGTACAAGCAGCAGTGCTTGAACAAGTAACTGGAGCGTGATGTGCACTCAAAAAAAAAAAAAACACAGACTGCAGTGAACACTGAAACACAACTGTCCACAATCTGGGAAAGGCTACTCCTTTGTCTACTTCTATAGTGTTTGCAACCAATGTATTGTATACGGATGGAAGCGCGTCACACTAATAGATTAGATTTTTTTCAAATATAATGGAGAAGCACCAATTGGAGAAAAATGAA
Organism: Oophaga sylvatica; assembly: GCA_033576555.1. Classification (NCBI taxonomy): domain Eukaryota; kingdom Metazoa; phylum Chordata; class Amphibia; order Anura; family Dendrobatidae; genus Oophaga; species Oophaga sylvatica. Next base: position 82,371,361 of record JARQOD010000008.1, on the reverse strand, counting down.
AAGGATGAGGCACTGAGACACGCTCAGCAGAGTACAAGCAGCAGTGCTTGAACAAGTAACTGGAGCGTGATATGCACTCAAAAAATAAAAAACACAGACTGAAGTGAACACTGAAACACAACTGTCCACAATCTGTGAAAGGCTACTCCTTTGTCTACTTCTATAGTGTTTGCAACCAATGTATTGTATACGGATGGAAGCGCGTCACACTAATAGATTAGATTTTTTTCAAATATAATGGAGAAGCACCAATTGGAGAAAAATGAAAAGGATGAGGCACTGAGACACGCTCAGCAGAGTACAAGCAGCAGTGCTTGAACAAGTAACTGGAGCGTGATATGCACTCAAAAAATAAAAAACACAGACTGAAGTGAACACTGAAACACAACTGTCCACAATCTGTGAAAGGCTACTCCTTTGTCTACTTCTATAGTGTTTGCAACCAATGTATTGGATACGGATGGAAGCGCATCACACTATAATTTCTATTGAATGGAGCAGCTAGAATTACACTAAAGAAAAAAAAAAAGAGTCTGTGAGTGACACGTGCAGATGCCTACAGACAGCGTTGGATGCAGAGCAAACTGCAGCGTCACCTGCACTCACACACACCTTGCAGAGCTGTTAAAACAACACTGCAGGCAAAAGGAAGCTTTACACAGCGGTTGGTGATAGCCTGCCTACAGCACAGTACACTAAATCGCAATCTCTAACTGTCCCTCAGAGTCAGCAGAGTAGCGTTCTGTCCCTATCTGAATTCACAGCACAGTGACGCTAAAATGGCGGCGGCGCCTTTTATAGTGCATTCTGACATCATTTCAGCAGCCAATCACAGCCATGCCATTAGTTAAGATGACCGCAGCATTACAGGATGTGCCCACACTTCGTAGGATTCCTCATTGGCTGACTAAAATCACATTGCCTCTCAAAGAATTATGGGAACTTCCGATTCCGGTATACGATATTGAAAAAGTATCGGAATTAAGTATCGGAATTCCGATAACGCGAATATCGGCCGATACCCGATACTTGCGGTATCGGAATGCTCAACACTACTAATGAGACACATTGGCATACTGCAGAAATTCTTCATTTTTTAGGGTCAACATTTTGTTTATAATAATGCTATATTTTCAGACTGGGAAGGCGCAAGTTTGACAAGTAGAAATGATCTTGCTTACTGACCAAAAGATAATTAATTCCTTTGAATTCTAATAGCTTTGAAAATCTATTTGCCAGTTCATGCCCTTTTCAGCTTGATCCAATTTCTGTAGTTTTTTTTTTTCATCTATTCTCCTTAACAGTATCAAATATTTCAGATTGTCATTGAAGGTGACATCTGTTTCTCTTCTGTCATTTTAATAAAAATGTTTATTGTTTGTAGAAAACCAAGAAAGATTTTGAACTAAATGTTGAAGATTTTCCAATGTGAACTTACATATGTTAACTTTAAAAATTCACAAAAACAAATGACCAAATATTCCATAAAGGCTTTTCTATCCGTGATTTGGCATTATACAATTACAAAATTAAAAATTATCTAACTATCTATTATATAGAAATAAATATATTGTATTTTGCGCTAAGATGCACCGGATTATAAGATGCACCCTAAATTTTGAGGAGAAAAATAGGAAAAAAACCTTTTTTTTAATAAAATGGTGGTGCTTCTTACAATTCAGGCGTCTTATTGCTCACAGGGGGTGGTGGTTGTGGTGAAGCGGGTCCAAAGCGTCGCTTCTGGTGGAGGCAGTAGTGGGGCGATGCTGCAGACCCCAGACTGGGAGAAAGGGGAGAATGGGGTGTTCAGTGGTGCAAACCAAAGAGGCGCAGGGTCCCAGGATCACAGCTGGAGGAGGTAACAGTGGCGCTGAGGGTATTGCTGGTGCAGGCTGCAGTGCAGCAGGGTCCCAGGGTCACAGCTGGAGGAGGCAAGAGTGGTGCTGCATTTGTTTGGTGGTGTGGGGGTTCCGCCGATATTTTGTGAAAGCCCAGGGCCTCCACAGTGTTTACTATGCAGTGGACTCTGGGAAATGGCTGCCGGAGCGGCACATGCACAGATGGAGATCTTGGAGCTGAGATCTCACCTCCCGAGATCTTGATGTTGAGATCTCCATCTGTGCCGCATCCACAGCCATTTTCCTGGAGACATCACGTAGAGGCAGGCACGGATGGAGATCTCGGCTTTCCTCCATCTGCGCCGAGTGAGAAGCCAGATGCCGGACCCCGGAAGAATGGCGGCCACCATATGTCGCCACTGTAGGGCTACCGCTCACCGCTGTATCACCACCGCTCGTCGCTGTACCACCACTGCGGGACCACAGCTTGCCGCCATACCACCACCGCAAACTGCAGGATCACCGCAACACCCTCAGTGTAAGGTTCTTTGTCTCTGTTGACATGTTCCTTGAAACTCAGTTTTCCGTCGGCCATTTTGCTTTCTGTCTTTCTGCAGCTCTTGCCCTCAGTTAATATGGAGTTTCCAGTTTTCATGTTCCCGCCCTGATTCTTCCCTCTTGCTTCTTAAGCAGCCTCAGCTGAACAATCAGTGCTCCTGAATCAAGCCTCAGTCAGTCTGTGACCTGACTCCTGGAAGCCTTGGACTTGTACTCCAGCTATTCCCTACTGAGGAACCTTGAAACACTTTTGGACTCTGGAAACCTGCTGTTTGGTGAATCCATGTTTGCAGAGGAATTACGGTACAGAGAAGAGATCCTGAACCTGCTTTGGAGATTTACTGTAGTGCTTGAAGTTACTCTGGCCTGCTGTGTCTCCTGTCGCTGTTCCTGCAAACTGTGTGAACTTTTCAGCATGCTTGTATGAAGTAATACAAGTCATTTCATTTCAACCTATGTCTCCTGTGTTTTCCTCGCACCCAAGCACAAGACGCTATAGGAACTGTACACTATACATGACAAGATTCAGGAGCCAATGTTTAGTGTCTGCTGGGTCTGGGAAAGCCGTGTCTACTGTGACTGTGGATATCAGATGTCCGTTTAATACCTTATGTGATGACAGTGGTTGTGACTTCTCACAACCATTCCAGGTGAGCGCATTCCCTTAAAATTTTACTCTGGAGTGTTACCACAGGTAAACACTATTGTTTTTTTTTTTTTCCTTTCCTCTTCTCCTTCCAGCACCTCTGCCTTAAAAGATCTGGAAGATGGAGGCCCGCATAAAGGAACTTTGCGGAGTGACTGATACAATCCTTTCAGATGTACAGACTTTAAAAACCCGTTTTGCAAGCCTACAGGACCTCACTAATCATAATTTGCAAGTGTTTGGACAGACTACCCAGGAATTGCGAGCCAGGATTGAGGCTCTAGAGGAACGAGCCCAGGCTCCTGCCATAACCCCAAGTTCTGGGATCCCCAAATTACCTCCTTTTCGTTTTGGCGGTGAACGTGAGAAATTCAGGGGATTTATTAATCAATGCAATTTATTTTCTCTGCACATGCTTCACAATTTCCCACTGAACGATCCAAAGTGCTTACTGTAATCATGTTGCTTACCAATAAGGCTTTGATGTGGGCAAACCCTCTGATTGAGACTGAGGATGATTGTTTGAATCACCTTGATGCTTTTATTTCAGCCATGGGGCAGGTGTTTGATGACCCCAATCGAGGTGCAACAGCTGAAGCAGCCATGTTAACTTTGCGCCAAGGTAAGCGTTCAGTAGCCGAATATGCCCTGGATTTCAGGAGATGGGCTCTTGATACCACTTGGGACACTTCCGCTAAAAAATCTATTTTTCGGAAAGGGTTGTCTCCACTGATTAAGGATGAACTTGCTCGTGCCGACCCTCCCACTGCGTTAGGTGACTTTATCAACTATTGTATCCGTATTGATGCTCGTCTGACTGAACGCAGACAAGACAGATGGTTCAAAAATAATCGCACTAACCTTTTACTACCTCCCTCCTCAGCTAAGGAACCTTTGAGTAGGATCACAAGGGAACCAGAACCTGAACCCATGCAGGTGGACTCTTTGCAAAGACGGGTTAGTGATGCACGCAAAGAACATCGTATAAAGGAAAATCTATGTTTCTACTGTGGTAAGTCAGGGCACTTCATTATAAACTGCCCCAGCCGTTCTCATAAGACTACTGCAGCAGTCATTCACTGTGAGTGTTGCGAGAGGAGCTCTGTCATGTCCGAACCTCAGGCTCCAGAGAGATCTGCTGCAAGAGATCTTGATTTCTCAGACTTAAACTCTGTTAGTTCTGGGGACGATGACGGTATAAACGCTGCAATTTTTCAAGTTTACTCAGCGGTGTCCCAGCTGAGTTGTAAAAGAAACAATTCTCATTGCTTCCTTTCCATCAAACTCTGGGTTGACTCAGTCTGGGTGTCTAGCTCTGCTATGATCGACTCAGGAGCAAGTGGAAATTTTATGGATATCTCCTTTGCTCTGAAACAGGGGATACGTTCAGTGAAGAAGGCTACTCCAGTACAGATGGAGACTGTGGATGGCTCTCTACTGACTTCTGGACCAGTGGATCAAGAAACAGAGCCTTTGAGGGTCCTTATGGGTAAAGATCATCAGGAGAAAATGTATTTTTTGCTTATCTCTTCTCCCCACTTTCCCATCATTCTAGGGCTACCATGGCTGCAGGCGCAGAATCCTACGATTAACTGGGAGACCAAGGAATTACACTTTCCGGAGAAACAGATGAGTCAAGGAGTTTCAGCTTGCTCTGTTCCTAAAGGAACTATGTCAGTCCCTGAACTACCAGCTGTATGCCAGGACTATGTGGATTTATGTGACAAGAAGAACGCTGATCAGCTTCCTCCTCACCGTCCATATGATTGTCCAATTGAATTATTGCCCGGAGCCGAGATACCTTTTGGTAAGATCTGCCCCCTAGCGGGGCCTGAGCTTAAAGCTTTGAAGGATTATATAGACGAAAATTTAGCCAAGGGCTTCATACGCCCCTCTTCATCTCCCGCAGGTGCACCCATCTTCTTTGTGAAGAAGAAAGATGGATCTCTGAGACCCTGCATAGACTATAGGGAACTCAATAAGGTTACTATTAGAAACCGTTATCCATTGCCTTTAATCCCTGAGTTGTTGGAGAGAGTGCGGCATGCCAAAATTTTCTCTAAACTGGATCTCCGTGGGGCCTATAACTTGGTCCGTATTAGACCTGGGGATGAATGGAAGACTGCTTTCAGGTCACGCTATGGACACTGTGAGACAGTGAGTGAATATGTGATGAATGGGGTGTACATTTCACCTAGGTATAAGGCAAATGTGTGGCTTTGTAAACTAGTGGTAGAGAAAGGTCACTACACCTCACATTCAGCACACACTTGCAGCACAAGCCTGAAACTACTCAGGTCTTAATTAGGAGACCAGAAGTAGGTGTCTGCAAACACAATCTGAGAGCTAGTTTAGCCTGGACACAGGAAGGTGTCCTGGCACAAGAAACAGTCTCCAAGAGTGTTAGAGCTGTCTTTAGCCTGGACACAGAGAGGTGTCCTGGCACAAGGAAGCAGTCTCCAAGAGTGTTAGAGCTGTCTTTAGCCTGGACACAGAGAGGTGTCCTGGCACAAGGAAGCAGTCTCCAAGAGTGTTTGAGCTATCTCAGTTTGGGTGCAGGAAGGACCCCGGACATAGGAGTAGTCTCAGTGCGAATCCGTGTGAAGAGCGGCTGAATAGGAGTGGATCTCTCTCAAGTCTGGACATGGAAGGTGCCTTCAGACACAAGGAGGAGTATCTGTGAAGCTCCAAACTGGTAACATATGTGATATGTGTTGTTTTGGGCACAGACTGGTAGAGTCTGGGTCCCGGATAGAGAGGGCCATCTATCTAAGTGTAATTAGAGGCTAGACAAGCCCAGGTTTTCTGTTTATGCTTTGTTTTAATCTGTTTGCTGTGGACTTTAATAAAGCTGGTTGCGGCCAGTTTTGCACCAGAACTGCTGTCTGAATGAACTGTTTTCATGCCATTCTGTCTACCCAGACAGCGATCCTAGAGCTAAACCCCCGGAAATGTTACAATTGGCGGAGAATGCTGGGGCAGCGCAGTGGCTGATACAGTTAGTGCTGGAGTGTGCGTGCAGCACAGAGGCTTAGAGACAGCAGTAAAGGTGAAGTCTGTTGAGATAGCAGCAGAGAAAAAGAAAAAAAAAGTGTGTCAGCAGAAACGTCTGTTTGGAGCAGTCTTGGAGAGACAGTGGCCCTGATAGGGTCTGCAGAGAGAAAATGTATGCACAGCAAAGCTGAACTTGTTGTGAAAATGACTGTGGAATGTGCAGCAGCAAAAGAAAAGTCTGTGGAGCAGTCTTAAAGAGACAGGAGCCCTAATAGACTTTGCAAAGAAAAAAAAAAGTGTCTGCACAGCAGAGCTGAATTTTTCTATGGAAAAGACTGTAGAGTGTGTATGTCTTGAGTGAAGACTGCCGTTGTTGAGACAGAGAAGTCTGACAGCATGGATGACAGCATGGAGGCGCTGTTTGAACAAATGACGCAAGTTAATGTGCAACATAAGACTGCTGTGATTGAGACAGATGAGTCCGGCAGTATGGAGGAGCTTATTGAGTACCTGGTCCAGGCCCAGCGAAGCATGCAGCAGAGCATGGAGCAGCAGCAGGAGAATAACCGGTTATTTGTTGAGCGGATGGCAGCACAGGAAAAGGATTTCGGTGCCGCGTCCCAGAGTAATGTTGTGAAGGTACCTGCATTGTCCGCTGTAAAGAAGGCGGTAAGACGGTCCTTGAAAAAGATGACACCTCGTGATGATGTGGAGGTATATCTCACTAGGTTTGAGAGACTGGCAGAGAAGGAGAATCTGCCCCTATCTGAGTGGGCCATGATGGTCGCACCATATCTGATTGGAGAGCCCCAAAGGGCATATGCTGACCTGAGCGAGCAGGACAGCCAAGACTATGCTAAGATGAAAGTGGAGATTCTTACCCGGCTGGGTGTTACGGTGACAGCCCGTGCCAGGGGAGTTCGTGACGGGAGATACAGTTGGGAGTCTGCAGTCAGCAGGCCTGATTATGGAGTTGAAAAGGTGATAGTGAACCGCTACACCCGAGCACGTCCTGCTGAGGTACAGCCAGAGGTCGGACAAGGAGACCACCAGGACGCCAATCGTCTGGTCAGCCTGTTGGAGAAGGCCTTCGCCAGCAAAGACTGTCTCCGTGACCAGCCGTCTGAGAGGTCATCACTTCAGAGTTCCCGGACGCTGAACTCTCGCGGTAAGAGCGTTCCAGCTATTGGGGACATGGGGTATGCTGATAAGCGGGTTCAGGCCCGAGGGGACATGTGGGTGGAAAAGTGTGATGGACAGGGTTGGAGATGGAGTGAAATTGCAGCCAACTGTCCAATAGAGGGGGAGCCTATGTGTTGTGATGTTGGCAGGTCCCTCTCTCTCTGCGCAGAACCGGTGTGTGTGACCACTGCAGCCGAAGAGACTGGACCACAGGTGTCCCCGGTGGTTGTAAATGACTGCCCAGCACAGGTTCTCTTGGACTCAGAGAGTCCAGTGACTTCCGTATGTGACAGCCTGATTGATAGGGAATTCATCCCTGATAAGCACCTGAGTGTGGTGTGCATCCATGGAGACACCAAAGTCTACCCAGAGACTGCCGTGGACTTGGTCCCTAAACTCGGGGAGGTTTCATATGAAGTGGGGGTAGTGAAGAGCCTGGTGCACCCCGTCATATTGGGTAATGACTTTCCCCGGTCTAAGGATCTCTGGGGGAAAAATGTTTCTGATGGACAGTGTGATGAAGCTCCTACTGAGGGTGCGCAGTACCGAGGGGCGGAACACAATGCTAGTGGGACGTTAAACTTATGTGATAATGATGATGATAATGATGATGATGATGATCATCATGATAATGATGATGACCATGATGATGATGCTGATGGTGATAATGATGATGATCATGATAGTGATGATAATACTGATCATAGTCATGATAATGATGTTGATAATAATGATGACTGTGATAATGGTGAAATTCCCTTGCAGGTGATGTTGGGAGACGAGGATGGTGGTTCTCGGGAACCGAGTGTCCCTGACTTGCCTGTGTCCTGTGACAATTTTGAGAGTGAGCAGTGGCGAGACCCCACTCTTGGGACGGCACAGGAAAATATGATTGTTCTAAATGAGGTTTCCCAAGAGCCTGGCTCTGAGGAGAGGTTTCCTCATGTTGCCATAAACACTGAGGTCCAGGGAGAGGTAGTGAGCCAGCTCCTAGCACCTGAGCTATATGGAAGCATAGTGCTGGGGTTGTCACATAGTCACATACTTGAGGGACCAGATGGTGAAGTTAATGTTGTGGATGACATGTTAACTAAGGTTCCAGATCAGGATGTGAATGAAAATGAATTGTATACTCCTGAAAGTGAGCAGGATGTGAATGAAAATGAATTATATAACCCTGACAGTGAGCAGGATATGAATGAAAATGAAGGGTATAGCCCTGACAGTGAGCCAGATGTGACTGAAGAAGTGGAGTATGGGATGGACGGTGGGGCTTCTGGGCATGTCTTGCCAGAAGAGCCTGAAAGTGGGGAACTGGAAAAAAGTGAAAAGCCCCCTATACCTTCTGTGATAGTTGGTGACACATGTTCAGTGCACCAGGGACAGGAGGTACGTGAGTTTCTGAGGAAGAGTCAGCAGAAGTGTTCTGATGTGTCGGGTCGTACTTCTCTGGCCAGGCACTATATCGAAAATGAGCCCGGCCCTAAGGTCAAGATGAAACCGTGCAGGATACCCGAGGCCTGCAGAGAGTATAGGCCTGGGAGGGTACAGGGTAGTGCGGATGCTTCAGATGGAGAGAAAGCTGATGTTGGCTATGACTCAGGTGAGGATACAGGTGACAGTGGTGGAGATGAAGCTGGTGAGGGCCATGACTGGTCCGGAGTTCGCTGTCTCTGTTGGATTGTTGACCAGCCCTCCGGTCTGGATGACCAGCCCTCCGGTCTGGAGAAGAGGGAGGGGATATGTGAGACAGTGAGTGAATATGTGATGAATGGGGTGTACATTTCACCTAGGTATAAGGCAAATGTGTGGCTTTGTAAACCTAGTGGTAGAGAAAGGTCACTACACCTCACATTCAGCACACACTTGCAGCACAAGCCTGAAACTACTCAGGTCTTAATTAGGAGACCAGAAGTAGGTGTCTGCAAACACAATCTGAGAGCTAGTTTAGCCTGGACACAGGAAGGTGTCCTGGCACAAGAAACAGTCTCCAAGAGTGTTAGAGCTGTCTTTAGCCTGGACACAGAGAGGTGTCCTGGCACAAGGAAGCAGTCTCCAAGAGTGTTAGAGCTGTCTTTAGCCTGGACACAGAGAGGTGTCCTGGCACAAGGAAGCAGTCTCCAAGAGTGTTTGAGCTATCTCAGTTTGGGTGCAGGAAGGACCCCGGACATAGGAGTAGTCTCAGTGCGAATCCGTGTGAAGAGCGGCTGAATAGGAGTGGATCTCTCTCAAGTCTGGACATGGAAGGTGCCTTCAGACACAAGGAGGAGTATCTGTGAAGCTCCAAACTGGTAACATGTGATATGTGTTGTTTTGGGCACAGACTGGTAGAGTCTGGGTCCCGGATAGAGAGGGCCATCTATATAAGTGTAATTAGAGGCTAGACAAGCCCAGGTTTTCTGTTTATGCTTTGTTTTAATCTGTTTGCTGTGGACTTTAATAAAGCTGGTTGCGGCCAGTTTTGCACCAGAACTGCTGTCTGAATGAACTGTTTTCATGCCATTCTGTCTACCCACACAGAGATCCTAAAGCTAAACCCCGGAAATGTTACAACACTTTGAATATCTAGTTATGCCTTTTGGTCTGAGTACCGCCCCAGCCACTTTCCAACACTTCGTGAATGATATCTTCAGGGATCTCCTAGATACATTTGTGGTGATTTATCTGGATGATATTCTAATTTTTTCTAACTCCACAGAGGAACATCATGGACATGTGAGAATGGTCTTAGAACGCCTAAGACAAAACCATCTATACATCAAACTTGAAAAATGTGAATTCCATAGGACCGAAATTCAATTTCTGGGGTATGTACTATCTACGCAAGGGATTAGTATGGATGGAAGCAAGACCCAAGCCATCAAGGATTGGCCAATTCCTAGAAATGTGAAGGAGGTGCAGCGTTTCATCGGGTTTGCCAACTTCTATAGACGTTTCATTAAGAATTTTTCTGAGGTAGTGTCACCTATCACCCAACTTACCCGGAAACATTCTAGGTTCTCCTGGACCCCGCAAGCTCAGGAAGCATTTTCCTGTTTAAAGGATAAATTTACCACCGCACCTATCTTAGTACATCCCAACCCCGAGCTTGCCTTCATAATAGAGGTGGATGCTTCAGACTGTGCCGTTGGAGCTATATTCTCTCAGAGAACAGGTGAGAAGAATGTCTTGCATCCCTGTGCCTTCTTTTCCCAGCAGTTGTCTTCGGCTGAGAGGAACTACGATGTGGGCAATAGAGAATTGTTGGCCATTATTGCCGCCTTCAAGGAATGGAGACACCTTCTTCAGGGAGCTGCACAGCAAATAGTCGTCCTGACAGACCATCGTAACCTTGAATTTATCAGGTCGGCTAAGTGCCTGACTCCTCGCCAGGCTCGCTGGAATCTTTTCCTAAACCAATTTAATTTTGTCATTTCTTATAGACCAGGATCGCGCAATGGAAAGGCTGATGCACTCTCTAGAATTCATTCAGCAGAGACACGTCCACTTACTCCTCCTAAGACTATTCTTCCTGACTCTAGATTCCTGGGAGTGATTCATAATCAAGACCTACTTAAGGACATCAAGGAAGCATACCATGCGGATTCTTTGTTGGCTCAACCCCCAAGGGACGTAAGTCTTGTCTTTAAGAATGGTGTGTGGATTCAGGGACAACGTCTGTATATACCTGAAACAGTCAGATTGAGAGTATTGCAACTCATCCACGATTCCAAGATAGCCGGGCATAGGGGAATTCTAAAGACACAAGAATTTCTTTCTCGTTTCTTTTGGTGGCCCACTTACAGGAAAGATGTCTTAAACTATGTCACTTCATGTGAAGTCTGTGCAAGATGCAAAACACCTCGCTGCTCACCAACTGGTCTGTTGCAACCTCTTCCCACCCCGTCCCGCCCGTGGGGATCCATTTCTATGGACTTCATTGTGGAGTTACCAACCTCTCAAGGGAAGAACACCATTCTAGTGGTGGTTGACCGTCTAACAAAGGCAGCTAATTTTATCCCTTGTGTCGGCTTACCCACTGCAAAACAGACATCAGACTTGATGATTAAGAATGTGTTTCGTTTACATGGAGTACCGGATGAGGTCATTTCGGATCGAGGGGTGCAATTCACTTCTAGGTTTTGGCAAAATTTCTGTGCAGCATTGGACATTAAAGTAAACCTTTCTTCTGCTTTTCATCCCCAGACTAATGGACAGACAGAACGAACCAATCAGACCCTGGAGCAGTATCTCCGCTGTTTTATCTGCCACCTACAGGATGATTGGGTGGATCTACTTCCACTGGCTGAGTTCTCTTATAACAACTCTCAGAGCGCCTCCACTAAGCAGTCTCCTTTTTACTCCAATCTAGGTTATCATCCTAACATTCTTCCTCGATTTCCCATAGATACGCCCTTGCCGGCAGTGGCTGAAAGAATCACTTCTTTACAAAAGAATATGGATCTTCTAAAGGAAAATCTAGAATTGGCTCAGGAAAGGTACAAGAAAGCAGCAGATAAATTTCGTAAACCTGCACCAGCTTTCAAGGTAGGAGATTTGGTCTGGCTGTCAACCAGAAATCTTAAATTAAAGATTCCATCGTCTAAATTGGGACATAAGTACATTGGACCTTATAAGATCAATAAGATTATAAGTGCTGTTGCTTGTCGTCTTCAACTGCCCAGAACTATGAGAATCCACCTGTCTTTCATGTATCCCTACTAAAGGCTGCAACACCCAATACGTTTCCTGGACGTTCTTCTCCTTGCCCTGACCCAGTGCTGGTCGATGGTCAGGAAGAATTTATGGTGGAAAGGATTCTGGATTCCAGGTTGTACAGAAATCAGTTGCAATATTTGATTAAATGGCAGGGCTACCCAGTGGAGGACAACTCATGGGAACCAGTCAATAATGTAAATGCTCCTCGCCTGCTCTGCCAGTTTCATCAGAGGTACCCTGACAAGCCTGGTCTGAGGTCATCCGGAGGTTGTCCCTAAGGGGGGAGTAATGTAAGGTTCTTTGTCTCTGTTGACATGTTCCTTGAAACTCAGTTTTCCGTCGGCCATTTTGCTTTCTGTCTTTCTGCAGCTCTTGCCCTCAGTTAATATGGAGTTTCCAGTTTTCATGTTCCCGCCCTGATTCTTCCCTCTTGCTTCTTAAGCAGCCTCAGCTGAACAATCAGTGCTCCTGAATCAAGCCTCAGTCAGTCTGTGACCTGACTCCTGGAAGCCTTGGACTTGTACTCCAGCTATTCCCTACTGAGGAACCTTGAAACACTTTTGGACTCTGGAAACCTGCTGTTTGGTGAATCAATGTTTGCAGAGGAATTACGGTACAGAGAAGAGATCCTGAACCTGCTTTGGAGATTTACTGTAGTGCTTGAAGTTACTCTGGCCTGCTGTGTCTCCTGTCGCTGTCCTGCAAACTGTGTGAACTTTTCAGCATGTTTGTATGAAGTAATACAAGTCATTTCTTTCAACCTATGTCTCCTGTGTTTTCCTCGCACCCAAGCACAAGACGCTATAGGAACTGTACACTATACATGACACTCAGCTTCGGGCCCACAGCATTGACCCTTGGTAAGAACAGTTTTTGGTTTATAAGACGCACCCCCATTTTCCCCCTAATTTTGGGGATCATAAAAGTGCATCTTAAATCCGAAAAATACGGTAAATACATATATATATATATATATACATTATATATATATATATATGTATATATATATATAAATATACATATAAAACTTACACATATTCCAAATTGTAATAGGGATCAGGCCGAGAACTTTCTAAAATCAATATAATTAATTTATTTTTGACAATGTTGTTGGATCCAAATGTTCATTGTAATTGATAGCGTAGTATTAAAACTTTTGAAAGATGTCAAAAGTATAAATATTTTAGAGAATTTCTTTGCTGATATGAATGAAAATTTTTTTAAAGGGAACCTGTCAAATAGTTTTTTGCTATTAATCTGGCCCATGTGTTAATAGTGATGAAATGTGCATCACTAACACAATGTTTTCAAGCAAAACGCATCATTATTCATTCCAAAAAATCACTTTGTATAGTTATGTTCTACCTTGTCTTTCATCCATAAGGGAGGGACCTGTTGGTTTCAGTCACAGTCTCAGTGGCGAGCAGCTCCCCGGGGCATGTTGCACTAAATCTGGGTGTACATCTCCAGCTTCATTTACTGCGCTTGCTTGTTCTGGAAGCAGCAGTGGTATCTGAACGGTTGAGACACAGTCAGTGCGACAGGGAGACAGCAAGCGTACAGTATTAATTTTTAATAATGAAATTTTCGGTGTTGCTATGATTACTGAACGTCTTGATTTTAAATGACTGTCTGCATATTTTACAATTATTCCTACCACATTTGAGAGAACCTCTGCAGCTGTTCCATGTTTCTTTGTTACTTCTGGAAACATACATGCTAGGAGAGACAATGCTGCCAACAGTTGGTGCTTTCCTGGCAACTATGTTGCAACCAGATTGCAAAATTTTCCCCAAAATGTGATTCTCATGTAGGATAGGTAAAAATTTGTTAATGATGTCTCTAATCCTATAGAACTGTGGACTATATTGAAACATACAAAAGGTTTCTGTTGAAATTGCCTGTCCACTTGATATTAGACATGGGCATAATCAAATCAGTGCGACTTCTATGTGAAATTATATTTAGTGTTGTAATAAGTGTCCAATCTGGATATTTCTCTTTTCTAATTTCTGTGAAGAGTGAGCTAGTTCAGCCTGCAAATTATTGCTGTCGCTGCAATTGCGTTTAGTTCTTAAAAACCCTCCCACAGTTATAGATCTAATTGTATGTTTGAGGGGACTACTGGATGCATGAAAGTATGTTGTTACCTGTAAATTATTTGAAAAGGTCCTAGTAGAAATAATTTCACCATGAACACCCTGTAACTTCACATCAAGAAAGGAAATACACGTAGTATCACTACTGTAACTAAATTTCAAATTATAATCATCAGCATTGAGCGGGGATAGAATGGATCTGATAATTTAATCAATCAATTTAATCAATCAATCTATGACTTTAAATATGAAAAACCCAACCAAACAATCCAAGCTGTATGGATTCATTTCAAGAGCTAGTGGAACGGAAATTAAAAACCCTAAATGACAATGTCAAGTCTAGTCATATTAAATATAATTTATGGAATAAAATTTCTTTCTGGAATAAAAAAAGATGTCTGGTATCACCATCAAAATGTCAGATAAAGGAAGAGTGGTAGTGGTCACGAATTATTCTGACTGCCGAGAAAAAATTATCGAACTCCTATCTCACAGTTTGACATTAAAAAACTTCCAAAAATCCCACAAGTGTTCAAAACTGAGATGGAAAAAATGATATTAGAAGATGTATCACTAGGCGTATTCACTAAAAAAAGGCTAAATTTCTGGAGATTAAATATATGGTTTTACCAATCATGCACGGGTTGCCCAAAATTCACAAAGAAGGTGTTTTTCCTCCAATGAGATCGATAGCCTCTGGCATCAGCTAAATCAATGACCATAAGTGTGAATGGCTGGACTCATTGCTGCAGCAGTAGATACAGAGAATCCCTGGATACATCAAGGACTCCAGGGATTTTATTGGAAGTTTTTTCTCATAAAACTTGACCATCACAATACACTTGGCTCAGCTGTGATATAGTGTCACTGTACACTTGTATACCTCCTTGGCCATGAGGGCACTGAATTTTCATTTGAAAAAAAAAATTAGTACGGTAATTATTTCCAGGACTTGATTAATTATATTTTCCAGGTCACACAATTTTATTAACTCAGGCTGAACTAGCTCATTCTTCACAGAAATTAAAAAAGAGAAAATATCCAGATTGGACACTTACCGTATATACTCATGTATAAGCCAACCCGTGTATAAACCGACCCCCCTAATTTTGCCACAAAAAACTTGGAAAACTTATTGACTCGGGTATAAGCGGGTGTATAAGTTGCTGTCCTGCTCTGTGCTCCCCCATCCAGCTCTGTGCGCCCCCATTCTCCTCTGTGCTCCCCTCCTCCTGCTCCATTTTCCTGTCCTGCTTGTGCTTTCCATCCTCCCCCGTCCTGCTCCATGCTCCCCCATCCAGCTCTGCAATCCCCCATTCTCCTCTGTGCCCACCCCCATCCTGCTCCGTGCTCTCCGTCCTCCCCGTTCTGCTCCGTGCTCTTCGTCCTTCCCCAGTTCTGCTCCGTGCTTTCCGTCCTCCCCCGTTCTGCTCCGTGCTCTCCGTCCTTCCCCCGTTCTGCTCCGTGCTCTCCTTCCTCTCCCCCGTCCTGCTCCATGCTCCTTGTCCTCCTTCATGCTCCCCCCATCCTCCTCCATCATACTCACCCTCCCCGTGCCATCACTGAACGTCCCGGCCGGCAATCCTGCGTTCTCCCCGGCTTCCTGCAGCTCTCCCCGACTTCCTGCAGCTCTCCAGCGCTGAGCGGTGACGTAATACCGCTCATTAAGGCCATGAACATGAATATGGAGGCCACGCCCATGGGAGTGGCTTTGCGTCCATATTACATGACCTTAATGAGCGGGTATTACGTCACCGCTCAGCGCTGGAGAGCTGCAGGAAGCCGGGGAGAGCTGCAGGAAGCCGGGAGAATGCAGGATTGCAGGGACGTTCAGCGATGGCACGGGGAGGGTGAGTATGATGTCCCAGCCACCGGCTCCTGCCGCCGCATCCCCTCCCCTGCTGGTTTCTGCCCTATGACTCGTGTATAAGCCGAGGGGGCATTTTCAGCACAAAAAAAGGTGCTGAAAATCTCGGCTTATACACGAGTATATACTGTAATAGGGCACTAAATATAATTTAACATAGAAGTCTTACTTATTTGATTATGCCTATGTCAACTAGGAAACTTTTTGTATGTTTTCAATATTGTCCATAGTTCTAAAGGATTAGAGACATCATTAACAATTGTTACCTATCCTTCACGAGAACCAAATTTTTGAAAAATTTTGCAATCTGGTTTAACATAGTTGCCAGGAGAGCACCAACTCTTGGCAACATTGTCTCTCCTAGCAGCTATGTTTCAAGAGGTAATAAGAAACATGGCTCAGCTGCAGGGTTTTTCAGATGTGGTAGGACCAATTGTAAAACATACAGACAGTCATTTGACATCAGATGGTCAGTACTTATAACAATACCAAAAATTTCATTATTAAAAATTTTATTAATTGCAACTCTAGTCATGTTTTATATAAAATTGATTGTATTTTAATGTAACAAATCATATGTGGCATGTACATCTCGCAAATTGAAAATGAGGATCTCGGAACATTTAGATGACATTTCCAATGTTACTAAAACAATCACAATATTCATCAGTGGCGAAACATTTTATTCTTTGCCACTCTAAAAATATTACTTCTTTCATAATATATGAAATAGAGCAAATTGAGAAATCCACTCATGGCTGAGACATGACACGTCATCTCCTCACTCCCGATGCTTTTTGGATTTATTATTTTGGGCACAAGATTTCCAGATGGCCTCAATAAAAGTAATGAAATAGTGTTCCATTATTAATAAGTCATTGGGCATGCCATTCTTTTCTCCCCTTTTTGTATATATATTTTTGGATTTCATTGTCAATTGCTAGCAGTTTTATTTATTATTTAGAATTAGGTTTTAACTGAATTGTTTTTATCCAGCTTTTCACTTTTCAGGACCTGACATATATCATATGACAGTGATGGCGAACCTTTCTGAGACCGAGTGCCCAAACTGCAACCTAAAACCCAATTATTTATGACGAAGTGCCAACACGGCAATTTAAATTATCAATGTGCAAGAACACAAATGGAGAGCAAAGTTCCATTGAGATATGCCCAATCATGATCCCCTTCATGCAGAAATGTGCCCCCTCATGATCCCCTTCATGCAGAGATATGCCCAATCATGATCCCCTTCATGCAGAAATGCCCCATCATGACCCTTCATGCAGAAATGTGCCCCATCATGATCCCCTTCATGCAGAAATATGCCCCATCATGACCCCTTCATGTAGAAATATGTCCCAATATGATCCCCTTCATGTAGAAATATGCCCCATCATGATCCCTTCATGCAGAAATGTGCCCCATCATGATCCCCTTCATGTAGAGATATGCCCAATCATGATCCCCTTCATGTAGAGATATGCCCAATCATGATCCCCTTCATGCAGAGATATGCCCAATCATGATCCCCTTCATGCAGAAATGTGCCCCATCATGACCCCTTCATGCAGAAATGTGCCCCATCATGATCCCTTCATGTAGAGATATGCCCAATCATGATCCCCTTCATGCAGAGATATGCCCAATCATGATCCCCTTCATGCAGAAATATGCCCCATCATGACCCCTTCATGCAGAAATGTGCCCCATCATGATCCCCTTCATGTAGAGAAATGCCCAATCATGATCCCCTTCATGCAGAGATATGCCCAATCATGATCCCCTTCATGCAGAAATGTGCCCCTCATGATCCCCTTCATGCAGAAATGTGCCCAATCATGACCCCTTCATGCAGAAATGCCCCATCATGACCCCTTCATGCAGAAATGCCCCATCATGAGCCCTTCATGCAGAAATGCCCCATCATGAGCCCTTCATGTAGAAATGCCCCATCATGACCCCTTCATGCAGAAATGCCCCATCATGAGCCCTTAATGCAGAAATGCCCCATCATGAGCCCTTCATGCAGAAATGCCCCATCATGGCCCTTCATGCAGAAATGATTGGTGGGGTTCTTATATTGACCCATCACTGGCCCTCTCCCTATCACCGCCATAAACTCAGCACACCACACAGACACACACCACAGCAGTCACACACACACCACAGCAGACACACTCAGCACACACACACAGACATACACCACAGCGCCCACACTCAGCACACACACACCACAGCAGCTTCACTGGCACAGTGGCCGCACTCACCTCTCCCGCGCCGGCAGCTTCCTTCCTCTCTCAATTCCTCTCACACATTGAGCGGCGCTGACGGTCGCGGCTGGATTACATCATCTTTCAGCTGCGCGGCCGCGCCGCTCAATGTGTGAGGCAGGAAGCTGCAGTCAGGGACCAAAGATGAGGCAGGCCGCGTGCCAGCTGAGAGGCTCTGCGTGCCCTCTTAGCATGCGTGCCTTAGGTTCGCCATCACTGTCATATGATGTGACATTTTCAGGCACTTGGGTCCAACATGGTTTAAAGCATTTTGGGAGATAGTGAGCTACAAGCTTAGACAAAGATCATTGAGTAATAGAAATGCGTAGCTTGATCTCTCCTTTCTACTATTTTGTCCTGGAACATCATGTTTTAAACATTTTCAATAAAGTATATATTTTTTTATTTCATCCAAGGAGCTGAAACATTGCCTTTCTTCCATGGATTCAAAATTAGTTTTTTATTAACACCAACACATTTCGGCACTAGATTGATGCCTTTATTAATGTATAGAAATATGTTGATAGTAATAAAAAATTATTTGGAATCCCAAAACTCTTCATTCCCTCAGCACAGCTAACGTAAATGTGACAGTTAACATTTTTGCCACTATAAATCTGGAAAAACCATTTCTTCCTGCAACAGGGAATTGCAGCAGTTTTTTCAAGCTTTTATAGGTTTTGTGCCGGCACACAACACCTTCAAGTCAGTGCAACCACAACTTCCTTTACCAGTCAGTATTGCCCTATTTTGTGTGCACTTCTGTACCTTTCCAGATCTTCTCAAGGGATAAGAAACTCCACGATGGGTACACTTTATGCCACTGATGCAGCAACTCATTTATACAGGTTCCTGTACATATTGTAATGACTAATGTTGAAGTAAATGGTTTTACATAATCTTGAAGAAGAATATCTTTATTGAAAAACCAGCATATTGTAAACCATGAATTGCTGTACTATTGCAGGCAGGTTTTGTGTTATATCTTTTTTCATAGTAATAAAGAGGGCCTTCTTCCTAGCGTTCACCACCTACATTCTCTAATCAGGTCGGTTCTAATCAGTAAGTTAAAGAGGTTGTCCACTGTTTCAGCTGTATCCCCCCTTGCTAAATAAAAATAACAAATTCTCATCTTCTCCACGGGTCATTCCAGTAATGTTGGCAACTATTTTCCAGGGGCATGCATGACATTGTTACACCAAGTAAACTCATGTAGCCAATAGGTGGATGCTAAAGGTATGTTGTGAACTTATGTGCCTGGCACGAACCTCCATCACTCGGAAGTTGTGAGATCATAGCAGGCTAATAGAGGCCTCTGATTGACTTAATTGGCATAACGATATCACATACGCCCTGGGAGCCTGGGAGTCAATATCACTAGAAGAATGCCGGTATCCAAGATGAGTTTATATATATATATATATATATATATATATATATTTTTTTTACAGGAGGAATATTTATTTTACAAAGGGCTTGTCCAGGTAGATTTAGATCTTTTTTAAAAGTTTGAGCATGAGTTAAAAAATCCTTCAGATCTCATTTTGCTTGTTTGCAGCTGCAGATTGCTATAATTATTGTACATCTTACAAAATAGATTTCTAGACCATTTTATGCAGTATACAACAGTGTAGCAAAATGATGGAATTTAGTGTCATAAATATATGGATACATTTGACTTGCATGTAAGGGTTAAACTCACATATGGAAGATTTTTTGCAAAAATGTGTTGCTGTCCTATTCATTTGGGTATGCAGAAATCAATTCACTTTCTACAGGCACAACCCAATTCGAACGTGTGCAACAGTTTTTCAGTTTTGAACTTTGGAAAAACAATATGTTTAAACGTTTAAAAAAAGAAACAATGTAATTAAGGATCATAAAATATATACTTTAAGATATCATTATATATCCCATTGACATCCATTTTAGCGATATACCGTAGGTCTAAGGGAAAACAACACTACGTCAAATGGCTTTGCAAACTCCTTATTGCAAACGCCTTAGTACAAGCAGGCAAGAATTTATATGACTATGTCTAGTATTCAGATCCATCAATTACAAAGCATCATATCCTTACGGTTTTCACAATTAGTTTTAATATTTGAACTTACATTTCGACTTACTTTATCATAGAAAAGATGCGGAAAAAGAGATTAATTCTGTTAATTCTTCTACTTTGGCCTGAAGTGATGAAGCACACTTTTATAATTAAAAATGATAACACTTGACGTCTTTCAGTTATGCACTCGATTTAGATTTAATTTAACAGAACACTAGTTTCTAGATAAAATGCATGACAGTATCTCACAAAATTAATCTAAAGCATAAATAAACCCAAATGTTAAAATATCTTAATTGTGCTATAAAGCACATAGTGTGATGATAATATTCTGAGTATTTTCTATATTTTAATTTGTATAGAGAATACAACCTACCATTGTTAAATGAAGAGATATCTCTTGACGATGGTTGTAAAAATAAAATAGTTTTAACCCCTTAACGACCGCCGATACCCCTTTTAACGGCGGTCATTAAGGGTACTTAAACCACAGCGCCGTTAATTAACGGCGCTGTGGAAAAAGTGAATAGCGCCCCCCAGAGGCGCATTTTCTCTGGGGTCTCGGCTACCGGGGGTAGCCGAGACCCAGAGAACATGAATCGGGTCGGTTTTTACCGACACCGATGTTGCGATCGCCGTTATTAACCCTATAACGGCGACCGCAACAAAAAAAAAAAAAAGTTTGGCCATTTAATTTCTCTGTCCTCTGATGTCATCGGACATCAGAGGACAGAGAAAAAGGGTCCCCGGGCCCCCCATGTGGCCCTCGATGTCCTGTATGTGGCCCCAGGGCCCTCCGGTGTCCCCCGGGGCCGGCGCGATGAAGAAAATGGCGGGCGCATGCTCAGTGCGCCCGCCGCTATGTGCCGCTGTGTCCTGGGGGGGATAGGCAAATATTCTCTGGGGTCTCGGCTACCGGGGGTAGCCGAGCCCCCAGAGAACATGATCCAGGTCGGTATTCATCGATCCCGGTGTTGCGATCGCATCTATGCAAGCATAGATGCGATCGCAAAAAAAAAAAAAATGATTTCTCTCCCCTCTGATGTGATCGCACATCAGAGGGGAGAAAATGAGGGTCCCCGGTCCCCCGATCGCCCCCCGTATACTTACCGGTGTCCTCCGTCCTCCCGCAGGCCCAGGATATCGGCGTCTTCTTCTGCAAAAAAAAATGGCGGGCGCATGCGCAGTGCGCCCGCCGATCTGCTTGCGGCAGATTCAAAAATGATTTCATTCATTCTCCAGAAAGTGCATTTTGATCACTGTGATAAACTATCACAGTGATCAAAATAAAAAAAACAGTACATAAACCCCCCCATTTATCACCCCCTTAGTTAGGGACATATAATAAAATATAGAAATTATATTTATTTTCATTTTTCTGTTAGGGTTAGGGTTATAATTAGGGTTAGGGTTATAATTAGGGTTAGGGTTAGCATTAGGGTTAGGGTTAGCATTAGGGTTAGGGTTATAATTAGCGTTAGGGTTAAGCTGGGTTCATACTGCGTTATGGCAGTCCGTTAGACGGACTGCGTTACACCGCGGTATATAACGCGGTTAACGCAGTCCGTTAACGCTGCCTTTTCACCCCCATTTGAGGGCGCATCGCGACGCATGCCGTAAAGCGGGATGCGTTTGCGACGTGCCATCATTCAGTGACGGAGCCTCGGATGCGGGCTGCAGCGTCTGGGCTCCGTCACCGCTAGCACAGATGAATCATCTGCTGATTCCTCTGCGCTAGCGGGTATAGCATAACGCGATCGTGTTATGCTATACCGTTACCAGCCCGTCAACGCTATGTGTTGAACGGGCTGGTAAAATGCAAAATGAACCTAGCCTTAGGGTTAGGGTTATAATTAGGGTTATAATTAGGGTTAAGGTTACAATTAGGGTTGGGTTAAAAATTAGGTTTAGGGTTACAATTAGAGTTAGGGTTACAATTAAGGTTAGGGGTTACAATTAGGGTTGGGACTTAGGTTAGGTTTTAGGGTTGGGATTAGGGTTAGGGGTGTTTGGGGTTAGGGTTGGAGCTAGAATTGAGGGATTTCCACTATTTAGGCACATCAGGGGGTCTCCAAACACAACATGGCGTTCAAAAAGTCAAATGGCGCTCCCTCCCTTCCGAGCCTGCCGTGCGCCCAAACAGTGGTTTACCCCAAATATGGGGTATCAGCGTACGCAGGACAAATTGCACACCAATTTTAGGGTTCTAATTTCTCCTGTTACCCTTGGGAAAATAAAAAAATAGCTGGCTAAAAAAATCATTTTTGAGAAAAAAAATGATTTTTTATTTTCACAGCTCTGCGTTTATAAATTTCTGTGAACACTTGGGGGTTCAAAGTGCTCACCCACATCTAGATAAGTTCCTTAAGGGGTTAGTTTCCAAAATGGGTGTCACTTGTGGGGGGTTTCCACTGTTTAGACACATCAGGGGGTCTCCAAACTTGACGTGGCTTTCAAAAAGTCAAATGTCGCTCCCTCCCTTCCGAGCCCTGCCGTGCGCCCAAACAGTGGTTTACCCCAACATATGCGGTATCAGCGTACTCAGGACAAATTGCACACAATTTTGGGGTTCTAATTTCTCCTGTTACCCTTGGAAAATAAAAAATAGCTGGGCTAAAAAAAACATTTTTGAGAAAAAAAATTATTTTTATTTTTCACGGTCTGCGTTTATAAATTTCTTGAAACACTTGGGGGTTCAAAGTGCTCACCACACATCTAGATAAGTTCCTTAAGGGGTCTAGTTTCCAAAATGGGGTCACTTGGAGGGGTTTCCACTGTTTAGACACATCAGGGGGTCTCCAAACTTGACGTGGCTTTCAAAAAGTCAAATGTCGCTCCTCCCTTCCGAGCCCTGCCGTGCGCCCAAACAGTGGTTTACCCAACAATGGGGTATCAGCTTACTCAGGACAAATTGCACACCAATTTTGGGATTCTAATTTCTCCTGTTATCCTGGGAAAAAAAAAATAGTGGCTAAAAAAAAACATTTTTGGAAAAAAAATGATTTTTCATTTTAGGCTCTGCTTTATAAATTTCTGGAAGCACTTGGGGGTTCAAATGTCACCACACATTAGATAAGCTCCTTGGGGGGTCAGTTTCCAAAATGGTGTCACTTGCGGGGTTTCTACTGTTTAGGTACATCAAGGGCTCTGCAAACACAACATGACGCCGCGACTTTTCCATCAAATTGCATTAAAAATGGCCTCCTTCCCTTCCAAGCACTCCCATGGCCCAAACATGGTTTCACCCCACATATGGGGTATCACGTACTCAGGAAAAATTGCACAACAACTTTTTGGGTCCAATTTTCTTTCCCTTGGGAAAAATAAAAAAAATACGGGTAAAGAATCATTTTTGGGGAAAAAAAAATGATTTTTTATTTTCCGGCTCTAATTTATTAATTTTTGGAGCACTTGGGGGGTTCAAAGTGCCACCAACATCTGATAAGTTTTAAGGGGTCAGTTTCCAAAATGGGTGATTTGTGGGGGGTTTTCGACTGTTTAGGGTATCAGGGGCTCTCCAAAGCGAATGGCGCAATTTCAATTCCAGCCAATTTTGGTTTGAAACTTCAAACCGCTCCTTCACTTCCAAGCCCTGCCGGGGCCCCAAACAGTGGTTTACCCCCACTATGGGATCGGCATCTCAGGACAAATTGCAAAAAATTTTGGGTCTTGGTTACCTTGGGAAAATAAAAATTGGGGTAACAATCGTTTTTGTGGGGAAAAATTGATTTTTTATTTTCACGGTTCTATGTTATAAACTTCTGTAAGCACTTGGAGGTTAAAAAGTCTCACCAACATCTAATAAGTTTTAGGGGTCTAATTTCCAAAATGGGTCCTTTGTGGGGGGTTTCCACTGTTTAGACACATCAGGACCTCTACAAAACACACATGACGTCCAGACAATTTTGCGCCGAAAAAGTCAAACGGCGCTCCTTCCCTTCCAACTCGCCTTCAACCCAAACATGGTTTACCCCCCACTATGGGGTATCAAAATGCTAGGACAAATTCCAAAAACTTTTGGGGGTCTTTTCCCCTTTGGGGGAAAAAAAAATTGGGGGAAAAGATTTTTTGTGGAAAAAAATGATTTTTTATTTTCATGTTCTATGTTATAAACTTTGTAACATTGGGTTCAAAGTGCCACCACACATCTAGATAAGTTCTTGGGGGTTATTTCCAAAATGGAATCACTTGTGAGGGTTTCCAATTTTTGACACATCGGGCCTCTCAAAGCGACATGGGTTCCAGCAATTCTGCGTTGAAAAATCAAATGTCGCCCCTTCCCTTGCAACCTCTGCCGTGCGCCCAAAAAGTGGTTTACCCCCACATATGGGTATCGGCTTAAATCAGGAAAAAATTGCACAACAAATTTTGGGTTCATTTTTTCTTTTAACAGTTTGAAAATAAAAAAAATAGGTTCCGAAGTAAAGTTTTTGAAAAAAAGTTAAATGTTAATTTTTTCCTTCCACATTCTTCATTCCTGGAGCACGTAAAGGGTTAATAAACTTCTTGAATGTTTTTGGCACCTTGAGGGGGCAGTTTTAGAATGGCACTTTTTGCTATTTTCATCATATAGACCCCCAAAAGTGACTTCAAATTTGGGGGGGGTCCTAAAATTAAATGGTTTGTAAAAATGAAAATCGCTTCAAGTTTTAACCCTTATAACTTCGTAACAAAAAAAAAATTTTGGTCCCAAAATTGTGGTTAAAGTAGAAGTGGGAAATTTATTTTAAAATTTGGTGACATATCTCTTGATTTAAGGGGGATAAAAATTTAAGTTTGAAAATTGTTAAATTTTCAAAATTTTCGCCATATTTCCGTTTTTTTCATAAAAACAAAGTCAATCAAAGAAACTTTACCACTAAAGTGAAGTACAATATGTACGAAAAAAAAATTCAAATCAGGGATCGTTAAGTTCCAGAGTTATAACTATAAAGTGACAGTGGTAAATTGTAAAAATTGGCCCGGGTCATTAAGTGCAAAATGGTCATCACTAAGGGGGTTAAAGACTTTAAACACAGCTTATATCACTAAATATGAAACAGCAAAATTTCCAGGATTTTTTAATCATTAAACCACTTCATTATTACCTTTAAAAAGTTTAAAACCGAAACTTATTACTACATTTTCTAAATAAAAAAATTAAATTTTAGCAAATAAAAATAATTATTGTGAAACAAAAGTTAATAGCCTGAAAAGAAAGATTACTATTTTTTCACAAAAAACAATGCCCACATCATGTATTACAGAGGGAAAAAAAATGTATTTGATAAAATGCCGATTTTTCAATTTTCCAACTCAAAGATGGAGATACTGTATTTTTTACATTTTTAAAATGACATGCTTGATTCCTACCAGTGATGAGGAGTATTGCCTCTACTGGGTTTTCCGGCATGCTGGGTGTTCTAGATATTTTAGAAGTGTCGGAATTTAGTTTGGTCCTGCAGCTGCAAGATTTGCGGTGCTAGTCAGTCCCATTGTAGATGACTGTTGAATCCCCACATATATTCAGGAATGTTTAGCAGCCGCAAATCGGCATGCGGCGACTCAAAACTAAACTCCGAGCCGCCCAAAAACCGGAGAACACCCAGCAGCCGGAAAAACAGATAACAAAGCATCTCGCCATCACTAATTCCTACCCAAAAGTGAATGCTGTCATAATTTCAAAGGTTACATCAACAAAATGTTTTGTTTAAAGGTGTGCATTTTTATGCAACCTATAATTTTAGCATTTTTACACCTTAGACTTTTACTGTCTCCGAACATGCCACGGTTTGCCTTGTGGTATGGTTCCACCCTTTTACCTCAATTCTATCTATAATTCCCTATTCCACCTGCTCCAAATACAGTTGTCAATGGCCGGCCCAAGTGCCCACCTAGACCTTGTTTAGAGTTCAAACTCACCTGGTGAGTAGAGTGAGATAAGGTGCTCATGATATCATATCTTCAAGGTTTTAGTACTCAGATGGCTGAACATTGGTGTGCTCAGATTTAATGTTGAATAAATCAACCACTTAAACATGGTGATTGCCCTGCCATCATTTTAGGCCACGCATTTTGGAGTGGAATTACGTAATTGGTGGTACATTACTTCATCAGAGGTTAAAAAGGACCCGCTCCACCCCTTGGACCCTGACTTCATTTCACAGCTAAGGAAAGCAGTTTACAAATTAGAACAAAAGAATTGCATACAAATTTTTCACCTTCCGAAATTTCAAGAGTCTAAGGTATAAACAAGTCACGTGGCACCTACTAGAATACATTAGA
>JARQOD010000008.1:82250582-82344780 GCA_033576555.1 Oophaga sylvatica | reverse complement strand
GCTTTCAACGCTAGACAGAGACCTAGCATGTTTTCTTTGCCACTCAGTTGTGTCTAGTGAGTGCGCACACATCGCCATATAGCGCTGCGGCTCTCCTTCTAGCGGCTCTGTGGAGTAACAGAGTTCGCACATATTGCCACAGCGCATTACGGCGTTTATGTTGGCGACTCTGCGGGATAACAGAGTTTGCTTCTCGCGCCATTTCTACTAGCAGCAGGCTCCGCTTGCACGGTGGATCCCGGGCTGCGAACGCACCTCTCTACTTTATATATTTGGTGCGTTCCACAGACCCTTAACAGCGGGTGCATTGGTAGTGCGCTCGCCGAATCTGCCGGCCGGCAGATTCATTCATTCATTGAAGGTACATTTTGATCACTGTGATAAACCCTATCACAGTGATCACAATAAAAAATAGTAAATAAACCCTCTCTTTATCACCCCCTTAGTTAGGGAAATATGATAAAATAAAGAAAATATATTTATTTTCATTTTTCCGTTCAGGTTAGTGTTAGGGTAAGAATTAGGGTTAGGGTTGGAATTAGGGTTAGAATAAGGGTTAGGGTTAGAATTAGGGTTAGTGTTACAATTACTGTTAGGGTTACAATTAGGGTTGGAATTAGGGTTGGGATTAGGGTTAGGGTTGGGTTTAGGGTTAGTGGTGTGTTGGGGTTAGGGTTGGAGCTAGAATTGAGGGGTTTCCACTATTTTGGCACATCAGGGGTCTCCATTCACGACATGGTGTTCAAAAAGTCAAATGGTACTCTCTCTCCCTTCCGAGTCCTGCCGTGCGCCCAAACAGTGGTTTACCCTAACATGTGGGGTATCGGCATACTCAAGACAAATTGCACACCAATTTTGGGGTTCTAATTGCTCCTGTTACCCTTGGGAAAATAAAAAATAGAGGGCTAAAATATAATTTTTGAGGAAAAAAATTAATTTTTATTTTCACGGCTCCGCATTTGTAAACTTCTGTGAAGCACTTGGGGGTTCAAAGTGCTCACCACACATGTAGATAAATTCATTGGGGGTTCTATTTTCCAAAATGGTGTCACTTGTTGGGGGTTTCTACTTTTTAGCCACATCAAGGGCTCTGCAAACGCAACATTATGACAGCAGAACATTCCATCATAGTCTGCATTACAAAATGGTGCTCCTTCCCTTCCAAGTTCTCCCATGTACCCAAACAGTGGTTCTCCCCCACTTATGGGGTATCAGCGTACTCAGGAAAAATTGCACAACAACTTTTGTGGTCCAATTTCTCCTGTTACCCTTGGGAAAATGAAATATAACAGGCTTAAAAATAATTTTTGAGGAAAAAAATTATTTTTTATTTTCATGGCGTTACGTTATAAACTTCTGTGAAGCACTTGGAGGTTCAAAGTGCTCACTACACATCTAGATAAGTTCCTTAAGGCATCTCATTTCCAAAATGGGGTCAATTGTTGGGGGTTTCCATTATTTAGGCACATCAGGGGCTCTCGAAATGCGACATGTCATCCAGCCAATTCTGCGTTGAAAAAGTCAAACGGTGCTCCTTCCCTTGCGACCTCTGCCATGCTCCCAAAAAGTTTTTTACTTCCACATATGGGGTATCAGCATATTCAGGAGAAATTGCACAACAAATTTTGTAGTTCATTTTCTCTTTTAACACTTGTGAAATAAAAAAAAAAATAGTTCTGAATTAAATTTTTTGCAAAAAAAGTTGAATGTTAATTTTTTTCCTTCCACATTGCTTCAGTTCCTGTGAAGCATGTAAAGGGTTAATAAACTTCCTGAATATGGTTTTGAGCACCTTGAGGGGTGCAGTTTTTAGAATGGTGTAACTTTTGGGTATATTTTATCATATAGACCCCTCAAAGTGACTTCAAATGTGATGGGGTCCCTAAAAAAAATGATGTAAAAATGAGAAATCGCTGGTCAAATTTTAACCCTTATAAGTTCGTAACAAAAAAAAAATTTGTTTCCAAAATTGTGCTGATGTAAAGTAGACATGTGGGAAATGTTATTTATTAAGACATTTGTGTGATATGTCTCTATTATTTAAGGGCATAAAAATTGAAAGTTTGAAAATTGCTAAATTTTCAAAATTTTTGCTATATTTCCAGTTTTTTTCAAAAATAAACGCAAGTCATATAAAAAAAAAATTACAACTAACGTGAAGTACAATATGACACGAAAAAACGTTCTCATAATCAGCGGTATTTGTTAAAGCGTTCCAGAGTTATAACCTCATAAAGTGATAGTGGTCAGAATTGTTAAAATTGGCCCGGTCATTAAGCTGCAAATTGGCTCTGTCACTAAAAAGTGAAAACACCGGTTTTGACAATAAATGGCTTCACCCAATCATAACCATGAGTGGAGAAAAAAGTTTGGTGGTGTCACTGATATTCTCTGAAAAAAGGCAAAGAAAGCAAAAATTCTGCCAGGGTACGTAAACTTTTGAGCACATCTGTATAACCAAAAATTGCTATTTTTTTGTTTTTAAGACAGTAACCATATCACTGGTGTAGTTATGGTTAATGTGTGTTGCACATTTTGACTTACAATGCATGATTTTTAATAAGTTCTAATTCTAAAAGGAAGAGATTTTCTTTCTAAAGGCTCGTTCAGACGAGTGTATTTGCTGTATTAGTGGGATCCGACAAAACATCTGATAGCACTCGGGCCAATGCTATTCTATGGAGCCATGCATATGTCTAATTTTTTTCTTCAGACAGAGACTGCTCAAGGAAAGAATCAATGCATCCCCGAGTTTTATCCGATATTCGGATTGCATTCATCCAAGCAAGTCAATGAGTCTCAGTTTCACACATTGAGACACAATGGAGAAGATGAGAATTTTTTTCTCAATCTACTCCTCATTGGAGAGAATCTGATCACACAATGCTGACATTGATTAAACTCTGATCATAGTTTGATCAGAGTGTCATTTGTATAATAGGCCCAACTCTCTCATATGAGAGAATCTACATTAATTTAATAAGGAAAAAATTAGTTACAGTCACTATATTCTGAGAGCTATATGTTTTTCTAGTCAATAACATTGATTGTGCTGCAATTTTTATTTCTGCCATGTTGGGCTACATACATTTTTCTGATCTCCTTTTATTCCATTTTTGGTGAGAAGGTGAAGTGACTAGAAATTATGGGATCAATCTATCAGAAATAAACTAGACTAAAATTTCCTGAAATACGCAGATTCACGTAAATATGACCAGTTTGATTTGTCATAATGCTCTGCTGCTATCACATCGAATTGTGCAGCCAATCATGGGGGACTAGTACAGCCAGTATAAAAGCTCATGGCTAGCCAAGCGGCTCCATATTATGCCACTACACCATTGGGAAAGAAGTCAGAAAATAAAACTCATTCCAAATAGGGACAGAAAGAGACAAAAATTGAATTGTGTTGTAGAACTGAGATAGTGTTGAAAATCATTGCATTGCAGTTAATAGCGAGAGTGATAGGGCTGATTGCAGCAGCAGCATAAGTGTAATTGATTAATGATACTTTCTCTCCCTCTTTTTCTCTCTCTCTCTCACTGTCTTTCTTTTTTCCTCCACTAAAACTATATTTACAAATTGTATGTGGTTTTAGGGAACACAATGTTTTACACACTTTTCCAAAGCAAGTCACAACAGTAACTTTTGGGTGAATGCTGTGTACTTAAGCCGGCTCCTTGAAAGCAGTGCACATATCCGCATTGTGTAACTGATATCACAAGGGGGTAAAAATACTCTCAACATTGAGAAAAATGCTCACACTGCTAGCGAGGATCTCAATGAGGTCACCGCAGTTCAGCCCAACTGGGAACAGAGCCTCAGTGACAGGATGTAACCTCAATGACGTCACCTCCGGGTCACTGAGGTTCCGCTTGCAGTAGTTCATTCCCCATTGATTCTAAGCATAGGCGGTCACATCTTGGCACCATCCAGGTTGAAACAGTTTATCCCTCAGACATGGATTACAGTGTGGGAAGAACGACAGACAGGTATGGTATATTGTTGTTTTTTATTTTAGTTTTATTACAGGAGATCGAGTGCTTCGATGGAGTTAGGCGAAGTTGTAAGTATGGTTTAATTAAGATTATTAAAGGAGTCTGTGTCATTCTTTCAATTAAACAACTTTTTTTTGGGTGTCTGTTTTCTTGCAATGTGACTATGGGGATAGTAAAGGGGGTGTCTTATTGACGCCTCTCCATTACTAACCTCTGGGCTTGATGTCACCTGTCAATACGAAGGTGACATTAACCCCCAAACTATCACCCCACTTGCCACCGCTACAGGGCAAGTGGGAAGAGTCTGGCAAAGAGCCAGAATTGGCGCATCTAATAAATGTGCCTTCTGTGGGCAGTTGCGGGCTGCTATTTTTAGGTTTAGGGCCAATATCCATGGCCCATTACCAGCCTGAGCATACCAGCCCCAGCTGTCAGATTTAGCAAGGCTGGTTGTCAAAAATGGGGGGGAGCCCATGCCGTTTTTTAAAATTATTTATTTAAATAATTAAAGAGACAGCGTGTGGACCCCTCTATTCTCGATAACTAGCCTTGCTGAAGCTGACAGCTGAGGGTTGCAAGCCACCTGCTGTGAGTTTTGCCAGGCTGGTTAGCAAAAATACAGGGGAACCCACGCTTTTTTCCTTTATTCACAGCGCAGGTGCGGCTAATGAATACTACCATCCACCGCTCCTGCTCTCACTGTAATTAGTGGCAGCAGGTGTCGGATCATAGGATAAGTAGTCCCATCATCTGACACCAGTGACCAGAGGTAAAGTTTATACCTCAGATCACAGCTGAGCACTCTCGCTGTATTTTGACAGCATGGGAACCACGTCTGTTTGATTTGTGGGGATCATTTCACCGCCGATCAGAAGCGGTGTTTGCCGCTCTGTCATGCACATGACAGCACGACAACACCTGGTGTTCAGGCAGCCGAACCCAAACAATAACACGGACTTACTATTGAAGTCCGTGTTCTGTATCCTTGCCCGAACTGTAGGTGTTTGGTACGGACGATGAACTGTTCGGGTACACCCATCTCTAATCGTGAATATTCAGAATAATTCCCAAAATCCACTCTTTTACAAGGGTCTAAAACATCCAAGCCTTTTGGATAGTTTTAATATATTCCATACATTGACCCTTGTCCAAGTAAAGTAAGAATTTACCAGAACGTGATCCTTTGTTTCAGCAATATATATCACCCTGCTAAAAAAAATACTGTGGATGAGAGTTATCAATCATTTGAAGATGCAATGTATGAATAAGTAATGGAAGTCAAGCACTTTAATCTTAGGTCTCTCATTTTGTCAAACACTGTAAGTTGTTTTGAGCAGTATCCACACTCCTATTTTACCAGTGGTTTACTTATATTTTAATTTGTCTTTTTAGTGTAGTTGATTTGCAGGGCAAATGTAAAAGTTTTAAAAGAAAAAACTGTCCTAATTGGAATTTGAATGGGTAGTAAACTTAATGGGGCTCATTCAAAAGACTGGCATTGTACATGCCCGTCTTATTGAATGGGTGTGGTAGGGTAGACTTGCCAAATTTATTAAAAGGCGCACATCACTTGAATATGGTGCATCTTTTCTGTGGTGTGTCCCTCCATGTGCCTTGCATGAAATGCTACGTAACAATTCTATTGTATGTTACATCACGAAAGTGGCATACCTTGTGATGTACTTGGTGTTTTTGTGCCACACTGTCCTGTCCTGCCCATGTTTCTCTCTTTAGCAAAGCCTGCAAATGCCAAAAGTCAGAAAACTTTTGCTCAACTTTGTGTTGTTCAACATTTTTGCAACTTTTCAAAATGTTTTATCATAAAGGAGCAGGTTCAGCCATGAAATCTTGGGAATGCTGTGCTATCAGCTGTGTACAGACGTGTTACCTGGCATTTCAATCCTGCGGGTGAGGATACTGAGACTTCTGAAAAGTGTTCTGTAAAGAACATAAAGTTTGAGACTAAAAATAGCTCCAGTAGCCAGTATGAAAATTGCAATTTTTTTTTATATAAAAGTTTGTGATATAAAAAAATGCTAAAAATGAAAAAAAAAATAGCTCAAAAATCTATTTTAAACAATTTGTCAGTTTCTATTCTTGCATTCACTCTAATATTCAGGCACATTACTCATTAATGGCTCTGAGTATTGTTTTCTTTCTCTATTGTCTCTGGTGGTTCATTAGTGCACAAAATGATGGGTTGGTGTGAGCACTGCTGAGTAATCCACAAAAGATAAAAAATAGTATAGTTAACATTTTATTGTAATATGAAAAGTTGTAGTAAAAATGCATTTTCACTGCAATAAACCATTATTTTTCCTATTAAGTCAAGTTTCTTATAGGTTACCATGTATTTGAACCTTTTGTATTAAGGTGCTCTGGTTTATGAAGCACTTTGTCTGTTTTTCTCTAGAATACAAAAAAAATCTAATAATATACAATAAATAATGTTTTACCAATTACATTAGGGTTTAGAATTCTGATTAAAATAAATATTGGAAACAGTTCATAAAAAAGTCAATCTGACCAGGGAAAAGTTAGATACATAAAAATTTTTTATGAGGAAGATAATGTCCATTAGAGACCTTCTGGGTAAACATTATAACTTTTACATATTTGCCGAGAATTTCCTTCCATCTTTGTTTCCCATTTGGGAATGATCAAGACGAGTCCTCATTAATTAATGCATAAGAGAAAATAAAATTACTTGGCAGCAGACAAAAACATGAATGTTTTTGCATATTACAATTATCTAGCGCCAATTGCTGCTAATTTATACCAAATAATAAAACTCTGATTGACAACAATTCATTGGAGTGTTTAGCTTCAATGCCTTTTAAAAGAAGTTAGTAATGTGTGGCTAACATTGAAAAAAAAGGTTAATGAAATACACTGTGGCAACTTGCAGAATTATTATCACAAAATATTTCTTTATAGATAGATGTACGGCATACTAAAAATAGTCCATTGTTAATTCATTGTCTTTAAGTTCACAAGTGGAGAGGAAACTAATCAGAAGAGTGGAGCATACACGGTGTTTATTTGTGGTCTTAGTTTGCAACCATGAGCTATGGGTGTCCTTTTTTGAGCTATGTAACCCTACATTGAATATTTTAACTAAACTTGCAATATTTAAAATTTCAATATATAAGAGCTGTAAGAAAGTATGCACAGTCCCTTAGAAGCATTGCAGGTTTATATTTTTATTTGTGATGTGGGCAGCACGATTACATTATTTATATATTTTTTATTATTTTTTCTTCTTCATATAAAAGAATGATAAATAGGCAAAAGTAATTTCATTCACATAACATTACACACACAGTACTTACTCTTTTCTATATAGCACATAAATAAACCAGAATACAATGAATTGGAGGATACAATTTAGTCTTTACTCAGATTATTAAATATATTAAAAACATTCACACTCAGTAAACTTATATAACTTGTACATTACTCTACACAGCTTAGCAAAAGCTCAAGTCTGTTTACCAAAGCTTTCTGTCCATTTAGTTACCTGAGTGACTAATCCCAATATCATGACAAAAAACATTAAAACTACTGGAAGGAGGGTGGAGCAACTCTCAGGTAGGAGATTTCAGAGGTCTGACACAAACCTTTGTTGTCATCATACTTTAACAATGAACTATACTTTGTTTACAGTGTGGGCTATTTCTATGGATACACCTAAATAAATTGGGAATGGTTAGTGATATCAACTTCCTGTTGGTGGCACATTAGTATATGGGAGGGGAAAAACTTTTCAAGATGGGTGGTGACCATGGTGACCATTTTGAAGCTCGCCATTTTGGATTCAACTTAATTTTTTTCATTGGGGCCGCTTCTCTTTAACATATTTATTAATGACCTTGTAGGGGGCATACAGAGTAGTATTTCAATATTTGCAGATGACACTAAACTCTGCAGGGTAATAAATACAGAGGAGGATAATTTTATATTACAGGAGGATTTATGTAAACTAGAAGCTTGGGCTGATAAATGGCAAATGAGCTTTAATGGGGATAAATGTAAGGTCATGCACTTGGGTAGATGTCATGGGTGCATCGCCACGAAGATTGTCGCGATTGCACATTCTGACTTCTCGCAGCTGAGTTGCTGTTTCTTTGTGTTTGGTAATGAGGGAGTTAATTTTACCTAGCTCTTTGCTAAGACTAGGTCCAGCCTCACCCGGCTGCTTTTGATTATGTTCTAATTAGCTTCCTTTATATAGCTGCCAGTCTGCTGGTTAGATGCCGGTGAAAGCATTCATACAGACTGCAGATAGGATCGGTTCTGAGAAGACTTAAGCTAAGAGCTCTTTTGTTGTTTCTCCTCACCTTGCTTATAGTTTATCTCCTAGACCTTTGGTGTTCCCTCTGTGTTTTAATGTTGTATGCAATACAGTATTTACTTTATCCCCTGTCTGTCTCGTTTGTCTATACTGTTTGTTAACCTTTACCTGTCCATTCCCTATGGTGGTAATCAGGGTCCTTCTAAGGACTAGATTACAGTGGTCAGGGATTTATAGGAGACAGGGTTTACGCTGGTGGCCTGGACCTCTGTACCATTAACAGTACCTCCAGGTAGAGGGACTAGTCAGGACCCCAGTTTAGGGTCAGCATAGACCCCGGTCCACCTCTAGCCAGAGACAGCGTGAAATGGATTCAGTATTGACCCACAGGATATTATGTCAGGTAATACTATGCTATATAAACATGTTAATGTTACCTATTTATATGTTATATAGAATGTTGTCCCACTTGATAGATTACTGACATTATATATTTATACATCTGCTAGACAGCGTGACATTTTCACCGGCCAAACTATAGATTCTCCCCAGCTACCATGGATCCAGTAGCCCAGCTTGCCCTGCAGTTGCAGAAATTGTCCATGGAGTTTACGGACATTAAGTCCAAGGTTTTGTCCCCCCCAGAGCAAAAAAGATCTGAACCTATGGTTGCTCTCCTGGACAGGTTCACTGGTGGGCGGGACAAATTTTTTACCTTCCGGGAGGCATGTAAATTGTACTTTTGGCTACGGCCTCGGTCATCGGGGAGTGAGGAGCAGAGGGTGGGAATTGTCATCTCGCTCTTACAAGGGGACCCTCAATCCTGGGCGTTCTCTCTTCCTCCGGGCTCCCCGGCCCTCCAGTCAGTAGATCGATTTTTTGCTGCCCTGGGGCTGGTGTATGATGACCCGGATCGGGTCTCCCTTGCTGAAACGAAGTTACGTAGGATACAGCAGGGAGATCGTCCGGCGGAGGAATTTTCTTCTGAGTTCCATAGATGGGCCACAGATACTCAGTGGAATGACCCAGCTCTTAGGAGCCAGTTTTGTCAAGGGTTATCTGACAAATTAAAAGATGTTTTGGCTCAGTATGATTCTCCTCCGTCACTGGAGGCTGCTATGGCCCTTGCTATTCGTATTGATAGACGGCTTCGGGGGAGGTGCGAGGTAACTCCGCCCCTGTTATTACTCCACCCACTACTAAAGTCCCTTATATGGAGGTTCCCCTGGTCTGTTCTGAGGAACCTATGCAGTTGGGTGGGACATCATTTTGTAGGAGGGAATCGGCGGTGCGCCGCAAGACAAGAAGGTGTTTCTTCTGCGGGAGAGAGGGACATTTTGTTGGGGGGTGTCCCTCCCGTGCCTCATTGAGCAAAAAAGTCACCGAAAAACTGTTAATCCCAGGTTGTGTGGTGGACGACAACCTGGGAGTAGGTATTTCGTCCCCAGGTCCGTCTCAATTTCTCGTGCCTGCGGAGGTGGTGGTTGGTGCGAGAGTTGAGAGGATTTCTGTTCTTCTTGATAGTGGGTCTGGGGCTAATATGGTGGACGCTCGGTTTGCCCAGGTGCAAGGTATGCAACTGAGTGTATTGGCCAAACCGATCCCTATACTTTCTATTGACACCAGACCTCTCGGTCAAGGTAGCTTTGTACAAGCTGTTCATAACATAGACCTTCGAGTAGGGGCAATACATAAAGAACAGTTGTCTTGTTATGTGTTGGAGGGTCTTCCTACTCCTATTGTGTTGGGACTTCCCTGGTTGGCTAAACATAACCCAGTGATTGATTGGCAATCCAGAAAGATAAGCCAGTGAGGTTAATTTTGCAAGAATAACTGCATGAACACGGTCATCGGTGCGGTCGTGCCTAGGACTTTGCCTCCTTTTCTGGAGAACTTTGGGGAGATGTTCTCAGAGGAGGGGTGTCAAAAGTTACCTCCTCATCACACATATGACTGCTCAATAAAATTGCTTCCTGATGCCTTATCTCGTAGTTTCCCAGGGGCCGGAAAGACGGATGACCCGGTTCCTATCCTTCAGGAAGGAGTGGTGGTGTCGGCTGTGTGCTCTGAGCTTGAGGAGGAGGTGTTGGAGGCTCAGGGGGACGCCCCTGTAGGACCTCCAGGGAAACTGTTTGTTCCTAATCAGTTAAGACAAAAAGTTATCGAGGCACATCATAGTTCTGCTTTAGCAGAACATCCAGGGAGTAAAGCAACTGTGGATCTCCTTTCTCGCCGGTTTTGGTGGCCTAACTTAAATAAAGAGGTACGTGGCGCCAGTTATACCGTCACTTCTACCTCCTCCTCCAGTGGTGGTCAATGGTAACTTAGAATTTCAAGTGTTGAAGATCATTGACTCACGTCTGAATCGCCGGTCCCTTCAGTATTTGGTTCATTGGAAGGGATATGGTCCTGAGGAGAGGACGTGGGTCTCTGCGTCTGAGATTAACGCAGATCGATTGGTTCGGACCTTCCACACGACTTACCCGGACAGACCTGGCCCTGAGGGTCCGGAGGCCCCTCGTAGAAGGGGGGGTACTGTCATGGGTGCATCGCCACGAAGATTGTCGCGATTGCACATTCTGACTTCTCGCAGCTGAGTTGCTGTTTCTTTGTGTTTGGTAATGAGGGAGTTAATTTTACCTAGCTCTTTGCTAAGACTAGGTCCAGCCTCGCCCGGCTGCTTTTGATTATGTTCTAATTAGCTTCCTTTATATAGCTGCCAGTCTGCTGGTTAGATGCCGGTGAAAGCATTCATACAGACTGCAGATAGGATCGGTTCTGAGAAGACTTAAGCTAAGAGCTCTTTTGCTGTTTCTCCTCACCTTGCTTATAGTTTATCTCCTAGACCTTTGGTGTTCCCTCTGTGTTTTAATGTTGTATGCAAGACAGTATTTACTTTATCCCCTGTCTGTCTCGTTTGTCTATACTGTTTGTTAACCTTTACCTGTCCATTCCCTATGGTGGTAATCAGGGTCCTTCTAAGGACTAGATTACAGTGGTCAGGGATTTATAGGAGACAGGGTTTACGCTGGTGGCCTGGACCTCTGTACCATTAACAGTACCTCCAGGTAGAGGGACTAGTCAGGACCCCAGTTTAGGGTCAGCATAGACCCCGGTCCACCTCTAGCCAGAGACAGCGTGAAAAGGATTCAGTATTGACCCACAGGATATTATGTCAGGTAATACTATGCTATATATACATGTTAATGTTACCTATTTATATGTTATATAGAATGTTGTCCCACTTGATAGATTACTGACATTATATATTTATACATCTGCTAGACAGCGTGACAGTAGAACAAATAAGATGTATAATTATGTGCTTAATTGTAAAACACTGAGCAAAACTGTCACTGAAAAAGACTTGGGTGTATGGGTGGACGACAAACTCACATTTAGTGGCCAATGTCAGGCAGCTGCTGCCAAGGCAAATAAAATAATGGGATGCATTAGACGAGGCATAGATGCTCATGAGGAGAACATAATTTTACCTCTATACAAGTCACTGGTGCGACCACACTTAGAATACTGTGTGCAGTTCTG
Source organism: Oophaga sylvatica (assembly GCA_033576555.1). NCBI lineage: Eukaryota > Metazoa > Chordata > Amphibia > Anura > Dendrobatidae > Oophaga > Oophaga sylvatica. Next base: position 82,332,942 of record JARQOD010000008.1, on the reverse strand, counting down.
GTCTCCGGTGTATAAGAAAGACATAGCTGAACTGGAGCGGGTGCAGAGAAGAGCGACCAAGGTTATTAGAGAACTGGGGGGTCTGCAATACCAAGACAGGTTATTACACTTGGGGTTATTTAGTTTGGAAAAACGAAGGCTTAGGGGTGATCTTATTACAATGTACAAATATATGAGGGGACAGTACAAAGACCTTTCTAATGATCTTTTTACTCTTAGACCTGTGACGGGGACGAGGGGGCATCCTCTACGTCTGGAGGAAAGAAGGTTTAGCCATAATCACAGATGCAGATTCTTTACTGTAAGAGCAGTGAGACTATGGAACTCTCTGCCGTCTAATGTTGTAATGAATGATACCTTACTAAAATTTAAGAGGGGACTGGATGCCTTTCTTGAAAAGTATAATATTACAGGCTATATTCACTAGTTTCCTAGATACAGCGTTGATCCAGGGAGCTAGTCTGATTGCCGTATGTGGAGTCGGGAAGGAATTTTTTTCCCCAATGTGAAGCTTACTGTTTGCCACTTGGGGTTTTTTTGCCTTCCTCTGGATCAACATGTTAGGGCAGGTTAGGATAGGATATGGGTTGAACTAGATGGACTTAAAGTCTTCCTTGAACCTTAATAACTATGTTACTATGTGATTTTGGATCCAATATGGCCAACTTCAAAATTGCCACCATGGTCACCACCCATCTTGAAAAGTTTTCCCACTCCCATATACTAATGTGCCACAAACAGGAAGTTGATATCACCAATCATTCCCATTTTATTTATTTGTATTCATATAAATGGCCCACCCTGTATAATTATCTAATGTACCAATTACAACCCTTCGCTGAGGAAGAAAATTCAGCTAACTGATTGCATTAATCATCAATCATAACACTAACATGTGCAGTAAAAATTATTAACAGTTTCAGGCAAGGAACACCTGGTACATGGTAATGCCATGTGTTTTACTCCTGAAGGTTTAGGTGTTTGCCAATAATCCTGTTTCATAGAACAACTATGAGACCAAAAGCTGTTGTGAGTAGTGATGAGCGAGTATACTCGTTGCTCAGGTTTTCCCGAGCATATTTGAGTGTCCTCTGAGTATTTGAGTGTGCTCAAAAATTTAGTTCGTGTTGCCATAGCTGCATGATTTGTTGCTACTAGACAGCCTGAATATATGTGGGGATTGCCTGTTTGTTAGGGAATCCCCACATGTATTCAGGATGTCTAGCAGCTGCAAATCATGCAGCTACGGTGACACAAACTAAATCTCCAAGCACGCTCAAATACTTGAAGGACACCTGAGCATGCTCGGGAAAACCCGATCAACGAGTATACTCGCTCATCACTAGTAGTGAGTAGAGATGGGCGAATGCCAGAAAATTATTCTATTAGCAGCAATTTTTTATGTTCACAAGGGTGAAAAAAACAGGAGAAATAAGATCAAAACATTGGATAGAAAAATGTGTTGTACAATTTCTCCTTTGTGAAGGAAAACTACTGTTTGGGTATATGGCAAGACTTGGAAAGGAAGGAGTGATGCTTTGGAATGTGGACTGTAATGGAATGGTCTGCAGGGGTCATGTCGAGTTTGGAGAGCCCATGAAGCATCTAAACAAAGAAACCACCCACCAGTAACCAAATTTTGGAAACTGGAGCCCCAAAGGAGTTTATCTAGATGTATCGAAGATACCTTTAGCCTCCATGTGCTCCACAGAAATTTATAACGTTGAGTGGTGAAAGTAAAACAAATACATTTTTTAAACAATAATAATCTTTAAGCCCCCATTTTTTTTATTTTCACAAGGTTAACAGGATAAAATGGGTCCCAAAATTTGTTGTGCAATTTATCTTGTGCATGCCGATACTGCACATGTGGGGGAACGCAACAGGGCTTGGTAAGGAAGCAGACTTTGATGGAATAGACTGTGTGGGCTATGTTGCGTTTTGAGAGCCCCTTATGTTCCTAAACAGTAGAAACATCCCACAAGTAGTGTTGAGCGATACTGCTCGATATCTAAAAATATCGTATCAAAATGGTATCGCCGATATCACTAAATATCGTCGATATCCGATTCTGATACCGGAAGTCCCATGTAAGTCTATGGGAACAAAATATCGCAACAAAAAAAACCCTTTCTTTCGTTGTAAACACAAAATATACACACATAGAATACATATATATATATATATATATATACATGTCATTGTGACATATATATACATATATTTATAGTTTATACACTTCTACATAGTAAAATAGACTCTGATTCAATTGCCGGGTAAAGCCGTGACATACCCCATAGAAGTCGACGGGCTCGGTGCCGAGTACCCCCAAAACCTCTGGCTCTGTGCGACTCAACTTGGGCGTCACGAACAGGATTCTGTAGCTCGCTATAAGCGAGTCCTGTGTGCCTGAATTTAACTGGTTTTGTGCTTGAGAATTGCTAAAATCATCAGAGAATGTATTTGCCATTTTTCCGCCATATCTGCGTCACGACGAGGCACTGGTGAAGAAGAAGGGCGTGCTCTTCATGGGTGTACACTCACTCAGTGACGCGAAAACGATGGCTCTAAATGGTACTGCAATGTAAGATCGTGCCCCACAGCTCTTCAGTTCCGCCTCCTCATCCTCCTCAGTGTGCGGAAACTAACACGAAGGTCCCGCCTCCCTATAAAAGAGGGGCCCTCTCCAGATGCTAATGACACATGTGACTTGGCAGAGATGGCTAATGGACACGAGCAGAAGTGTGAAGGGATGGAGCAGTCAGAACTCTCCCCCCACGGAAGCGACCCGATCGCCACGGAACCACCGTTGGGCACCCGGCCTGGAAACCCTCCTACGCTGCAAGAAGCGGAGGATACCCTAAGAGGCCTGGCCCGGCACCGGGAGGAGGTCGCCAGGATGGAAGCCAGCTGGCGTGCCCTAAAACTAAACTTGGAGCGGCGCCAATCCCTCTTACCTGAAGTGTCTGTACCGGAAGGTGAGGCACCCGTTCTAGTAGAGGAGTCCGTGCGGGCATCCCAGCCCTTGCAATGTGATCCGGTTGACGTTGTCGCAGTGGAGGCACCCGTTCTGCAAAAAACTCTGCACCGGCAGCACCCCAGATCCCGCTGTCTGCCCCCGTCGCTGAGACAGAAGAAGCGACACCCGTCCTCATGGACGAGGCCGCGCAGGCACCAGAGGTCCTACCTGTCTGTACGGAGCCCCGACTGTCCATCTGTTCCAGAGCCGGCTGCTTCCTCCGCGAAGGTGATGCGCCGCCAGGACTGTCGGGCGCCAGGAGAAGCTGCGCCGAACAAACCGGACATTCGTAAGCAGTTGCCAGGAGACTTGGTGACTTACACCCGAACACTGGGGTTTACAATGGATGGTACGCCCTAAATATTGTAGATTGTAAGCTCTCACGAGCAGGGCCGTTTTATTTTGCTTTAATTCTGTATTGTTAACGTTGTGACTTATGACTTGTGTTTTGAAACTGTTAAACTGTAAAGCGCTGCGGAATATGATGGCGCTATATAAATAAAGATTATTATTATTATTAAATGTTACCAGGTGCGTCCCCTACTCCCCAGAGTGTCAGGAACCTGTGAGACCCTCGGAGCCTTCAGCCTCCCACATCCAGGCCTCTGCAAAAGTGCCCACCCCACGCCGTAAATCTCCCAAGCCTCCCTCAGTGGTCTCCTCAGCAGCCCCAGCTATGTACATGATAAGTATAGCTGGCCCGTACCCGGCGCCTGTTAGGCCCCCTGGGGTTCGTTCAGTCCGGGACATAGGGTTCCAGACCCGGAGGGAGATGAAAGAGGTGGCCACACAGACCCAGATAGCGGGTCACGACTTGACTGTACAGGCCACACGACGTCATCAGGTCCTGGTGGTCCTTGGTGCCTCGGATGTTTGGCAAGCATCAGAAGAGTACCAGGTGGTACCTGGAACACCCCTGCCAAAGAATTATAAATAACCCGGACAGGGTCCCTGTATGTAAATAGTTAAATTGTTTATGTACCCGGACGGGTGAATGTTCATAAAAAAGTTTTTAATTTAATAAAAAAAAAAAACACAGTTTTCATTACTTTTATTACAGTCTCATCCTGCGACGCCATCGACCTCCTGTAAAAAAATGAAAAAAAAAAAAGTATACCACCTGACCGACGCAGTCCATAGTAACGAGTGTCCCACGACGATCCAGCTCTGCTACATCAGAATGACAGGCAGAGCCTGTCATCCCGGCGCAGCACAGCTGATTACCTGCTTCCCCGGCGGTGACGTCATCGGACTGGTTTACGGCCGGGATTACCCTGCAGTCACTGCAGTTATCGCGAAAAACTGCATGTGACCGCCAGGGAGAAGATAATGGCGGCCATCAAGCAGTCCAGGACGTGACCGCCGGAGATCTTCTGCCAGGTAAGTGCCGCTGACTCCTGACAGACCCGACCGACGGACACTCACAGTGACAGTGACAAATCCGATTCCGGTATTCGATAAGACGAAAATATCGAAACGAATTATCGAAAGGCCGATAGAGCTAATATCGGCCGATACCCGATATTTGCAGTATCGTATCGCTCAACACTACCCACAAGTGATCCAATATTGGAATTGATCTAGTGTTTTACTGGTATGTGAATTTTATACTGCTATGGCATACGTAAATTGTGTGGAGTGCATCAGGTTGGCATATGTGAGTTGTGTAGTGTATGTCAGGTTGACATACTTGAGATGTGTAGTCTAAGTAAGGCTGGCATGCATTAGGTGTGTAGTGTATGCCATTTTGGACTGGGTGAATTGTATGATGTATGTCAGTTTGGCATACTTGAGTTGTGTAAGTCAGAAATTAATTTATTGGTACATGGATATGTGACACAGTATGAAGAATTCTTTTAGGAATATGCCAGGTTTTTCGGTGCAGGTATCACATTACCATATCACCCTTTTTTAACACACTCAGCACTTTTCTTGCGACCTTCCTTTCTTTGAGTTTTGAGGGACCTGACGGGAAATGTTGGCCTGGTAGGATACGAGCACCTTCAATTTCAGGAGTCCTGGGGCCCACTCCTTCCAGACTGCCAAATATAAAGGCCTTAATCACTATTTCATGGAACTGAAGGTACAAAGTGCTGATCTGGACTGCACATTGTGATAGCAGGAAAGTGTTGTACATTGCCATCTGTACAATATGCACCACCAGCTTTTTGCACCATACCTTGGCATATTTCATGGCACTGTATTGTTAGAGGACTTGATCAGAGAGATCAGCTCCCCCATGTTCTTGTTGTACCCCAGTACACAGTTTGGTTTGTGAACCCATGTAGTGGAACCTCGTACAGTGGTACGGGTGCTGCCATTACCTTGTATGACGGTCAAGAAAAGGACATCCCTATTTTTCTTGTTCTTGACCACCATCATGTTGTTTCTACATTGGGCTCTCCTCCCACTTTTTCTGAGCAGCTACCCAATTAGCATCTTATTGAGGCCTTTCTGATTTTTGCTCAAAGTACCACAGGCTGTGGTAGCTCATGCATAGAAGGACTTAGAGAGTGTGGTGCTGATATATAAGTTATCTACATAGAGGTAATTACCTTGATCCAGCAGTGGGTGCACCAAATCCCACACAATTTTACCACTTACTAAGGGGACATTTAGGAGGTTGAATCCAGGTGTCCTTCCTTTCATAAACTCTAAACTTGTGGGTATAATCTGAGGTACTTTTGCTCAGCTTGTGGAGTTTAATTTTATACCTGGCCCTCTTACTGTGAAGGTATTGTCGGAATTTGAGCTTCTCCGTGAAATTTACTAGGGACTAATGATGGTCGAAACCGTGGATGTTCTGCTCTGGCGGGTTTGGCTGAACAACTTAAAAAAGGTTGATTTGGGTGCCAGAACAGTACCCATATCCAAACCTTGACCAAATATGGGTCCAAATATCCATTGTTTGCCACACTGTCATATGAATGACAGCAGAAGAAACACTGATGGCTCTGATTGGCTGTAGGATCATTACCATCAGTCAGAGCTCTGCAGCTGCAGAGCCAGCAGCTGTGACCACCAGTAAAGAGGTTACCGCTGGTCCCATATGTCAGATGATGAGAGAATACTCTTATAATAGTGAGAGCAGGTGCCGCTGATGACAGTACTAATCAACCGGTGACTGTGCACTTTATATATATATATATATATATATATATATATATATATATATATTAAATTGGAGCTATTGTTGAAAATCAGAACATGCAAAATAGACAGCTGAGTTCTGTAACCCTTAGCTGTCAGCTTTATCATGGCTGGTTATCAAGAATAGCTATAATGCAAATAAATTGTGGATGACCTCAAAATGTTTATGGGTCATAGTCATGCCAAACAGTGAAGTTTTGAATAAAATGCCAACACTGCAATATTGCTAAAATTCTGGCTTCTTCACTAACCCCATGTGAAGAACTAGCCCCGAAAAGGTCTTAATTTCTTCTGTGTTTACAGAGTTTAATTTAGAATTCAGAAAATGAAGTAGTGTTATTTTGGCCAAAAATTGCTGGGTGTAAAAATTTGTCTCAGCCACCATGAGATTTACGAAATCCTCAGAGGAAAAAGTCTTTAAAAAAATTCTATTTGGGTAAGGCTGGTTGTGTCAAATGGGATTTCTGATTTCACCACAGAAATCAGGAATCTGTTGCTCACAATCTTCACATGGTGAAGGATCATATGTGGTCAGCAACAGTGGGTGCTGGTTGAAGTCTGAGAAATTTTTTGTTCAATCACCTTTATGACACGGCAAAAGCAGACTCAGGAAAATTGCAGGTAAATAGTGACGTTTGCGTCTCTCAGCAGGGTTTGTGCCAGTCGCACATCTACTAGATAAATATATGCTATTTATTTTACAAATAACGAGTAATTTTTTTGTTAAATTGCCTTTATGACAAATTGCAACAGCAGACTCAGGAAAATTAGTGGCACTGGTAAATAGTCATGTTTGCGTATATTAGCAGGCTTTGCACCAGGTGGACAATTGTTAGATAAAAATACTCTGTTTATTTAACTAAAAGCAGAATAACTTTTTATATCATCTTTAGGACACACAGCAACAGCAAATTCAGAGAAATTACTGGTAAATAGTGATGCTTGCGTATCTCAGCAAGCTTTGCACCAGTCGCACAACTGATAGATAAAGATACGCTATTTATTTAACCAATACCAGTGTAATTTTTTTGTTATATCGTTTTTATGAAACACACCAACAGCAGACTCAGGAAAATTAGTGGCACTTGTAAATATTGAAGTTTGCGTATCTCTGCAGACTTTGTGTCAGTTGCACAACTGTTAGATAAATATACGCTATTTATTTAACTAATAGCAGAGTAACGTTTTTATATTGCTTTTATGACACATGGCAACAGCAAGATTCTTGAAAACCCGGTCAGCAGGGCGCAAAAGACAGGAATCTTCTTAGTAAATGAATTAAAAAATATGGTAAATCATTAGTAATTAAAAAATATGGTAAAACAATGAATCCAATGTGGATTCATTGTTTTCCCTTATTTTTTAATTTTTAATAAATGAAGATTGTCATTTACTAAGAAGGTTCCTGTCTTTTGCGCCCTGCTGACCGGGTTTTCAAGAATCTTGCTCAACAGTAATCCTACTCCGAGGTCCCAGCTGGAGCAGCATTAAGATCTCTAATTGACATACAACACTTACGCCTGGCTGCCGCTCCTATAGACTGTCTATCCCACGCCTCCATACATGACAACAGCAACAGGAAAATTACTGGTAAAATGTGATGCTTGTGTATCTCAGCAGACTTTGGCCAGTGCACAACTGCTAGATAAAGATACGCTATTTATTTAACCAATACTTATTTTTTTTTATATCGCCTTCATGACACATGCCAACAGCAGAATCAAGAAATTAATGGCACTGGTAAAAATGACTTTGCGTATTTCAGAAGGCTTTGCGCCAGTCGCACAACTGCTAAATAAATATGCTATTTATGTAATCATTATATCACCTTTATTACACACACCAACAGCAGACTCAGGGAAATTACTGGTAAACAGTGATGTTTGCATATCTCAGCAGGTTTTGCACCAGTTCCCCATTTGTTAGATAAATATATGCTATTTATTTAATCAATAGCAGAATATTTTTTATATCGCCTTTATGACACATGGCAAAAGCAGAATCAGGGAAATTACTGGTAAATAGTGACGTTTGTGTCTCTCAGCAGGCTTTGCACCAGTCGCACAATTGCTAGTAATTAAACACTATTTATTTAACCAACCAAAGTTTTTCTCTTTATATCACCTTTATGACACACACCTACAGCAGACTCAGGAAAATTAGTGGCATTAGTAAATAGTGTAATTTGCATATCTCTGCAGGCTTTGGGCCGGTCGCACAACTGCTAGATAAATGTACGCTATTTAACCAATAGCAGAGCATTTTTTTATATCACTTTTATGACACATGGCAAAAGCAGAACCAGGAAAGCTATTGGCAAATAGTAAGGTTTGCGTATGTCGGCAGGCTTTGTGTCAGTCACACAACTGCTAGATAAATATACGCTCTTTATTTAACCAATATAATTTTTTTATATCGACTATGACACACACCAACAGCAGACTCAAGGAAATTACTGGTAAATAGCGACGTTTGTGTATCTCAGCAGGTTTTGTGCCAGTTGCATCTGTTAGGGTTCACGGATCGCACCAAATATAAATTATGAGAAGGTGCAATCGCAACGCGGGGTCCACCGTGCAGTGATGGAGGAACCAATGCTAGGAAACAATGCCGGAGCGAAGCTGCAAGCAAGCACCGTAATCTCACTGAGTTAAACGTCACTCGGTGTGAAGAGTTCAAAGCACCTGCCTCTGTTACTCCACAGAGCAGCACACAAAAAGAGATAGCACTCTAGATTATGCCCTGTTAGACTTCACAGGAGCATAACAGAAAAGATGCTAGTTGGGGTCCCTATAACTCACCCCCCACTATGCTAGTGATTGAGCCTGTCCTGTAAAATGGTTTGTGAAACACGCACATGCGACGCTGTCTCCCGGTGTAGTTGCTAGGCTCAAGCGGGAGTTTCCACCCTACATGGCCTGTCTAGGCACACACACAACTGCCAGTAGCAGGACACGTGCACACAGGGTGGTAACACTTTCACTAACACACCAAACATATGTTATCAAAGCGCGCTGATGAGCGCACCAGAGGACCTTTTATATGTTTCTGTTCAAGTCCAGTCTGACAGGACCTTGCTCATGGACCTCTCAGGAGCTGCCATGTCATCTGAGCAGCTGACAACCGACCACCAATGAGAGGTCGCCTCACGAGCATGCTCAGTGGAGTGATTTCTGGACTTAGACCCAGGAACGTTTGTTCGCTGCAGCCTATTAATAGTTACTTTAGCTGTAACTTGAGAGCCAGCAATAACCAGACAAACAGCATGAGTCTGAGCAAGACGCTGAGACCGACATTTCTGCTGAGCAGTCTCCACTGCGGTCGAAAAAGAAAGGGAGACAAGGCCTGGGATCCACCCTGTGCAGTAGAAGAATACCAGCACCTAACATTACCCCCTCCCTCGCTCCCTCCCTCACAAGCCTCGCTACGGTCAAAGGCCGCAATTAGCTGAGGGGCACGGATATACTCAACCGGCTCTCAGGTCCTATCATCCGATTCATGACCCTTCCAGTCAACCAAAAAGAACTTTTTACCATGCACCACCTTGGAACCGACAATCACGTTCACCTCAAAATCGTCCTAGGACGTGCCCGAAGTCTCAGCAGATGACTCAGAAAGCCGAGACATATGAACCGGTCTTAGAAGAGAGACATGAAAAGTGCCAGTGATGTTTAGGCGTGGCGGAAGGGACAGGCGATACACTACAGGGTTCACCTGCTCAAGAACTTTAAATGGGCCTAAAAAGTGAGGAGCAAGCTTAGTGGATTCCATGCGCAGCTTGATATTGCGAGCTGAGAGCCACACTAAATCGCCGTATGCGAAGACAGGAGCGGGGCAATGATGCACGTCAGCAGAAACCCTCATTCACTCCTTAGAGGCTTTGATGGCGTCCTGCATTTGAGCCCAGATGTCATGAGCCTCCACAGCCCCGTCTACCACCCTAGAGTCAGAGGACGAAACGGGCATGGGCACGGGAACACACGGATGTTGATCATATTTAAGGAGAACAGGGTCTGCCCTGTAGAATCGGCAACGGCGTTGTTAAGAGCAAACTCTGCCTATGGCAACAAGTATGCCCAGTCATCATGCCTGGCAGAGACGAAGTGCCGTAAGTATGTGACCAGAGTCTGATTGGACCTCTCCACCAACCGTTCGTCTCAGGATGATACGCTGAAGAGAGATTAAGCTCAATACTGAGCAGCCGACAGAGCTCTCTCCAGAACCGAAAAGAGAACTGTGGACCCTGGTCACTGACTATCTTGTCAGGCATGCTGTGTAGCCAGAAGATGTGCTTTATAAAAGGCACTGCCAAAGCCCTTGCGATGGTACCAGCGGAAGGGGGACTAAATGTACCATCTTAGAGAAATGGTCGGTGACTACCCAGATGACTGTATTGTTATGGGACTTGGGCAAGCCCACAATGAAGTCCATCCCAACCATCTCCCAGGGCCAATCTGCCACTGGCAGCGGGTGTAATAAGCCCATGGGCCTCTGCCAGGATGGTAAATTCTTGGCGCAGGAAACACATGCCTGGACATAGTCCCTGACATCGTGCGCCATTCGCTGTCACTAATATGACCTCGCCAGAACCTCAGATGTCATTTTGACCCCGAAATGTCCACCCAACCAAGACGTATGAGCCCAAGAGAGGACTTCTGGTCGCAGATTTGGTTGTACCAGAGTCTTGCCCAGAGGCACCGACTCAAGCGAAACCGGAGCTACCATTCGCAGACTCTCAGACAGGATAACAAGCCGAGGCTCTTCCCCCTCCTCAGAAAAGACAACAGAATGGGATAGAGCATTGGCATGGAGATTCTTCTCCCCAGAGAGAAAATGAAGGGTGAAATTAAATCGGGCAAAGAATAAGGACCATCTGGCCTGGTGAGAGTTCAACCGCTGAGCTGTCTGCAGATACAGCAGATTTTTGTGGTCGGTGAACACTTGGAAGGGAAAGTGTGCCCCTTCTAGGAGATGTCTCCACTCTGAGAAGGCCAACTTCATGGCAAGTAACTCCCTGTCTCCGATGGTATAGTTTTTCTCCGCCGGTGTGAAGGTCTTCGAAAAGAAAAAACATGGATATTTATGACCTTGAGCGGCCTTCTGATACAGGACTGCTCCAGCATCGACGAAAGAGGCATCCACTTCCAATATGAATGGCTTATATACATCGGTGCACTGTAACACGGGAGCCCTAGCGAAATGCGACTTCACAGAGGTAAACGCCTTGGAGACCTCCTCCGGCCACACCTTAGGATTAGTTTCTTTTTGGTGAGAGCAACCAGCGGAGCTACTAAGGTAGAGAAGTGAGGCATGAACTGGCGGTAGTAGCTGATGAAACCAATAAAGCGCTGCACCTCTTTAAGGGAATGTGGTTCCTGACAGTTCATTATGGACTCAAGTTTGTCAGGATCCATGGCCAAACCTTTGGCTGAGATAATATAGCCAAGGAAAGGCAAAGACTCCTGCTCAAACACACACTTCTCTAATTTAGCAAACAGGGAATTGGCACGCAGGAGTTCGAAGACCTGGCAGACATCCTTTTGTTGGGTATCAATGTCTTGAGAGTAGATAAGAATATCGTCCAGATAGACAACTTCCAAAGTGGATAACAACTCCCAATAGATGTCATTAACAAAGTCTTGGAAGACAGCAGGAGCGTTACAGAGGCTGAACGGCATCACAGATACTCATAGTGACAGTCCCGTGATTTAAACGCAGTCTTCCATTCATCCCACTCACGAATACGTATCAAGTTGTATGCACCACACAGATCTAACTTGTTAAATACCCTTGCTCCTTGCAGCCTTTCAAAGAGCTCTAAGATGAGAGGTAGAGCATATTTGATTTTGATGGTAATAACATTCAATCCCCTGTAATCTATACTTGGATGCAGTTCCTCGTTCTTCTTCTGAACAAAGAAGAACCCAGTCCCTGCAGAAGACACTGACTTCCTAATAAACCCTCTCGCCAGATTCTCTTTGATATATTGAGACATAGCCTCAGTCTCCGGGAGAGATAGATTGTAAACATGTCCCCGGGAAGGCTCAGCACCCGGCAAGAAGTCTATAGGACAGTCATATGGGCAATGAGGCGGAAGGGTCTCCACTGCTCTTTTGGAGAACACGTCTGAATATTGCAAGTAGTGCTCAAGTTGTGGGGTTAGATCTGCAGAAACCTTGGATTACCCAACCAGAACTTGGTCCTTGGGACACCGTTCCTCGCATGACCTACTACACCCACATATACTCCCAGTAGCCCAATCAATATGAAGATAATGGTGACACAACCAAGGCATACCCAGCAAAACCTCAACAATACCCTCAAGGATGACTAGCAAAGAGATTATGTCCTGGTATTTTGGAGAAAACTCAAGGGTAAGCGTGATGGTCTGATGGGTGATTTGAGAGGATAACACAGAACCATTAACCACTCAGATAGTGACGTGTTTAGAGAGCATCACAAGGAGTATTGCTTGCCATTGGGCGAAGGAGGACATAAAATTACCCTCTGCCCCAAAATCCACGCAAGCCTCAACTGGGAGAGATGTCAACCTATAGGTCAGTGTCACAAAAAAAGTAAGTTTAGAGGACGCCTCCGACAAATCTGGAGCACCCCCTCCTATAGCCACTATAGACGGATGTTCTCCCTGACACCTGGGGCACCTGTTGTTGAAATGACCAGTCTGTCCACAACCCCGGCAAGATGAAGGAGGATGCATGGAACAGGTTTTAGCCACCAGCTGATGACCCACCAGATGCTCCTTCGGTATGTAAGGCCTAGTTGGAGACCCAAAGTCTGGTGAAATTTGGTGCCCACCAAATCCTTTGCCTACACTGGGCTCATTCCAACCTTCATTCGGATACCGAAGGTCTATAAGAGTAGATATAGATATTAATTCCTCCAGTGTAGTTGGAATCTCCCTAGTGGCCAAAGTGTCCTTAATGTGGTCAGCAAGACCTCTCCAAAATAAAGGGATCAGTACCTCATCTGGCCAGTCCAGCTCGGAAGCTAACGTCCGAAACTGAATAGCAAACTGGCTGGTCAGAATAGAACCCTGCTTCAAGGCCAGGAGTTGGAGTGCGGCATCAGGTGTAACCTGGGGTTCTAGGAAGACCTGTCTCAGAGCGGTCAAAAAACGAGATGGTCTCCGAACCACCAGGTCCTTACATTCCAATAACAGCGTAACCCACTCCAACGCCCTGTCCATCGAAAGAGACATCACAAAACCCATTTTGGCCCATTCAGATGAGAAACGTGAACTCAGTAGCTCCAATTGGATTGAGCACTGGGTCACGAATCCCCTGCAAGCCTTGCTATCCCCAGAGAACTAATTGGGGAGCGGGAATTGTGGAAAGAGCGGAACAGGAGTCACATTGAAACCCTGGCTGGCTACCTGTGACACTACTGCGGATTGATACACAGCTGAGGTTGCACGCTCTAACGCTGACAACCTGCTCTCCAGCTGCTGAACATTCCACGGTAGCTGCTAGCCAGACACTGGCACTATGATAATGTTAGGGTTCGCAGATCGCACCAAATATAAATTATGAGAAGGTGCGATCGCAACCCGGGGTCAACTGTGCGGTGATGGAGGAACCGCTGCTAGGAAACAATGGTGGAGCGAAACTGCAAGCAAGCACCGTAATCGTACTGAGTTAAACGTCACTCGGTGTGAACAGAGTGCAAAGTAACTGCCTCTGTTACTCCACATAGCAGCACACAAAAAGAAATAGCACTCTATTTTATGCCCTGTTAGACTTCACAGGAGCATAATAGAAAAGACGTTAATTGGGGTCCCTATGACTCACCCCCCACTATGCTGGTGATTAAGCCTGTCCTGTCACATGGTTTGTGAAACACGCACATGCGATACTGTCACCCGGTGCAGATGCTAGGCTCAAGCGGGAGTTCCCACCCTTCACTGCCTGTCTAGGCACACACACAACTGCTAATATCAGGACATTTGCACACAGGGTGGTAACTAGAGTTGAGCGATACTTTCCGATATCCAAAAGTATCGGAATCGGAATGGTATCGCCGATATCACTAAAATATCGGCGATACCCGATACCGATACCGGAAGTCCCATGTAAGTCTATGGGAACAAAATATCGCAACTAAAAAAACCTCTTTCTTTCCTTGTAAACACTAAATATACACACATAGAATACATATATATATATATATATATATACATGTCATTGTGACATATATATATACATATATGTATAGTTTATACACTTCTACATAGTAAAATATCCTCTGATTCAATTGCCGGGTAAAGCCGGCTTCTGTGAAAAGACAGAAGCACCCGACATGAAATGACACTTGGTGTACATAGGGTTAACCATGTCTTTTCATGTCCTTTGCTATCTGATTTGCACAAACAATTACATCAGTCTATGTGTGCAAAATTTCACACCTGTAGGGGTTAATTAAAGGTGTAAATTAGTTGTAAAAAAAACGGACTTTTTTGCTACGAATTTACACCTTTAATTAACCCCTACAGGTGTGAAATTTTGCACACAGCCACTCATGTAATTGTTTGTGCAAATCAGATATCAAACTACATGAAAAGACATGGTTAACCTATGTACACCAAGTGTCATTTCATGTCGGGTTCTGCATTTTTACAAAAGCCGGCAATTGAATTAGCGGCTATTATACTATGTAGAAGTGTATGAACTATAAATATAATAATATATATATATATTTATGTGTCACAAATTCAATGACATGTATATATATATATGAGGTGTAAAATTGCTGAAAAAAAATGCGTGGGCTCCCGCCCTATTTTCGCAACCAGACAGACAAAACCAGTGAGTGGGGGCAGATAATAATAGCCCAGAGAGGGACCATTTTTTTTGGCCCCCCCGGCTACTTAACATCTGCCCCCAGACACCCCAGAAAGGGCAAATCTCTAATTAGATTTGCCCTTTCTGGCACTTTGCCCGTCTATTCCCATTGCCCTGTAGCGGTGGCGAATGGGTTAATTGGGGTTAAAATGACCTTGCAATTGAAAGGTCACTTTAAGCCAGGTTAATAATTGAGAGCTGTCAATTAGACAACTATCAATTATTAATCCTATTGTATGAAAGAAAAATCAAACACACACACTTTAATAAAAAAGTTTAATGAAATAATCACACAGTTTTTGACCATATTTTATTTACCTGCTAAAACCATTTCCTGTAATAAAAATAAAATAATAAAGCAAAATTATTCTTACCAATCCGATGCACAGTCAGGTCCCACGGTGTAATCCTTCAGAAAGGGTTAATGTTTACTGCAGGGACCGCAGCTAATGCTGCAGCCTCACATAAACCCCCAAATGAATGAGCTCCTCTCCTAGCTGACAGGAGAGGAAGTGGAAAGCTTAATTGATTGCTTTCCACTTTCACTTCAGGTCAGCCAGGGACCACCAACATCATGTGATCGTCGCCAGCAGGAGAACCTGATTTAACAAAAATATGGGGATCCCCACTCGAAAAAAATGGGCGTGGGGTCCCCCCTATTTTTGTTAACCAGCCAGATGAAGCAGACCGCTGAGGCCTGGTTTTTCAGGCTGGTAAGGATCCAATATCCATGGACCTTGCAAGCCTGATAATACCAGGCCACAGCAGTCTGCTTAGCTTGGCTGGTTAACAAAAATAGGGGATCCCCTCGAAAAAAAAACGGCGTAGGGGTCCCCCTATTTTTGTTAACCAGCCAAGTAAAATGCAGACTGCTGCGGCCTGGTATTAAAAGACTGTTAAGGCCCATGGATTTTGGCCCTCAACAACCTGATAATACCAGGCTACAGCAGCCCACATTTGGCGCATCAAAAGATGTGCCAATTGTGGCACTTTATCCGGCTCTTCCCACTTGCCCTGTAGCGGTGGCAAGCGGGGTAATAAGGGGTTAATGTCACCGTTGATTGCACGGTGACAATAAGCCCGGTTAATAATGGAGAGGTGTCAATAAGACACCGATCCATTATTAATCCCAAAGTTTTTAAATGTGTAAAAAAAAGACACAGCAAGAATAAAGTCTTTTAATGAAATAAAAGAGACAACACAGTTTTCATTTTTTTATTACTCTCTCATTCCTGCGACGCCATCGATCTCCTGTAAAAAAATAAAAAAAAACAACCAACAGTATACCACCTGTCCGACGCAGTCCATAACGACAGTCCCATGACGATCCAGCTCTGCTACATCGGAATGACAGGCAGAGCCTGACATCCCGCGCAGCACAGCTGCTTACCAGCTTCCCCGGCGGTGACGTCATTGGACTGCTTTACGGCCGCGATTACCCAGCAGTTACTGCAGTTATCGCGAGAAACTGCATGTGACCGCCGGGGAGAAGAGGATGGCGGCCATTAAGCAGTCCGGGATGTGAGCGCCGGAGATCTTCTGCCGGGTAAGTGCCGCTGACTCCTGACAGACCCGACCGACGGACACTGACAGTGACAGTGACAATTCCGATTCCGGTATCCGATATGACGAAAATATCGGTACTCGGAATCGGAATTCCGATACAGCCAATATCGGCCGATACCCGATATTTGCAGTATCGGAATGCTCAACCCTAGTGGTAACGCTTCCACCAACAAACCAAACATATGTTATCACAGAGCTCCAACGCACGCACCAGAGGACCTTTTATACGTTCCTGTTCAAATCCAGTCTGACAGGACCTTGCTCATGGACGAATCAGGAACTGCCACGTCATCCGAGCAACTGACAACCGACACCAATGAGAGATCACCTCACGAGCATGCTCAGTGAAGTGATTTCTGGACTTAGACCCAGGAACCTCTGTTCACTGCCTCCTATTGCTTATTACTATAGCTGTAACTGGAGATCCAGCAGTAACCAGACGAGTCTGAGCAAGACGCTGAGACTGATGTCTCTGCTTAGCAGGCTCCACTACATTTGAAAAAGAATGGGAGACAGCAGAGGGAGACAAGGCCTGGGATTCGCCCTCTGCAGTAGGAGAATACTGATGCTTAACATGTACCACTGCTAGATAAATATTATCTATTTCAGCAATAGGTGAGGAATATTATTTAGCAAGTTTTTAAAAAATGTGTTTAGTATATGCAGGCACTGATGAATATTATTTAGCTTAAAAAAAAGCGGTTTAGTGTACAGTATGCTTTAAAGCAGGAATATTATGTAGCTCAAAAAAATGTGTTTAGTATTACTCAGCTGGCACTGAGTAATATTATTTGGCTCTAAAAAGAGCTGTTTTGCATATTATGGTACTGGATATGAAACCCTGACACTCTCTTTAATCCCACTGTCTGTTCCTACACTATTCACAATGCAAACTAGCAGAGATCTGCAGCATGAACTTGCAATGATAACAGTCTGCCTACTTTTCCCTCTCCCTCATATTAAATCCCTCCCTACGCTGTCTCAACCTAACAAGGAACTAATCTTCACTCTCAATAGCTTTTAAAAGAGCTTTTTGTAATCACAAACTCTCCCTATACGCTGTTTTCACTCTCCCTATGCTCACACTACACTCGCACTACGCTCTTTCCGGCTGTAATGTGTGCAAGATGGTGCCGGCAGGGATTAATATGACGCTGTAAGGCCAGCCAATCACAGTAATGCAACACCAAATATAGCGTCGGCGTTACTGTGATTGGCAAGCAAGTCCAGCATGATCATTGACTGCAAATAAAGCACCAAACATGCTGGGTGGGTCACTCAAATATAACGTGACAAATAGCTAATTACTCACCGAGTAACAAATTGCCCAAATAGCGCACTATTCATGTAAGTAACGCATAGTGCCGAATGTATTTGTTCACACTAATTATCAATTATTATTTTATTGTAGCGCCTTCACAAATAATGATTTGTTTATTTTACATAAATAAATAATTTGAAATTATGATATGTTCTGTGGCACAGCCAACACAGGCACGGTAACACAGAGTCAGACACAGAGTATGCCTTTTTTGCCCTGTAACTGGTATCTCTGTGTACTGTCTGTGTGATATCAGGCACCCAGAAGGTTAATAACCAGTGAACTATCAATAAACGTAATAAAGTAATGTTATTGCACCACCCTTGCTGGAATGCTGAATTCTTGGATGTTGCAGTCCTATAGCAGCTTGACAACATATGCAAATATATACATTTTACTAATTACAAGAAATACACAACTTCTAAAAAAAAAAAATACTAAAAACACCCAAGAAAATCCCATCACTTTATTGATTAAAAATAATACTCCTACGTGTTTTCCTTTCTATAGTTGTGCATATTATTTTTCTAATTAATAGAATTTATATATTTGCATGTGCTTTATTTTATAATATTTTCTTTTTAATGAGTAATTTATATGTATTTTTCATTGTTTTGACTCTCTTTATTGCTTTTTATAGTCTGGATTTACAATATAGTGAATCTTCTTATCCAGATTTGGTTACTATAGCAGTTTGTGGCCTATGATACAAAGAATAGTATTGCATTGAGCTTGTGAATTTTTGTACTGCCACAGGATTGAATACTAATAATGTCATGTTAATGCTGACAGTTGAAATTGTCATTCGCCGGAGATAAAGGTACTGCCACACTAAACAATCCCGCTAGCGATCACGATAACGACACATACTAATGAGATCGCTAGCGGGATTGTTTCTATATCGCTGATAGCAGCTTAACTTAGCGATATCGTTAAGGACGCTATCGCGGTTAGCGATCTCCTTAACGACTTTAGCGGTACAAAAGTACCGCTAAATTGCTAAAAAAGGTGCCACACTCAGCGATATATACTTACCCAGTGGGACGCCGACGATCAGAATAGGGTCCGGAAAGATCAGGACGACGGACGAGATCACAGCAGGGGCCACGTCGTTGCTGCATGCCGCACACAGCAACATCGCTAACGGGATCGCTAAATAGTGACGTTTTTTTAGCGATCCCGTTAGCGATGTTGTTTAGTGTGGCATACCCTTAAGGGACACTAGGTAATAAGTTCAGTGATGGAGCCTTGGAATTTTTATGCAAGCAACACCTTGAGTGTGGCCACTAAAGATTTTGTGATAGGCACTTGCTCTTTTTGAGTATAGCAAAAGTGTTGTCAATGACCGCTACTAATTACGCTGGCTTGTTAAAGTAAGGAGGTTTATTCGCCGTGCAATGCTCCTCTGGGAAATTTAATATGCAGATTGCCTCTTCAAAAAAAAAGAGGACTTGAACTCTATAGCGCCACCTATTGGAAGTAGCGATCCTACAAGTCACAATCAACCCTTTAATGAGTCTTGCAATATGACTTAGGATAAAGGCCAAATCAGAATCTCAATTTGCAGATGCGGTGTTTCAGGCTATTGGCTCTCATCAGTGCAAAGTATATGAGCAGAGACTAGCCCCACCCCAATAAAGATGTCCGTTTTGATGGTGGAGCTGGTCTCTGTTCTCACTGCCCTAGCCGCTAATGTATTTAAAATGCACACTGACAATGAATTCTCTTGGAGCCTCGGGGCTTCTCATCAGATCGGCCGAGGGAGCACATTGTCACTGTGCATTAAAAAGAATATTTCACAGTGATAAGGTCCTGCTGAGTATATCTCTAATTGACAGCTGATGCAAGCTCAGTAGAGCAGGGACTAGCCAGGACCCAGAAATGGGCATCTCTAAAGCAGTTAGAAAGAGTAGAGAGAGAATTGTAGTGAATTTTTATTTAAAGTATAGTAGGAAAGCAATTAGATAATACATTAATTAGATAGGGATTTAGGATTAAATTAGTGTTAGTTTTGGACCACCCCTTAGCTGGAACCAGATAACAAGTTATGTTCTCCTGTATTAAATGCTTTTTAATTATCAAATCTCTGTTTTTTTTTATTACTGTAGAAGAAAAATCCTTAGAGGGTACAAGTGTAATTTTGTGATAAAAATACAAAGTGATAGCACATTATAAAGTTTTCTACCTTGAATGAATAAAATAATCTGGCAGTTGTCTAGTATTAACATTCACTGGTAAGTATGTACAGCACTCGATCAATCAAATAATCTATACTTTGCAAACTTTATGAAATCTTTAGTTATTTTGACAATCACTGTGAATTCTTAGAGTACAATTTTCTTTTAAATTTAAAATTTTAAACTCCGATTTTGTTTCATAAAATACAGGATTACAGAAACATTCTCCCAAATGCCTTCAATCATTTGGTCTCAGACAATCGCTGTAAAATGATTTCCTTTCTTTAGCACCTTTGTTACTCACAATTAATTCAACATTTGCAGCAACTTACTGTTGTCAGTGTTAAATGTGTGTCTTTTTTCTTCCTCGGGGTTCCTGAAGATGAAGTAACAATGAACCATTCTACTGACACCGAAGATAAATGTGCAAGATTTCTTGTAATATAATTGTGTACCAAGCACTATTCTCTGGCTTTTATTGCATCTTTATAACCATGGTTTCAGCACAGAACAGCAATTTGTAACACTTAGTTCATTTTTTTTGCAGAAGCTTAATTCTGCTACATTTACATTCCTTTTGCATTCTGATTGACCATGTTGTATGCATTATGTGATAAAATACGCTAGCATTATCTAAAATAATATAAAGAAAAACATTACATTGTTATGAATAGACAATAACTCTGAATAAATAGAGATTTGACATTAGGGATAAGTACAGTAAGTCATGAATAACACAAGGAAACATAGCAGGAGGTGTTATATTATAGCTGCAATAGGACGAAGTCAGTAAAGAAACACACTAGTGCTTTTACATGAATATTTTGGGACACCCCAAAAACCGCTGACAAAAAAAAGCATGTGAATATTGCCTATTACTTGCAATTAAATGTAATGTAAGAGACACATAGGCCTTGATTCATCATTTGCTTTTTATATAGGTCACTATTCTTTTTTGCCTTTTGGTATCAATTGCATTTTGCAAATTTTCGCTTCAACGGATGTGCTTCATGTTAGGGGTCCAATTTCTTCATTATAACTTGCGGTAATTTGTGAAAAAAAACTGAAATTTGGTAAAAAAAATTGACAAATTTAGCAATTTTCAAACTTTCAATTCTTATGTCTTAAATTAGAGAGAGGAGTCACACAAAATAGTTAATAAATGACAACTACCACATGTCTACTTCACATCAGTACAGTTTTGAAATATTTTTTTTTGCTATGTAGTTATAAGGGTTAAAATGTAACCATCAAGTTCTCATTTTTCCAACAAAATTTACAATACCATTTTTTAGGGACCACATCACATTTGACTTTGAGGGGTCTGTATGATAGAAAATACCCAAAAGTGACATCATTCTAAAAACTTCACACCTCAAGCTGCTCAAAACCACATTAAACTAGTTTACTAACCCTACAGGTTCTTCACAGAAATATTTGAAATGTGGAAAAATGTAGCATTTAACTTTTTTCACAAAAAATGTACTATATGTCCAATTTTTTGATTTTCACAAGGGTAACAGGTAAAAATGGATCCAAAATTTGGTGTGCAATTTCTGCTGAGCATGCCGATACTCCATATGTCCATATACTCCCTCCTACCTCCCTCATCTCTGCTGAGGACTTTGCCACACACTTCAAAAATAAGATCGACCAAACAAGGCAAGTCCTCATTGTTCAACCACCACAACCCCTTTGTATACCAGACCAATGCCCAAACCCCATAACCTCCCTCTCCAACATAACGGAAGGGGAGCTTAATTGTCTCCTCTCCAAATCGCACCTCACAACCTGTGCACTTGACCCCATCCCAACCCACCTCCTCCCCAACCTCACCACCACTATTATCCCATCACTAACCTACCTCTTCAACCTATCACTAACTTCCGGTACCTTCCCTTCTGCTTTCAAGCATGCCACAATCACGCCTATCCTTAAAAAGCCAACCCTCGACCCTACCGCTATGTCCAGCTATCGCCCAATATCGCTGCTCCCATTCGCTTTCAAACTCCTGGGCTACATGTCCACACTGAGCTTTCCTACCACCTGTCTTCTAACTTGCTCTTTGACACTCTACAATCTGGTTTCTGCCCTTATCCACTCCACTGAGACAGCCCTGACCAAAATTACTAATGACCTACTTACAGCCAAAGCGAACGGACAATACTCTATACTCCTGCTTCTTGACCTGTCCTCTGCTTTTGACACAGTTGACCACTGCCTTCTACTACAGATTATCTCCTCCTTTGGCGTCAAGGACCTCGCCCTATCTTGGATCTCCTCATAACCTTTCCAACCTCACATTCAGCGTCTCCCACTCCCACACTACCTCCTCGTCCCACCCTCTCTCTGTTGGAGTCCCCCAATCTCTTGTTCTAGGACCCCTACTCTTCTCAATCTATACACTTGGCCTGGGGCAACTCATAAAGTCCCACGGATTCCAGTACCACCTTTACGCTGATGACACTCAGACGTCACCTCTCTGCTGTCCAGAATCCCGGAGTGTCTATCAGCCATATCCTCCTTCTTCTCCTCCCGCTTCCTCAAACTCAATGTGGACAAATCTGAACTCATCATCTTTCCCCCATCCCACAGATCTTCCTTACCTGACAAATCTATCACAATTAACGACATCACGCTTTCCCCCGGACCAGAAGTCTGCTGCCTCGGAGTAACCCTTGACTCTGCCCTGTCCTTCAAACTGCACATCCAAGCTCTTTCTACCTCCTGTCGCCTTCAGCTCAAAAATATTTCAAGAATCCATCCTTTCCTCCACCCTCAATCTACTAAAATGATTGTGCACGCCCTCATCATCTCACGCCTCGACTACTGCAACACCCTTTTCTCTGGCCTCCCTGCTAACACCCTCACACCTCTCCAGTCCATCCTTAACTCTGCTACCCGACTAATTCATCTCTCTCCTCGCTACTCCTTGCTTCTCCCCTCTGGAAATCTCTTCACTGGCTCCCATTCCCTCAGCGTATCCAGTTCAAATTATTAATACTGACCTACAAGGCCATCTATAACCTGTCTCCCCATATATCTCTTAACTAATCTCCCAATATCTTCCCTTACGTAATCTCCGATCCTCCCAAGACCTCCTTCTCTCCTCCATACTTATTCACTCCTCACCCAACCGCCTCCAAGACTTCTCCCAAATATCCCCCATCCTCTGGAATTCTTTGCCCCAACACGTCCAACTACCAACCACATTCAGATCCTTCAGACGGAACCTGAAAACCCACTTCTTCAGGAAAGCTTACAGCCTGCAATGACCCTGCTACCTCCTCACCACTACCTGAGATATCGCCTCAACCAACACCGGAACTGCTGCGACCCACCAACCTGCTGTCTCCTTTCCCACCATCCTGTAGAATGTAAGCCCGAAAGGGCAGTGTCCACTCCCCTCTTGTCAGTCTGTCATTGTTAGTTTGTTTACTGTAAGTGATAACTGTAATTTGCATGTAACCCCTTGTCATGTACAGCACCATGGAATCAATGGTGCTATAGAAATGATTATTAATAATAATAATAATTAATAATAATATGTGGGGAAAAACAATGTTTGGGAGCACGGCAGAGCTCAGACAGGAAGAATCACCATTTGACTTTTTGAATGTACAATTTCTGGAACAATTTTGGAAACTAGACCCTTCAAGGAATGTATTTAGATGTGTGGTGAGCACCTTGAACCCCCATGTGCTTCACAGAAGTTTATAACATTGAGCCGTGAAAATAAAAAAATCACATTTTCCCCACAAAATTTGTATTTTTGCCCCAAATTTCGCAATTTCATAAGGGTAACAGGAGAAATTAAATTGCTGATCATTTTCTCCTGAGTAGGCCGATACCTCATATGTGGTGGAATACTCCTTTTGAGGTACAGTGCAAAGCTCAGAAGGTAAGAGGCACCACATTGGAGTTCAGATTTTGCTGGAATGGCTTGATGGTGCCATGTCACTTGTTAGAGCCCCTGAGGTACTAGAACAACAGAAATCCCCATATGTGAACTAATTTTACAATCTACATTCCCCAATGAATTCATAGAGGGGTGCAGTGATCATAATGACACCAAATGTGCCTCACAGAATTTTATACCATTGAGAGGTGAAGAAAAAATAATTTACATTTTTACCACCAAAATTTTGCTTTAGCCCCAAGTTTTTAATTTTTCTTAGGGCCGGAAGGACTTTTTTTTTACAACAAACTGAGGTACATTTTTTCCTGAGTGCTTCAATACCATTCATGTAATTAGGAAGTATTTTTGAGGAACAGTTGGTTAGAGTTCTAGTTCCCGCTGCTGCACAAGGGGAGTCTCGAACCAGTCCCGCTGCGGTCCCCCATTCATCTCCGTTCGCAGTGGATCCTGCTCAGCTTAGACATCGGTCCTAGTGTTATCGCCCAGTCTAACAGTGTGCAGAGGATTAATTCTGCCTCTCCAGGCTCTGCTATTGTGGCCAGTACTGGTTAGCGGCGAGCAGACGTCTTTAACAAAGTCCTTGTTTTCCCCTTCTGAGCATGCCCAGGGTGAGATCTCTCATTGGAGATCAGGGTTCACATGCTCAGGTACTGCAGCAGCTACTATTGGTCTGCCAGGAAGGTCCTGTGACTACTGGTGTTCTGGAACAGTTTCATTGGTCCTTGTTTCTGGCAGGTCCTGTAGCTGTTACTATAAAAGGGTGACATGGCTTGGCCGCCATGCGCTAATATCAACCATTATATGCTTTGCGCCAGTGTGGTCATGCGTGTGTGTGGTTAGGGCGACTGAAATACGCCATTACAATACCGACCAAATCGGTGAGGAGCTTGGTATGCTAGCTGGTCAGGGTCGGTGTCTTTGATGCCTTAGATTACCGGCATAACCGGTGAGGAGGTTGATTGCTGTATTCAGGGCCTGGCGTTCAGACGCCATAGATTGCGGGTGACTCCCGCGAGGACATTAGCTCATGATCACTTTCCATGTTCGCTTAGCAGTTAACTGTGTACCTGAGTGCCTAACAGGACACAGAAGTTTGCCTCAGCAGCTCTGTGACGCAACAGGGGTCGCTTTCAACGCTAGACAGCGCCCTAGCGTGTTTACTTTGCGACTCAGTGGTGTTAACTGAGTTGCACACATAGCCATATAGCGCTGCGGCACTCCTTCTAGCGGCTCTGTGGAATAACAGAGTTCGCACATATTGCCACAGCACGTTACGGCGTTTATTTTAGCGACTCTGCGGGATAACAGAGTTCGCTACTTTCGCCATCTTACTAGCAGCGGGCTTTACCTGCACGGTGGACCACGGGCTGCGAACGCACCTCTCTACAATATCTATTAGGTGCGTTCCGCAGACCCTAACACAGTTTAAAGCTCAAAAGGGAAGGAGTGCCATACTTTAGTGCAGATTTTACTATTATGGTTTGCGGATGCCATGACACACTGGGAGAGCCCCTGAGTTGCCAGAACTGCAGAACTCCCATAAGTGACCCCATTCTGCAAACTACATCTCTCAACAAATTCATCTAGAGTTCTAGTGAACATATTGACACCACAGGTGTGATCTCAGAAATTTATACCTTTGGGCTGTGAAGAAAAAATAACTTCATTTTTACCACCAAAATTTTATTTTAGCTCCCGATTTTACATTTTCACACAAGCAGAGAAAATAGAAACAATATGGTGCCAAACTGAACGTGGCAATACCCCATACGTACCTGTACAGTATTGCTTAGCCACATGATGAAACATGGGAGAGACAGAGCGCTATTTGCCTACTGGGTGAAGATTTTCCTTGAATAGTTTGCTAACTCCATATACACAGCCCTTAATTGCTAGAAGAGCAGAATCCCCTCTCAATTGACCCTATTTTGGAAATTATACCCCTTCTTAAATTTATCTAAAGGTGTAGTGATGAGTTTTACTCCAAGGGTGTTTTCCAGAAGCAAGCAGCAATGGATGTTGCTAAGTGAAAATTGCAAACTGTCGTTGTAGTGACCAGTACACTGTAGTTACCAGCACATTGTAGTGACCAGTATGTTATGCCCAGCCCGTGCTTCTGGAGACATGCACCCATAAGTTTCGCAGGCTCTCATCACTATCGAAAGGCCAAACGTGGATGCTATATGTGGTTTAGGTACACTTAGGTACACTGTGTGGCTCAGAAGGGAGGGGCATTTGGATTTGGGAGAGCAGAATTTGCTGAATTTCTTTTGAGGGGCGAGGAGCCATTTCGATTTTCCAGAGCCTTTGTGCTACTTGTTACATGGAACCCTTAATTTTCATTGACAGATAATGGCCCTGAGTGAGAATTTGCTTTTTTGTGGATTGAGTTGAAGCTTTTGTTAGGAACATTTTACACAACATTTGGTATCACATTTATCTGGCACTCTACGATGAGCAGTTACTTTGAGGTTTCCATCTAAATCTCTGAGTGACGTGATTCAAATGAAACCCCCAAGGGATCCATTCACTATAATGAGACAGCAGAGTAACTCTGGACTCTGTCTGGCCTCTGTTCAACATTGTCGTTATTTTCAAAGGTGCAGAAAACTTTAGCAGACAGCACTTTTATGCAATCCTAAAAAGACGGACACTGCCAGATCACAGGTCCTATGGCGTCCACAATGCCTCCATCTGCCTCATTATAGGGAATCTTCCATCTGAGGTTTCGTCTGAATCATGTATTTCAGAGATTTACATGGAAGCCCCGGTGTAAGCTCAGAGCATAGGATAAATGTGCTCCGAGTTTTCCTGCGATCATTGGGAGGCAGAATGAGCAAAACAGCAGGTGAAGAATTGGTTTTATTTATTTTGTATGCCATTCCTCATGTGGTATAAGTGATATGGTGACTTTATTCTTCGGGTCTCTGCAATAACAGTGATACCAGATTTCTATTGGGTTTTTATCTTTGGCTGCTGTGACACACTAAAAGATGCTTTTATTGCAAAAATTAATTTTTGCATCAACATATTTTGAGAGTTATAATTTTTCTGTATTTCGGCCAACTGAGTCATGTGAGGGCTTGTTTTTTGCAGGACAAGTTGACGTTTTTATTCATAGCATTTTCAGACATATTTTTCCATCACTTTATTCTGAGAGCTATAACTTTTTTATTTTTCCACTGATGGAGCTGTAGTATGACTTGTTTTTTGCAGGACAAAATCACATTTTCAGTGGTACCATGTTTATTAATATTCACCTTTTGATCGCATTTTATTCCACTTTTGTTTGGCGGTATGATGATAAAGCATTTTTTGCATTGTTTTGTTTTTTTATGGTGTTCGCTAAAAGGGTTAACCAGTGGGACAGTTTCATAGTTCGGGTCATTGCAGATGCAGCAATACCAATATGTGTACTTTTATTGTATTTTTTTCCTAAAAATACTTATTGTATGGTTACAATATATTTTGATTTTTTTATTATTTTTTTTATTTTTAAAATTTTTTAAAACTTTTTTTTTACTTTTTTATATAGTCCCACAGTGGGACAATTACTGTCATTTTTTTGCAAGCAGCATCCCTATACTATGAAAACTGTCATCTCTGGACTGACAGGATAAGTTGCTGATCATAATTTGAGCATAATCAAGCAACTTTCCTAGCTCTGGTGACCAGGATGGCGTCATGACGACATTAGGTCACCATGGCACTGATTGGGACTACGCGTGACATCGTGGGGTCTCCAACCCAAGAGCAGAGGGCCTGTCAACCCTCTCCTGCTCCCGAAATGCTGCAATCGAGATCGATCGCAGCATTTAGGCCAGGGTCACACTTGCACATGGCACCCGATGTGAGAGTATCATATGCGATAGGCTAATGACCCCCGGCTCCTGCTCTGGTGCGTGCGGGAGCCGCGTGTCATACTACTGTGCTCCAAGCCTCTCGCACAGAGTGGATCGGAGCACAGCTGCGGAGGAGGCGTAGGAACTAATTTCTCTATCTCCTCCATTGTCGGCGTATATCGCACAGCACTTGGATGATATCCGAGTGATGTGCACTTCTCACTCGCACCCATAGACTCATATGGGTGCGAGTGCGCCGAGACTCAGCCGAGTGCCGGTGTCAATCGCAGCATGCTGTGATTTCACTTGCACGTAGAATACAGCTGAGAAAAAAAACAGTGATGGGAGCTGCCCAATAGAATAATACTGTTCAGAGTGCTTTACAATGTTTTTATCGCATAGCACTCGCCCGTATTCATCGCTAGTGTGACTCTGGCCTTAGGGGATTAATATGCCAGGAACAGTGCAGGACCAATCCTGGCACTGAATGCCAGGTGTCATCTGTCAGAATCAGCTGACACCCGTCAGCGATCTGGCATCTGTGTGCACGTAAAATCGCCAAGACGTTTCCATACACCCCAGGTCAATAAGACCCAGGTCACATGGTTGTTTGGATACGTCTAAGGTGAGAAAGGGGTTAGAAAAAGGGCAACTGAGAAGATGAATATGGTGCAAAAAAAGCACAAACAATGAGAACTCATAAAAAAACAAGGACAAATGCAAGAATGAAAATAATTACTGCTTAAAAAAGCATGTGAAGGTAGCCATGAATTATCTTTTACTTTTTTTAGGTCATTCTTCTGTTTTGCCATTCGGTATTAGGTGTCAATTTTTGCACATTTCAAAAGTCTTGTGCAAAGTAAAAAAATATATTTTAGCATATAAAGTTACAAATTTTGCAAATTAGCTTACAAAAGGCTGCAAAATATCTGGTGTACATAAAATAGGGAGTCTGAAGTACATTTGCTACAATTGTTGAGACTTTTTTGATGAATCGCAAATGGTAAATCAGGTAAAAACATCTGGAAACCCTAAATTATAACTACAGAAGTGAACTTAAAAAAGAACAACAGATGAACACAAATGAATTAGACTTCAAGAAAATGTGCAACTGGAAAGATGAATATAGTGGAAGCAAAAGCACAAACAAACAATAAAAACTAAACAAAAAACTTGCACAAATGCAATAATGAAGACCCATAGTGGCATTCTCAATTTTTAGTTATCTTTTGGCCAAATAATAACAGTTTAGGTAAATAAATGTTGTTAATATTGTTATTTGTGGTTCCTCATTCCTAGATTACTCATTAGATGAACCTGTTTTTTGAAACAAGTTACCCTTTAATTTAATATGTCAATGCAGTATAAAGGGAATTTGTGATCAGCTGTTTGCCACCTAATCTGAACGAGGCATCATGTAGAGACAGAGACCTTGATTTCAGATATGTATCACTTACTGGGCTACTTGCTGTACTTCTGATAAAATCACAGTTTTATCAGTAGTAGAATATCACTACAAGACTGGTAACCCTACTGCCATGTAGTCCTTCATATTCATGAGCTCTGTATAAACTCGCCCACAGCACTGATTGGCAGCTTTCTGTCTATGCGCAGTTTACACCGAAAGCTGACAATTAGTGGTGTAGGCGTGGTTATATAGACCTCAGCATTTAGAGAACTGAAAAAAAAAAGATCTTATCAAAGTAACAGCAAGCAGCCTAGTAATTAATAATAATCTTGCTGGAATCAGGGTCTCTGCCTCTACATCAAGCTGCTCTCAGATGGGATAGCAAAAATCTTTAATCTCGTCCAATCAACATCCAGTCGTCTAGCTACTTATGCCTACATTTTATTCTTTAATTAATTTGCAAGAAATGCCTGCAGCAGTCTTTTACTTATCAAAAGAACACTTAATTCTCTTAATTCTGTCATTCTGAGTCATCATCTTTTCTAACCTTCTACTTCTGTTCTTATCCAACAGGAAGGCTTGATGCTTGAACTTTGGTTACAGTGAAATTGCTTATCGATCTTACACTTTGAGATTTACAGCTCTTCACAGGTTCAACAACTCATTTTTAAATTACTTCCATTAATTTTTCGCCTCTTTACACTATAATTGTGCTAAATAATATAATAAGTTATCTATTGCTTAGTCAAATACCTGATAATCAGTTTGCAATATCTGAAGCATACAGTATTTACTTTTTAAAATGTAATAAACATTACTAGGTACATTCCCAAAAGGTCATAGTTTGACCAAACCGATTATTTTAATGATATATATGCTAATGGAAGGTTCATAATGTTCATAATGTTCATAAGGTGAAAATTTATAATAAAACATTTCAGAATTAGATTGAGCTATTCCTTTAATAAATTGTAGCTGTTACTTATTTAATCTCAGCAGTCAGCACCTATAAGAATCGCTTCCTATTTTATAATCGAAATACAGGAAGTGTTAAAGTAAATATTGAAAATCCACAGTCTTCTTCCTCGGGCAACAGGATTATGCTACAATAACACTGTACTGAATAATGCATTTCAGTGAATATAGATATTCTTTGTTCTTTGCCTTCTGTGACTTTAAGTTTGGTTTGAACTACTTTCAGCTGCAGTAAATGTAATATAAAGTGAAGCAAGCACTATTTCTGGCTTAGCCTGTCTAACCTTGGGATTTTCCTTTGCATACTATACATATATTTAGAAAAAATGTGACTGCGGATAGTCCTTGGAGTGAAAAAAAAAGGACTTCTGCACAATGATTTCAATTTTGCCCTTTTGCAGTTTCAACTTAGGCTAATGTTTCAATTGTTTAAAATACTGCACAACTGAAATGCTTAGTTTATATGATTTTTCCTATTAGTAAAACAAATCAAAAAATAATATAGATTTTTTTATATTAAATATACATAATTAGTACATTAATGAAATCTAAAGAAACTATTTAGATGCAATATAAGTTAAGAATATGTTTGCTACATGACTGTTTAAAGGAAACCTGTTATGTTCAAAAATTTGATATTCCTGCAGATATACAGTAGTTGTAATCTGCAAGTAAACAATATTTAAATCATGTCTGGCAGGCTTAATGGTAGCCTGGCTGCAGGAAGAAAATGTAGTTATATTCTCCCTGCAGCTACTTACTTCTAGTAATTGGAGATCTGCCAGGGCTTTAGAAGTCACTTACAGTAGAGAGAAAATGAGAAAAGCAGCACTTTTGACCCATAGAAGCGCCAAATAGACCTGAAATGGCTGTCAGCCACCCTCTTTTTCCCCCGCATGCCTACTTAACCCACCTGCATACCGCTGAACTCCGTCCACACAAAATGGAATAAACTACTTTGTAAGCTGCAAGGATTTGGTGAGCGCTGCTTTTCTCCGCATTCTAAGTATTTCTAATCTCAGCACATGCACCACCAATATTAATCATTTGGGAAGTTGGCGCAGTCTGATGCAATAAAGACATGAGCCCAAGTGTTTAGCAACACACCTCCACTCTACATTGTCATTGCTTTAACAGTCACTGCTCACTATACAGTGAGTGCGCAGTACTCACTCCACCACACATTGATTGACATCTCTACAGTGTATGTGTGCAAAGCTGGCTGTCAGAAGACGTCATTCAGATGTCAGCTTTTTTGAACAGTGAAAAACAAATTAACACAGTTTCATGAGTAATTTTAATCAGAGTTTCATCAGAGTTTTATTGGATTTTCATCAGAATTTGGTCCGAGTTTCACCAGGTTCTTTTACTGATGAATAAAAGAATTTTTATTTCTCCTCCTTTTCCTAGCTATAAGTTTCTGAAAAAACAGACAGCACAGATCCATACACGTTTGTTACAGTTATATTAGGTTTGATGAGACACTCAGATCAACATCAGAGATATATATGTGATTTTTCATGGCCCACAAAAATAAATCTCTGATACTGTATGTGAACAGTCCCATACACTGTCATAGTTACAAGTTCTGTCTGTGAAAAATATGGATAGCACTTGTACTTGAAAAACTGATATCTCAAGGAGGCCTAAATCGGCAAGGGTGAGATAACAATACGTAAACTGTATAGTGGGTCTGTGATAGTTGCAGCCCCTGCTCTGCTATATGATTGGAAGAGAATAGCTGCAAAAATAATATAACCATTTTCTTCCTTTATCTGCTCTCACAATGAGCCTGCCAGGCATGATTTAGAGGGCTTTTCTCAAGTTGTCTTCTAAGTTTCTTTACTCCCTGACAGTGGCGTAGCAACTGTTTGTGGCGCCCGGGGCGGTCGAAAAATTTGCCGCCCCTTTGGTCATTGTTAATCTGGAAGCATCGTAAGAGCCCACAAATACTTGGCTAAGCAGTGGACACCCTAAGGGCTGTACTGCTTGGCTAGGCTGCGGACCCCCTAGGGGCTGTACTGCTTGGCTAGGCTGCGCCCCCCTAGGGGCTGTACTGCTTGGCTAGACTGCGGACCCCCCATAGAACTGTACTGCTTGGCAAGGCTGCGGACCTCCCTAGGGGCTGTACTGCCTGGCTAGGCTGCGGACCCCCCTACGGCCTGTACTGCTTTGCTAGGCTGCGGACCCCCCTAGGGGCTGCACTGCTTGGCTAGGCTGTGGATCCCTCTAGAGGCTGTACTGCTTGGCTAGGCTGCAGACCCCCTTAGGGACTGTACTGCTTGGCTAGGCTGCGACCCCCCTAGGGGCTGTATTGCTTGGCTAGGCTGCAGGATTATTGGGATGGATCAGAACACAAAACGCAATATTGCAACATGTCATCATCTCGTGACCTGTAACCTTCAAACATCCACTGCCACCTACGTATAAACGTGGGGGACATCAGTGCCGGGCAGTCCTAGCCCATAGGGACACCTAACCTTGGCCATGAAATCCTTCTGCGCATCCGTCCAGCTCCGGTCTCCGTCCGTCTCTCTGTTATAGGATTCTGACATGCCGACAGCCTAAGTTCCCGGAGGACTCGCAGTGGCTCCGCTGCAGGGCCACACTCACACGCCGCGGCACCGCCAGGCTGCTGCACTGTGCCTCTGCGCTACTCCCACAAAGGAGAGGAATTGCTGCTGCTTCCGCGCCACCCCCACACATGTGCCGCCCCACACACCTACGCCACTGCTCCCTGATTTCTAGCAGGGCACGCTCTCTTCCTTGAGTAACAGCTCTGGAGAATAGTTATACTGTTACATTAGTAGAACTATAAAGAACAGCACAAGATCACCTGTAGCACATTCAGCTGTTAGAGGGTTGGTCTGAAATGTACATATATCACCATATTTACACGGAGAAACAGGGCATTTGAACAATTACTCAAGAGCAGAGCTGTTTTAGCAGACATGCTTTGAAAGCTGTGTTCTGGTGATCACTTTTCCGACTTCCCTACACGACTATCGTCCAGTGACCTTAACATCGTATGATATGAAGTCGTTGGAGAGAATAGTACTTGCCTATTTGTGCCCGAGGGTGAGGGCCTACACTGACCCCCTACAGTTTGCGTACCAGCAGAGATTGGGGGTGGATGATCAGGTAGTGCCTCTGCTACATACAGTACATTAATTCTTGGACAATGATGGAACTGCAGTGCGCGCCATGTTCTTTGACTTCTCAAGTGCTTTCAATACCTTATAGCCACCCTTACTACAAAATAAGTTGACTGATATGGCGGTAGATGAGGGGATGGTGAACTGGATAAGCGACTTCCTGACGGACAGGCCGCCATTTGTAAGGGTGGGGAGGTGGTATATGGCTGTATACGGAGCAGTATTGGAGCCCCTCAGGGTACAGTGCTGTCACCCTTCCTCTTTACATTGTATACAGCTGACTGTTAGGGTTGGCAGAACGCACTAAATGAAATATAAGATGCATTTTCCACCTGGGGTCCACCGTGCAGAGATGGAACCTGCTGCTAAGCGATGGCAGAACAAGATGGCGGTTGAACGCTGACAACATGTGGGTTAGATGTCACCCGGTATGAACAGCGGCGAACTCTGTTAATTTACAGAGCCAATGCAACAAAGTAATAGAGCGCTGTTCCCTGTTATACATCACAGGACACAGCTGATATGGTGCGAGTGAAGTATCTAGGCTCAACCCCTAGAATGCAGGGACTTGAGTCTGACCAGACCAACAATGCACACAGCGTCGCACTGGCGATGCCACTACTTGGTGCTCAGTGGTAGCAAACACAGCTAACTAAAAAACAAGAGCAAAAATCTCAACTGACCGCAGAGCGGTAGCAAAAGGTGAGTGCCAGAGCACATGGACAGCCCATTCTAAGCAGCACACGTGGCTGAGACAGGCGCTAGGTCAAGCCGAGCAAAAACCTGCCTGACTAAGGAACACTAAACGGTCATATACACAGACAGTGTGGCAGGTTCTCAGCCGAAACACCCGTGCATACACAGATGGGTAGAGTATCCACTCACTCACACACCACATGGTTTATATTAGCGGACGGCCATGCAGCCGTACGATCCTTTTATAACTGCAGCCTTCCAGCACCTTGCTGATGGCCCAATCCAAACTGCTTGAGGACCTAAGCATGTGACTTCCGACCACCAACGAGCGGTCGTCTCACGGGCATGCTCAGATGGAGAAAAGCAGGAGTTAGTCCCAGGAACATCTGCTCGCCGCTGACTAATGCTGGTTGCTAAAGCTGAACATGGGGCGGCAGCAGCAACAAACGCATAGCATTAGCCTGAGCAAGATGCTGGGACCCACGTCTCCACTGAGCAGGATCCTCTGCAGCTGAAGAATGGGAGACCGCAGAGGACATGGCTTGAGATTCCCCCTGTGCAGCGATGAGATCTCGATGCCTAACACTGACTTTCAGTATAAATCAGATCTCTGTAACCTCCAAAAATTCTCAGATGACTCAGTGATTGTAGGGGGCATTGTGGTGGACCGGGGGAGGAGGAATATAGAAGGGTGGTTTCTGACTTTGTGGATTGGTGCCAGACTAACTGTCCAGAACTAAATGTGAATAAAACCAAGGAGATGGTGATGAGTTATAGAAGGAAAAAGGATGATTACTTATCGATCACTATTGCTGGCCAAGGAGTGGAGATGGTTGAGAGCTACAAATATTTGGGGGTGTCATAAGGAGAAGGTTTACAAGAAGGGAATGAGCAGACTGTACTTTCTACAGAAGCTCAGGTCATTGAATGTGTGCAGTAAAATGCTCGAAATGTTTTACCAGACCATTGTGACAAGCGCCAACTTTGCTATCATTTGCTGAGGCAGTAGTGTGCGAGTAACTGACGCTAATAAGCTCAACAAACTTATCAAGAAGGTAAGCTGGCCTCCATCTTGACTCTTTTGAGGAGGTAGTGGAAGATAGGATTCAGAAGAAGTGTAGGGCTATAATGAACAATAATACACACCCACTATACGAGCTCTTCTTGCAGCAGAAGAGCACATTCAGCAGCCGTCTAATCCTACTTAGGTGCAAGAAGGAGAAATTCAGGAAATCGTTTGTGCCTACTGCTATGAGGATTAGTGTTGAGCGATACGATACTGCAAATATCGGATATTAGCTCTATCGGCCTTTCGATACTTTGTTTCGATATTTTCGTCTTATCGAATACCGGAATCGGAAGTTCCCATAATTCTTTGCGAGGCAATGTGATTTTAGTCAGCCAATGAGGAATCCTAAGAAGTGTGGGCACATCCTGTACTGCTGCGGTCATGTTACTAATGGCATGGCTGTGATTGGATGCTGAAATGATGTCAGAATGCACTATAAAAGGCGCCGCCGCCATTTTAGCGTCACTGTGCTGTGAATTCAGTAAGGGACAGAACGCTGCTGTGCTGACTCTGAGGGACAGTTAGAGATTGCGATTTAGTGTACTGTGCTGTAGGCAGGCTAGCACCAACCACTGTGTAAAGCTTCCTTTTGCCTGCAGTGTTGTTTTAACAGCTCTGCAAGGTGTGTGTGAGTGCAGGTGACGCTGCAGTTTGCTCTGCATGCAACGCTGTCTGTAGGCATCTGCACATGTCACTCACAGACTCTTTTTTTTTTCCTTCAGTGTAATTCTTGCAGCTCCATGCAATTTAACTATTAGTGTGACGCGCTTCCATCCGTATCCAATACATTGGTTGCAAACACTATAGAAGTAGACAAAGGAGTAGCCTTTCACAGATTGTGAACAGTTGTGTTTCAGTGTTCACTTCAGTCTGTGTTTTTTATTTTTTGAGTGCACATCACGTTCCAGTTACTTGTTCAAGCACTGCTGCTTGTACTCTGCTGAGCGTGTCTCAGTGGCTCATCCTTTTCATTTATCTCCAATTGGTTCTGCTCCATTCCATTTAAAATATAATCTATTAGTGTGACGCGCTTCCATCCGTATCCAATACATTGGTTGCAAACACTATAGAAGTAGACAAAGGAGTAGCCTTTCACAGATTGTGAACAGTTGTGTTTCAGTGTTCACTTCAGTCTGTGTTTTTTATTTTTTGAGTGCACATCACGCTCCAGTTACTTGTTCAAGCACTGCTGCTTGTACTCTGCTGAGCGTGTCTCAGTGGCTCATCCTTTTCATTTATCTCCAATTGGTTCTGCTCCATTCCATTTAAAATATAATCTATTAGTGTGACGCGCTTCCATCCGTTTCCAATACATTGGTTGGAAACACTATAGAAGTAGACAAAGGAGTAGCCTTTCACAGATTGTGAACAGTTGTGTTTCAGTGTTCACTTCAGTCTCTGCGTAATAACCACACTTAGGCCTTATAACTTTTCAGACTTTCTTTCTCAATCTACCAAGATGAACAAGTCAGTGAGTAAGGCACGTGGTCGTGGCCGTGGAGTTTCAGCAGGGAGAGGACGTGGGGATTCTGTGGCTGCTGCCGCCCTCAGTGACACAGCATCCACCAGTTTTCCCCGTGAGCGTTCCTTTATGCGCACTTTGGTAGGAGCTCGGCGTGCCCCCTGCTGCGGGAAGAACAAATTGAAGCCGTTGTTGGTTGGATGGCAGCCAATGCATCGACTTCAATTCCTTCCACCTCCTCTCAGGAACACAACACTGTTGAGCAACCATCTGTCTGTTCACCACCTGTCAAATTGCCCAGGCAGTCAGAGAGTTCTGTACAGGAGCCAGCTGAGTCTCTGCTTCTGTTCTCAGAATCTGTTGGCTCGCAAACACGGGCACAGGCAAGCAGCATTCTGCAATTTGAAGAAGAGGGAGTATGCAGTGATGCGCAACAGCTGTGTCTCTCTCAATCTAAGAGCGGGTGAGCCAGTGCCGATGGACAGCACACCGCAGAACGCATCTTATGATGATGATGAGACTCAGGTGCCAGGTTTTGTGGAGCATGGTGCTGCCCAGACCATCCAACATCAGCAGGTGTTGGAAGAGGGTAGTGGAGATGATGAAGTCCAAGACCCAACATGGCGTGAGCAACAGGAAGGTGGTGGGAGCAGCTCTGAGGGAGAGATTGTCCCAACGGTAAAAAGAGGAGGGAGAGGTAGGCTGCAGACTCGCTTGCCTGTAGCCTTCAGTTTGGCACCTGTTGGGAGCAGTTCTCTTAAAAATGTCAAAATTGGCACTCCCATGACTTGCACTGCGTGGTCCTTTTTTGACAGACTTGTATCTGATATTTGCTATGTTCAATGCAAGCTGTGTAAGCAAAAAGTTAAAAGAGGTAAAAATATCAGGAACCTGAATACCACAAATATGTGGAAACATGTACGGACAAAGCACGTAGCTGAGTTACAAAGACACACTGGAGATGTAGGCCAACCTACAGCAGCACCTACATCTTTAGGTCATGTTCGAGCCTCTACCTCCAGCTCTCACACACCTGGTTCGGCTTCCTCACAGGATCTCCATGGAAGAACCTCGGTCACTGTTGTCCATAGACAAACTGTTATTCCACCCACTACAGCAAGTTCACAGTCATCGTCACCCTCCCAGAACAAAAAACAGCCATCGGTAACACAGGCATGGGATAAAAGACGGCCATACTCGGCAAACCATCCACGAGCACAGGCTCTGAATGCTGGCCTTGCAAAACTCCTGTCCCTTGAAATGCTGTCATTCAGGCTGGTGGAGACTGACAGTTTCAGGAACTTTATGGCATTGGCAGTCCCACAATATAATGTGCCAAGCCGATTTTATTTCAGCAGGCAAGCTGTCCCTGCTCTGCAAAAACATGTCGAGGGAAACATTAAACATGCGCTACTAAACGCCGTCAGTAGCAGGGTCCACCTGACGACCGATGCGTGGACCAGTACCCATGGCCAGGGACGATACCTTTCCCTCACTGCCCATTGGGTCAATGTTGTGGAGCCGGGTACAGATCTTGCCAGTGGCGCTGTACGTGTTCTGCCAACTCCAAGGATTGCAGGAATCCAGTCTGTGCACATTGATTCCTCCTCCTACTCCAGTTCCTCAGAATCATCGCTGCACGAGCCGTCACGGTCTACCTCCACATGGACCCGTGAACGCTTACCTGTTGCGACCGATATGAGCACAGCCGTGGCCAAACGTCAACAGGCCGTCCTGAAATTAATTCCCATGGGGAATCGAAGCCACACAGCGCAGGAGCTCTGGGATGCCATCAAGCAGGAGAGCGACGTGTGGTTAAAGTCAGCTAATCTCCAGCCAGGCTTGGTAGTGTGTGACAATGGCCGAAATCTGGTGGCAGCTCTGGGCCTTGGCAACCTCACTCACATACCATGTCTGGCACATGTGCTCAACTTGGTCATGCAGAGTTTTTTGAGGGACTATCCGGATCTTGATGCACTGCTGCACAAGGTCCGCCTAGAGTGCGCTCACTTGCGACGTTCCAGCATGGCCAGATCGCGCATTGCAGCTCTGCAAGTCAGATTTCGCCTTCCTGAACATCGCATCATATGTGACGTACCCACCAGGTGGAATTCCACGTTACATATGTTGGAGCGGTTGTGTGAGCAGCAGCCAGCAGTAATGGAGTATCAGCTGCAACAGGCGCAATCAACTCGCAATTTGCGCCGTTCACACTTCACCACTACTGAGTGGGCCTCTATGAAGGACATCTGCGACGTTTTGCGTGCGTTTGATGTCTCAACGCGGATGGCGAGTGCAGATGATGCACTAGTCAGCATGACTGTCCCCCTTATCTGCCTGCTTCAGAAATCACTGAAAGCACTAAAGGAAGAGGTTTTGGAAGAGGTGGAGGATGAGGAGTCACAAATTCAATTACCTTCAGGACAGTCAGCGCAACTTGGTTCCTCACAAAGGGCTGGGCAGGGCTCACTTTGTGAGGAGGATGAGGAGGAGGAGGAGTCAATGGAGGAGGAAGAAATCCCTACAGAGGGAGGTACACAACGCTGTAGTCAGTATGTACAGCGAGGGTGGGGTGATGCAGAGGAGACAGAGATGACGCCTCTTCCAGAGGACAGCCTTTGTTGGCCAGTTGGGAGTCTGCAGCACATGGTTGATTTCATGCTTCAGTGCCTGAGAAACGACCGCCGCATCGCCCACATTCTCAGCACGTCAGATTATTGGGTGTACACCCTCCTAGACCCTCGCTACCGGGACAACTTACAAACCCTCATCACACCGGTGAACCGGGACCGTAAAATGCAGGAGTACCAAGACACACTGGTGCAATCCATACTGTTGTACATTCCAGCCGAGAGAGCTGCTGCTGCTGCTACTGCTTTACAAAGCAGCTCTGTGCGTCGAGGCAGTGTAGACACCTCTACAACAAGAGGGAGCAGAAGCAGCGCCTTTGCACAGGGCAAGAACTGTATGTTACAAATGTGGCAAAGTTTTGTGACAGCGCCAGCAAGGTCTACACCATCCGAGACGGCTCCAGTCACCAGGAAGAAACGTTTCCGTAAGATGGTGACAGACTACTTGGCTTTCCCTCTAAGTGTACTCCCAGATGCCTCTTCCCCTTTCAAATTTTGGGTCTCTAAGTTGGATACATGGCCAGAGCTTAGCCAGTATGCATTGGAGGTGCTGGCTTGCCCTGCTGCCAGTGTATTATCTGAGCGTGTCTTTAGTGCTGCAGGTGGTGTAGTAACAGACCGTCGCATGCGACTATCCTCAGAGAATGTAGACCGGCTTACTTTTCTGAAAATGAACAAGGCATGGATCTCACCTGAATTTGCCTGTCCGTT
This sequence comes from Oophaga sylvatica, assembly GCA_033576555.1. Lineage (NCBI taxonomy): Eukaryota > Metazoa > Chordata > Amphibia > Anura > Dendrobatidae > Oophaga > Oophaga sylvatica. Next base: position 82,292,984 of record JARQOD010000008.1, on the reverse strand, counting down.
TTCAGATTAAATAACTGGTTGGCAACGTTTTCCATGTCTCCTGTTATGTTCATCTTTCTACCACCTGAACTCTACTCCCTGGGCTACAACACCGCCATTTGTTGCTCGTAAGTAATTGGCAGGGGTACTGACTCCTGGCCAGCCTGGTTACAGCACGACAGCTGTTTCCTGGCAGTGTGAACGTCAATTATCCTCCAATAAGTTGTGCTGTCGTGTTGCATTCGGGTTAGCCGACTCTATGGTGCCTGCAGTTTAGGTGATTCCTATGAGTGCTGTGGGATATGTAAATAAAGGCGGTTTCCATTGTGACAATAGGATAAGCACCCACTGTAGTACTGTGTGATTCGGTAACTGCGGACGGCTTGCGTCCTGTCAACTTACATTTTCATGGGTGCGTTCTTCTACCCGTCCGGGGTCCAGTACCGTCAAGTGGTTCTCCCCAGTGCTTTTGGCCTAGGTGCCTCCATCTCCGTATCCGAGTTCCAGCAACGTCTGCTGGTCCTTGGTAGTGCTTTGGAGCACAGGTATCTCCTGCTTAGTAACCGTGTCACAGTAACGTCAGCTGGTACTCGGTTGTGACATTGCCTCTTTTCCTTCTGCTACCCGTCCGGGGTCCAGTACCGTCAAGTGGTTCTCCCCAGTGCTTTTGGCCTAGGTGCCTCCATCTCCGTATCCGAGTTCCAGCAACGTCTGCTGGTCCTTGGTAGTGCTTTGGAGCACAGGTACCTCCTGCTTAGTAACCGTGTCACAGTAGCATCAGTTGGTATTCGGTTGTGACATTGCCTCTTTTCCTTCTGCTACCCGTCCGGGGTCCAGTACCGTCAAGTGGTTCTCCCCAGTGCTTTTGGCCTAGGTGCCTCCATCTCCGTATCCGAGTTCCAGCAACGTCTGCTGGTCCTTGGTAGTGCTTTGGAGCACAGGTACCTCCTGCTTAGTAACCGTGTCACAGTAACGTCAGCTGGTACTCGGTTGTGACATTGCCTCTTTTCCTTCTGCTACCCGTCCGGGGTCCAGTACCGTCAAGTGGTTCTCCCCAGTGCTTTTGGCCTAGGTGCCTCCATCTCCGTATCCGAGTTCCAGCAACGTCTGCTGGTCCTTGGTAGTGCTTTGGAGCACAGGTACCTCCTGCTTAGTAACCGTGTCACAGTAACGTCAGCTGGTACTCGGTTGTGACATTGCCTCTTTTCCTTCTGCTACCCGTCCGGGTTCCAGCACAGTCAGCTGGTCCTCGTTACTTCCATTGTCTCTTGCTCCATCTGATACCCGTCAGGGTTCCAGTAACGTCAGCTGTTTCTCGGAAATTAGACGACCTTAAAGACCACCCAGAAGAAGATGACGACAACAAGGACGACGAGCATGAAGCCAACCAGCCTGAACACCATCACAAAGAAAAAATAAAAGATTACCAGAAGAAGATCACCAACAGGACAAAGAAGGTTAAGACAAACTACAAGATACAGAACAAGAGACAGAAGAACAATAAGCAAAAGATCAAAGAGCAGAAGAACATGAAGTATAAGACCAAAATGAAGAGCAAAATATATGCTCTAAATTCTAAGCAGAAGAAGACTAAGCAGTGTATGGGGGTGAGTCCGTTCCTCCTCGTGGTGCCCCTGGAAAATGCCTGCTGCTGCTGCAGGCTAAACTGAACACGGACAAATACTGTTGTAATTTAAATCTTTTGTGACAGCAAGAACGGAAGGATGAACAATTCATACTTTTACAGATTACAAGTACAGGAATCTCTGTCACAAATAAGAATATGATGAAGAAGATGAAGAGGAAGAAGATGAAGAATTTGAATATGAAGAAGATTAATTAGTTTAATAATAACAATATGAGTAATCTAAACAAAAACATGAATAGCAAGAAGTTTAAGAAGAAGATTAAGAAGGTGAAGATGAAGAATAATTTGATGAGAAAGATGATGCTGCTGAAGATTATGAAGGAGAAAGTGTGGCACTGGCAAAAGTTAAAAAGGTGAAGAGCATGGAAGTTGTGAAACATACATATTTGCCAAAATAGAAAAAAGGTTAACAACATTGTCAATTTGTTAGTCAATCCAAACGTATTTCCAAAACAATATATATTAATGCTATTCCAATGCATTGGGTTAAACATGTATGCCTTTATTGTCTCCTCAACCTCCCCCAATACATTCTACATTAGTCTTTGTTGTTTTCCTTCATGTACAATTAACCAACAAGGCAAGAATGTTTTTTTTTAATGTCGATATTTGGTTCCCATAGACTTACATGGGACTTCCGGTATCGGAATCGGATATCGACGATATTTAGTGATATCGGCGATACCATTTCGATACGATATTTTTAGATATCGAGCAGTATCGCTCAACACTAATGAGGATATATAACGATTTCCTAAGGGTGAAAGACGACAATGACCTATGGCTGGTGCACTAATGGCAATGATCAGAGATTTAAGATTTAATTACCTGCATTTACACAAAATTGCTACATAAAGTGGTTAGTCATGTGCAAGATCTGTGTCTAAGTATTACTTCATGCAATGCTGTTTGTAATGTTTGGAATGGAATGTTGTTTTTAACACTGCTGTAATACCATAATTTCCCTAGGGATCAATAAAGTGTATCGTATCGTATCATATACAACTGCAGCTCTTCAGAAAATGGGAGGGGGAGCAGGGAGTTTGGAGGGATGTGAACAGCTTAACTAAGGCAGGGGTCACAGTTGTGAGTGCAATGCGAGAAACTTGCGCGAGTCTCTGGCCTCAATACCCATCACTGATGCTGGAACTCCTGACCGGAGTGTGCTGCTGCATGCATTTCTATGGAGCTGAATACTCCGGTCTGAGTGTCGGCTGCAGTGCCAGGTATTGAGGCGAGAGACTCATGTGAGTTTCTCACATTGCACTTGCAAGTGTGATTCCCGCCTAATAGATAAAATTCAATGTCCTGGATAGCGCTGATTGGGATGGTAAGTGTTAACCTCTCTCTTGGAATGTAGCTATTGCACAGTCTTAGGCCGGTTTCACACGTCAGTGGCTCAGGTACATGTAGTGACAGTTTCCTCACGTACCGGAGACACTGACACACGTAGATTCATTAAAATCAATGTGTCTTTGCACATGTCAGCGATTTTTCACGGACTGTGTGTCCATGTGGAAAACACGGAGACATGTCAGTGTTCATGGGAGCGTCCGGTCAACAAAAATGCTGAACACATGCACACGGAACACAGTCCTCCATGCACACGGACAGCACGGACAGCTACAGTAAGCGCTGTCCCACTGCCTGTGGTGCTGAAGCTCTCTGACATAATTCTCCCTCCTCTGCCGGCAACAGCGAGCAGGGAGAATCAATGAAAAACCTGATGTGGGGTCCCCGTTAGGTTTACAACCAACCTGACCAAACTATACAGCTGGGGGCTGCTATTCTCAGGCTGGAAAGAGGCCATGTTTATGGGCCCCCCAGCCTAAGAACAGCAGCCCCAAGCTGCCCAGAAAGGGCGCATCTACTAGATGCGCCTATTCTGGAGCTTTGTCGGGTTCTTCCCACTTGCTCTGTAGCAGTGGCAAGTGGGGTTAATAAAGAGTTAATGCCACCTTGCTATTGTAAGGTGACATTAAGCCAGGCTTAGTAATGCAAAGGTGTCAATAAGACACCTATTCATTACTAATCCTATGGTAAAGAAAGGGTTAAATAAACACACACAGTAACAATAAACTCTTTTAATGAATGAATACACTACACAGGTTTTAATTCTTTATTGCACTGCCATTCTTTAATCGATGCCATCGATCTCCTGTAAAAAATCTAAAATAAAAAAACAACAATATGCCATACCTGTCCTGCGATCAGTCAGGTCCCACGGTGTAAATCCATCTCAGGGGTTAATCACTTTCCAGAAGGTAAAGCACTGGGGAATGACTGGAAGTAGAGCGCAGAGGCTCAGAGAAGAGCGGTGACGTCACTGACTCTCTGCTCGCTGCTCACCTAAGCGGGAACCCACGTCGGGTCTTTCATTGATTCTCCCTGCTTTCTGTTGCTGACAGATCAGGGAGAATTATGTCAGGGATGTTCAGCACCACAGGCAGTGGGACAGCGCTTACTGTAGCTGTCCGTGCTGGTCGTGTGGTCCTGATGCGGCACACGTGCGGCACATGTGTGCCACACGAATATACCACGTTTTTACATGGACACACACACACGGATCTCTCCGGTACCAAATATATGGACGTGTGTGACTGGCCTTAACCAAGGTTTGGAGACAAAGCTTCAAGGCAATGAGCTATACACTGTAAAAGCTTAAAACTGTCATTGCAGGAGAAGTGTGTTTATATTCATGCTGTGTAACTAATTTATGCGAGTTATTAACTTAAGAATTATTTTTTAAATGCTGATTACTTGCAGATGACCACTATATCTGCTGGTCAGCACCATTTTTTAGCTGACAGGTTCATTTTAAGATGTCAATGTGTGCTGTATTAAAACCTTTTTTTGTAATGATGATTTCCTGCAATAGTCAGATGTCTGTGTTGGCACAGTGGGAGCAGGAAATACAGAAAGCAGTGCCATGGAGAAGATTAGAATAAGAGTATGGGATCTCTATATATTGAGTAGGATTTTTTTTTATTAAATGACATGGCAAACTGCATTTTTATGGTTGAATAACTCATTTAGCAGATAACAGTTACTTATAATTGTTGTCCTTAGATTTTCCATTTTTTGATCCAATGTGTCCAACTATATTGAATTGAATGTATAAAACAGCAAGAAAATGTTTCACATTGCATATAAGAAAAACAATTTATCATTATACGTGGAAGTCCTTGTATATAAACTTGATTAATGAAAAAAAAGATTTTCTTTATAAGTCAAAATTCAACACTATGATACAGATTTAGAAGCTTTTACTGCCTAGTCCTAGTCCAAAAACACTGGTCAAGACTGACTGATTAACTTATAGCAACAAGCAACCCTCTTGCTACACACGGGGAACATCCCTTGCTATATTCACTCCACTCAGCTACTCTTCTGTGATTCTAATTAAGTCCTTAATAGAGTTGAGCGATACTTTCCGATATCCAAAAGTATCGGATCGGAATGGTATCGCCGATACACACAAAATATCGGCGATACCCGATACCGATATCGGAAATCCAATGTAAGTCTATGGGAACAAAATATCGGAATTAAAAAAAAAACCATTCTTGCCTTGTTGGATAATTGTACATGAAGGAAAACAACAAAGAGTAATGTAGAATGTATTGGGGGAGGTTGAGGAGACATTAAAGGCATATATGTTTAACCCAATCCAATGGAATAGCATTAATATATATTTTTTTGAAATACGTTCGGATTGACAAAGTAATTGACAATGTTGTTAAGCTTTTTTCTATTTTGGCAAATATGTATGTTTCAAAACTTCCATGCTCTTCACCTTTTTAACTTTTGCCACAATTTCTCCTTCATAATCTTCAGCAGCATCATCTTTGTCATCAAATTATTCTTCATCTTCACCTTCTTTATCTTCTTCTTAAACTTCTTGCTATTCATCTTTTTGTTAACATTACTCAGATTGTTCTTATTAAACTATTATTCTTCTTCATATTAACTCATAAAGTGTAAAGTATAACCTCTTTCTATGAATGTAATTTCCCTGAATTTAATTTCCATTTAATTTCATTTAATTTCTTAAATAATTCAGGGATGAGAAGAGAACAGGGTGGAGGCAGCAGGACTTTTTGCCGTACACACAGCAAGGGAACAGCTGACATTAGTGAACCCCAGTAACACAGGAGCAAGTGTTGACTGTGCTAACAGAACTTCCGAGCAACAACTGGCGGTGTTGGAGCCCAGGGTCAAGAAGGGTGTAGGCAGAGGCCTAATATGAGATGTTTGAAGTTAAACTTGGAGTTAGCAGCAAAAATTTTTGCCAGACACCCAGCAGGGGAACAGCAGGCGTTACTGAACCCCACAAACACATCAGCGATTGTTTTGATCTGTGCATCCAACACTTCTGATCAGCAACTGGCGTTGTTGAAGCCCAGGGTCAAGAAGGGTTTTAAATTTAAATATTAAGTTATTGCCTTGTTACGTGGCCATTGCAAATGTATTTACTTCAAACTATAAAAAATGAAGTTTTACTAGGACAATAAAATGATGAATTTCAATTCCAAGAATAAAAATAAACACCCTTAAAATATAAACGCATATAAGCACATGGCAACAAGAAATGGAACAACACACCACCCAAAATTATTTTTACAAAATATAGTGATTAGTGTTGAGCGATACTGCTCGATATCTAAAAATATCGTATCGAAATGGTATCGCCGATATCACTAAATATCGTCGATATCCGATTCCGATACCGGAAGTCCAATGTAAGTCTATGGGAACAAAAAATCGCAACTAAAAAAAACCTTTATTTCCTTGTAAACACTAAATATACACACATAGAATAATATATATATTATATATATATATATATATACATGTCATTGTGACATATATATATATACATATATGTATAGTTTATACACTTCTACATAGTAAAATATCCTCTGATTCAATTGCCGGGTAAAGCCGGCTTCTGTGAAAAGACAGAAGCACCCGACATGAAATGACACTTGGTGTACATAGGGTTAACCATGTCTTTTCATGTCGTTTGCAATCTGATTTGCACAAACAATTACATCAGTCTATGTGTGCAAAATTTCACACCTGTAGGGGTTAATTAAAGGTGTAAATTCGTTGTAAAAAAAACTGACTTTTTTGCTACGAATTTACACCTTTAATTAACCCCTACAGGTGTGAAATTTTGCACACATAGACTGATGTAATTGTTTGTGCAAATCAGATAGCAAAGGACATGAAAAGACATGGTTAACCCTATGTACACCAAGTGTCATTTCATGTCGGGTCCTGCATTTTCACTAAAGCCGGCAATTGAATTAGCGGCTATTATACTATGTAGAAGTGTATGAACTATAAATATAAATATATATATATGTGTCACAAATTCAATGACATGTATATATATATATATATGAGGTGTAAAATTGTTTAAAAAAAATGCGTGGGCTCCCGCCCTATTTTCGCAACCAGACAGACAAAGCCAGCGAATGGGGGCAGATAATAATAGCCCAGAGAGGGACCATTATTTTTGGCCCCCCCTGGCTACTAACATCTGCCCCCAGACACCCCAGAAAAGACAAATCTATAATTAGATTCGCCCTTTCTGGCACTTTGCCCGTCTATTCCCATTGCCCTGTAGCGGTGGCGAATGGGTTAATATGGGGTTAAAATGACCTTGCAATTGAAAGGTCACTTTAAGCCAGGTTAATAATTGAGAGCTGTCAATTAGACAACTATCAATTATTAATCCTATTGTATGAAAGAAAAATCAAACACACTGTAAGGTTCTGTGTACATGTTCCTGAAACTCAGTTTGTTCGTCAGCCATTTTACTTTCTGTCTTGCTGCAGCTATCTTGCCCTCAGTCAAAATGGAGTTTCCAGCTTGCATGTTCCCGCCCTGATTCTCTCCCTTTGCTTCTTAAGCAGCCACAGCTGAGCAATCAGTGCTTCAGAATCTAGCCTGCAGTGAACCTGTGACCTGACTCCTAAAGCCTTGGACCTTGTACTCCAGCTATTCCTACTGAGGAACTCTGAAGCACTTGTGGACTCTGAACCCTGCTCTTTGAAAGACCCACGTTTGCATGGACTTACGGTAACAGAGAAGAAGATCCTGAACCTGTTGTGGAGAGTGATTGCTGAGCTTAGATTACTCTGGCCTGCTGTGTCTCCTGCTTCTGTGTCTACAAACTGTGTGACTATTTTTGCCAACTTGTATGAAGTAATACAAGACTTTCTATATCAAACCTGTGTCTCATGTATTTTCATCGCACCCAAGCACAAGACGCTATATGAACTGTACTACATACATTACAAGATTCTGAAGCCAAAACGTTAGTGTCTGCTGGGTCTGGAAAGGCTGTGTCTGCTGTAACTGTGGATATCGGATGTCCGGTTGTACTTTCTGTGATGATAGTGGTTGTGACTTCTCACAACCATTCCAGGTGAGCAATTCCCTTAAGTGTTTTTTTTTCTGCAGTGTTACCACAGGTAAACACTATTGTTTTTTTTTTTTTTCTCTTTTCTCTTTTTTTGTCTGCTGTAACTGTGGATATCAGATGTCCGGGTGAACTTTCTGTGATGATAGTGGTTGTGACTTCTCACAACCATTCCAGGTGAGCAGTTCCCTTAATTTTTTTTCTCTCTGCAGTGTTACCACAGGTAAACAATATTGTTTTTTTTTTCTCCTCTCCTCTTCTTCCAGTACTCCTGTCTTAAAAGATCTGGAAAATGGAGGCCCGCATAAAGGAACTTTGCGGAGTGACTGATAATATCCTTGCAGATTTGCAGAATATAAAGACCCGTTTTTCAAGCCTACAGGACCTCACTAATCACAATTTGCAAGTGTTTGGACAGACTGCCCAGGATTTGCGAGCCAGGATTGAGGTTCTAGAAGAGCGAGTCCAGGCTCCTGCCGTAGCCCCGAGTTCTGGGATTCCCAAGTTGCCCCCTTTTCGTTTTGGCGGTGAACGTGAGAAATTCAGGGGATTTATTAATCAATGCAATCTTTTTTTTTCTGCACATGCTTCACAATTTCCCACTGAACGATCTAAGGTGCTTACTATAATTATGTTGCTTACCAACAAGGCTTTGATGTGGGCAAACCCTCTGATTGAGACTGAGGATGATTGTTTGAATCACCTTGATGCTTTTATTTCAGCCATGGGGCAGGTGTTTGATGACCCCAATCGAGGTGCAACAGCTGAAGCAGCCATGTTAGCTTTGCGCCAAGGTAAGCACTCGGTAGCTGAATATGCCTTGGATTTCAGGAGATGGGCCCTTGATACCACCTGGGACAGTTCCGCCAAAAAATCTATTTTTCGAAAGGGGTTATCTCCACTGATTAAGGATGAACTTGCTCGTGCCGATCCTCCCACTGCGTTAGGTGACTTTATTAACTACTGCATCCGTATTGATACTCGTCTGACTGAACGCAGGCAAGAGAGATGGTTCGAAAGCAATCGCACTAACCTTTTCCTACCTTCCTCTCCAGCTAAGGAACCTTTGAGTAGGATTACACGGGAACCTGAACCTGAACCCATGCAGGTAGACTCTTTACAACGACGGGTTAGTGATGCACGCAAGGAACATCGTTTTAAGGAGAATCTATGTTTCTATTGTGGTAAGTCAGGGCACTTCATTATAAACTGCCCCAGCCGTTCTCGTAAGACTACTGCAGCACTCATTCATTGTGAGTGTTGCGAGAGGGGATCTGTCAGGTCCGAGCCTCAGGCTCCAGAGAAATCTCCAGCAACAGATCTTGATTTCTCGGACTTAAACTCCGTTACCTCTGAGGACGTTGACTGTGTAAACGCTGCCATTTTTCAAGTTTCCTCAGCGGTGTCCCAGCTGAGTTGTAAGAAAAACAATTCTCATTGCTTTCTTTCCATCAAACTCTGGGTTGACTCAGCTTGGGTGTCTAGCTCTGCTATGATCGACTCAGGGGCAAGTGGAAATTTTATGGATGTCTCCTTTGCTCTGAAACAGGGGATACGTTCAGTGAAGAAGGCTACTCCAGTACAGATGGAAACTGTGGATGGCTCCCTGCTGACCTCTGGACCAGTGGATCAGGAAACAGAGCCTTTGAGGGTTCTTATGGGTAAAGATCATCAAGAGAAACTGTCCTTTATGCTTATCTCTTCTCCCCACTTTCCCATTATGCTAGGGCTACCATGGCTGCAGGCTCAGAATCCTACCATTAACTGGGAGACCAAGGAATTACACTTTCCAGAGAAACAGATGAGTCCAAAAGTTTCAGCTTGCTCTGTTCCTAAAGGAACCATGTCAGTCCCTGAACTACCAGCTGTATACCAGGACTATGTGGATTTATGTGACAAGAAGAACGCTGACCAGCTTCCTCCTCACCGTCCATATGATTGTCCAATTGAATTATTGCCTGGAGCAGAGATACCTTTTGGTAAGATCTACCCCTGGTGGGGCCCGAGCTAAAGGCTTTAAAGGATTACATAGACGAAAATCTAGCCAAGGGCTTCATATGCCCCTCTTCATCTCCTGCAGGTGCACCCATCTTCTTTGTAAAGAAGAAAGATGGATCTCTGAGACCATGCGTAGACTATAGGGAACTCAATAAGGTTACTATTAGAAACCGTTATCCATTGCCTTTAATCCCTGAGTTATTGGAGAGAGTGCGACATGCCAAAATTTTCTCTAAACTAGATCTTCGTGGGGCCTATAACTTAGTCCGTATTAGACCTGGGGATGAATGGAAGACTGCATTCAGGTCACGCTATGGACACTTTGAATATCTAGTTATGCCTTTTGGTCTGAGTACCGCCCCAGCCACTTTCCAACACTTGGTGAATGACATCTTCAGGGATCTCCTAGATACATTCGTGGTAATTTATTTGGATGATATTCTAATTTTTTCTAACTCCACAGAGGAACATCATGGACATGTGAGAATGGTCTTGGAACGTCTAAGACAAAATCATCTTTACATCAAACTTGAAAAGTGTGAATTCCATAGGACCGAAATTCAATTTCTGGGGTATGTACTGTCTACACAAGGAATTAGTATGGATGGAAGCAAAACCCAAGCCATCAAGGATTGGCCAAGTCCTAGAAATGTGAAGGAGGTACAGCGCTTCATCGGGTTTGCCAACTTCTATAGACGTTTCATTAGAAATTTCTCTGAGGTAGTGTCACCTATCACCCAACTTACCCGGAAAGAGTCTAGGTTCTCCTGGACTCCCCAAGCCCAGGAAGCATTTTCCCGTCTAAAAGATAAATTTACCACTGCACCTATCCTAGTACATCCCAACCCCGAGCTTGCCTTCATAATAGAGGTGGATGCTTCAGACTGTGCCGTTGGAGCTATACTCTCTCAGAGAACAGGTGAGAAGAATGTCTTGCATCCCTGTGCCTTCTTTTCCCAGCAGTTGTCTTCGGCTGAGAGGAACTACGATGTGGGCAATAGAGAGTTGTTGGCCATTATTGCCGCCTTCAAAGAATGGAGACACCTTCTTCAGGGAGCTGCACAGCAAATAGTCGTCCTGACAGACCATCGTAACCTTGAGTTTATCAGGTCGGCTAAGTGCCTGACTCCTCGCCAGGCTCGCTGGAATCTTTTCTTAAACCAATTTAATTTTATCATTTCTTATAGACCAGGATCGCGCAATGGAAAGGCTGATGCACTCTCTAGGATTTACTCAGCAGAGACACGTCCAATTACTCCTCCTAAGACTATTCTTCCTGACTCTAGATTCCTAGGAGTAATTCATAATCAAGACCTACTTAAGGACATCAAGGAAGCATACCATGCGGATTCCTTTTTGGCACAACCCCCAAGGGACGTAAGTCTTGTCTTTAAGAATGGTGTGTGGATTCAGGGACAACGCCTGTATATTCCTGAAACAGTCAGATTGAGAGTATTGCAACTCATTCACGATTCCAAGATAGCTGGGCATAGAGGAATTCTAAAGACACAGGAATTTCTCTCTCGTTTCTTTTGGTGGCCCACTTGCAGGAAGGATGTTTTAAACTATGTCACTTCATGTGAAGTCTGTGCAAGATGCAAAACACCTCGCTCCTCACCAACTGGTCTGTTACAGCCTCTTCCCACCCCGTCCCGCCCGTGGGGATCCATTTCTATGGACTTCATTGTGGAGTTACCAACCTCTCAAGGGAAGAACACCATTCTAGTGGTGGTTGACCGTCTAACAAAGGCAGCTCATTTTATCCCTTGTGTCGGCTTACCCACTGCAAAACAGACATCAGATTTGATGATTAAAGATGTGTTTCGCTTACATGGAGTACCGGATGAGGTTATTTCGGATCGAGGGGTGCAATTCACTTCTAGGTTTTGGCAAAATTTCTGTGCAGCATTGGACATTAAAGTAAACCTTTCTTCTGCTTTTCATCCCCAGACTAATGGACAGACCGAACGAACCAATCAAACCCTGGAGCAGTATCTCCGCTGCTTTATCTGCCACCTACAGGATGATTGGGTGGATCTACTTCCATTAGCTGAGTTCTCGTATAACAACTCTCAGAGTGCCTCCACTAAGCAGTCTCCTTTTTACTCTAATCTAGGTTATCATCCTAACATTCTACCACGATTTCCCATAGAAACGCCTTTACCAGCAGTGGCTGAAAGAATCACGTCTTTACAGAAGAATATGGATCTTCTAAAGGAGAATCTGGAATCGGCTCAGGAAAGGTACAAGAAAGCAGCAGATAAATTTCGTAAACCTGCACCAGCTTTCAAGGTAGGAGACTTGGTCTGGCTGTCAACCAGAAATCTTAAGTTAAGGATTCCATCGTCTAAGTTGGGACATAAGTACATTGGACCCTATAAAATCAGTAAAATTATAAGTGCCGTTGCTTGTCGTCTTCAACTGCCCAGAACTATGAGAATTCACCCTGTCTTTCATGTATCCCTACTAAAGGCTGCGACACCCAATACGTTTCCTGGACGTTCTTCTCCTTGCCCTGACCCAGTGCTAGTCGATGGTCAGGAAGAATTTGTGGTGGAAAGAATTTTAGATTCCAGGTTGTATAGAAATCAGTTACAATATCTGATTAAATGGCAGGGCTACCCAGTGGAGGACAACTCATGGGAACCAGTCAATAACGTTAATGCTCCTCGCTTGCTCCGTCAGTTTCATCAGAGGTACCCACACAAGCCTGGCCTGAGGTCATCCAGAGGCTGTCCCTAAGGGGGGAGTAATGTAAGGTTCTGTGTACATGTTCCTGAAACTCAGTTTGTTCGTCAGCCATTTTACTTTCTGTCTTGCTGCAGCTATCTTGCCCTCAGTCAAAATGGAGTTTCCAGCTTGCATGTTCCCGCCCTGATTCTCTCCCTTTGCTTCTTAAGCAGCCACAGCTGAGCAATCAGTGCTTCAGAATCTAGCCTGCAGTGAACCTGTGACCTGACTCCTAAAGCCTTGGACCTTGTACTCCAGCTATTCCTACTGAGGAACTCTGAAGAACTTGTGGACTCTGAACCCTGCTCTTTGAAAGACCCACGTTTGCATGGACTTACGGTAACAGAGAAGAAGATCCTGAACCTGTTGTGGAGAGTGATTGCTGAGCTTAGATTACTCTGGCCTGCTGTGTCTCCTGCTTCTGTGTCTGCAAACTGTGTGACTATTTTTGCCAACTTGTATGAAGTAATACAAGACTTTCTATATCAAACCTGTGTCTCATGTATTTTCATCGCACCCAAGCACAAGACGCTATATGAAGTGTACTACATACATTACACACACACACTTTAATAAAAAAGAAGTTTAATGAAATAATCACACAGTTTTTGACCATTTTTTATTTACCTGCTAAAACCATTTCCTGTAATAAAAATAAAATAATAAAGCAAAATTATTCTTACCTATCCCATGCACAGTCAGGTCCCACGGTGTAATCCTTCAGAAAGGGTTAATGTTTACTGCAGGGACCGCAGCTAATGCTGCAGCCTCACAGTAAACCCCCAAATGAATGAGCTCCTCTCCTGGCTGACAGGAGAGGAAGTGGAAAGCTTAATTGATTGCTTTCCACTTTCACTTCAGGTCAGCCAGGGACACCATCAGTGACGTCAGAGGGAACCGATTAAAAAAATAGGGGTTCCCTTCGAAAAAAAAATGGCGTGGGGTCCCCCCTATTTTTGTTAACCAGCCAGATGAAGCAGACCGCTGAGGCCTGGTTTTTCAGGCTGGTAAGGATCCAATATCCATGGACCTTGCAAGCCTGATAATACCAGGCCACAGCAGTCTGCTTAGCTTGGCTGGTTAACAAAAATAGGGGATCCCCTCGAAAAAAAAAACGTCGTAGGGGGTCCCCCTATTTTTGTTAACCAGCCAAGTAAAATGCAGACTGCTGCGGCCTGGTATTAAAAGACTGTCAAGGCCCATGGATTTTAGCCCTCAACAGCCTGATAATACCAGGCTACAGCAGCCACACATTTGGCGCATCAAAAGATGTGCCAATTGTGGCACTTTACCCGGCTCTTCCCACTGCCCTGTAGCGGTGGCAAGTGGGGTAATAAGGGGTTAATGTCACCGTTGATTGTACGGTGACAATAAGCCCGGTTAATAATGGAGAGGTGTCAATAAGACACCGATCCATTATTAATCCCAAAGTTATTAAATGTTTAAAAAAAAGACACAGCAAGAAAAAAGTCTTTTAATGAAATAAAAGAGACAACACAGTTTTCATTTCTTTTATTGTACTCTCATTCCTGCGACGCCATCGATCTCCTGTAAAAAAAGAAAGAAAAAAAAACCAACAGTATACCACCTGTCCGACGCAGTCCATAGTAACGAGTGTCCCACGACGATCCAGCTCTGCTACATCGCAATGACAGGCAGAGCCTGTCATCGCGACGCAGCACAGCTGATTACCTGCTTCCCCGGCGGTGACGTCATCGGACTGACTGCTTTACGGCCGGGATTACCCAGCAGTCACTGCAGTTATCGCGAGAAACTGCATGTGACCGCCGGGGAGAAGAGGATGGCAGCCATGAAGCAGTCCAGGCCGTGACCGCCGGAGATCTTCTGCCAGGTAAGTGCCGCTGACTCCTGACAGACCCGACCGACGGACACTGACAATGACAGTGACAATCCCGATTCCGGTATCCGATATGACGAAAATATCGGTATTCGGAATCGAAAGGCCGATACAGCTAATATCGGCCGATATCCGATATTTGCAGTATCGTATCGCTCAACACTAATAGTGATGTAAATTTATGAATAAAAGTCCATTTTTGTATTTAGGAATGATGCATAAGGAACGCTATGTTAAACCATAACATAGTGAAGACAATGGATTTTGTAATAGTCACTCATCATCATCATTACAAGAAATCTGTGACAGTCACACAGATTTCAATTATATCACTCACGAAAATTGTTATTTCGGACAGTATTTATTACATGTCCAGCATGGACTCATCAAAGTGATGAGATGACGCAATAATGTACGATAAAAAAAACAAAAACATTTTAAAAAAAAAACATTGTCACAATTTAAGTGGGTGCCTGCAAGTGGAGCTGAAACAAAGGCTACGGATAGCAAAGGTATATACTATGTCTGTTGTAGACAGTGGGCAGCCTCTGATGGGTAATGTCGATGTTATACTGTACGTTAATAAAGGCTGCGGCTGCAATCATGCATTTTTGGCTTGTAGAATGTTGAAGAGGGTAAAAGCATGTCTGGTTGCGCAAGGCTTTATCCTGTAACAATACCTTCCTTGTGTGACGGGTAGGGTAGCGTGTGTCTATTATATGAGTGTCTCTAAAATGTGACTTTACGCAGCCTTATTCTGCCCTAGGGACGCAAAAAATAAGACAGCAGTAATCATTTACTGTATAAAACTACACCTATGAGCAACAAAACAAGCACGTTCCCTCTTCCGGTTCCTGCGCTGACATGTGAGGAGGGAGTTTGGAGACGCTCCTGAATTTCTCCCAGGTGTCCAAGCATATCGGGCCGATAGGAGAGCATTAAAACCACCCCCGGTCGTGACTTAAATACGGTGAATCGAACCAGTGAAGAACTGTAGGTCGATGCGAACGAATGTGCGATCACATGACACACGTTTATAACCCTTGCTAGACAAGAATAACTTTGTAGAATTTTGGAGACACCTGAACCCAGATGGCAGTGAATATTCCTTCTATTCGGCGCCACATGACTCTTGGTCCAGAAGAGATAATATATTGCTATCACAGGAGCTAGTAAGGGGAGTGGAAGAGGCAGATGTGCACAACGTAGCTATATCTGACCACGCGCCCGTATCAGTGACCCTGCCAGATATGGTTGGATGGGGCCAGACCAAACTTGGCGCTTCCCTACCTATTTGTTAATGGATGAGAAGTTTCGACATCAGGTGAAGCAATGGTGTTTGGAATATGTAAGTGATAATGGAGATAGTAGGGATAGGCTGGAACTTTTATGGGCAGCAGGGAAGGCATTAATGCGCGTGAAACTAATAGGTTATCAGACAACGCTAAAAAAGAAGATAGCGACAAACTACTCGCAGGCTAGCAGGATATTACGCGATAGCTACACGGCAAACAAGACAACTTCATCAACACAGGATAAAAATAGATGTAAGCAGGCTAAGGCTGACTTACACGTATGGGTATATCGACGCGAGAGAAGCAGTAATATGAATTATAGAGCCGATGTATATCGTTATGGTAGCAAATCAGGGAGACTATTAGCACGACTAGCGAAAGGAAATCACATTCGTCATCAACATATTACTGCGTTAACGAATAAACATGGGATCATGAACACAGACCCTCGAAGCATAATCACGATTCTACAAGAATACTACTCAGACTTATATAAGGTGGAATATACGGATAGTGCGGAGGGTCAGACCTTTCTAGATGGAATACGGTTACCATCCTTCACAAACTATCAGCTTCTCCTTTTAAAAAAACCAATTGAGGTGACGGAAGTGACAGCGGCGATAAGTGACTTTAAATCCGGGAAAGCTCCAGGACCTGACGGGTTTACAGCCAAATTATTAAAATTATTGAGTGAGGATATCCCGTCCACATTGGTAGGCACCTTCAATCATATATTGGAGACAGGAGGGTTGCCCATCCATTCAAACATGGCACACATGAAGGTGCTACTAAAACCCAACAAACCTTCACATCTGGCTGGATCCTATCGTCCATTCTCACTCATTGACCAGGATATCAAGCTTTTGTCCAGGATCATGGCAGATCGTTTGAGTAGCATTCTTCCTACGCTGATAGGGCCATCACAAGTGGCCTTTGTTAGACCAAGATCGCCCATGAATAACATTAGGAAAGTAATAGCAGTTGTAGATAAATATCGTCTGACAACATCGAGTCCTGTCATGCTATCCTTAGATGGCGATAAGGCATTTGATAGGGTGAGCTGAAGTTGGTTGCCAATGGTCCTGGACAAAATTGCCATGAGAGGCACGTTTATGACTTTCCTATCAGGTGTCTACGCCAACCCACAGGCACAAATACACAACACAGGTCACCTTTCGGCTACTTTCACAATACAGAGGGGAACTCCTCAGGGATGTCCATTATCACCTTTGCTCTTTGATATAGCCCTTGAGCCATTAGTTACACACGTGGAGGATAACACAGTATATGACGGTATAAAGGTAGTGGGTCGGCAGATCAAACTCACATTGTTTGCAGACGATATACTCATTTATATGGCACATCCCCAAGACCATCTCAAAGGGCTATTAGACTGGATAAAAATTTTTAACTAATTCTGTGGTTTCGCTTCAAAGACTACAAGAGTGAAATTTTTCAATTGTTAAAGCCTAATCCTCGTGAGCTTTGGTGTGCTTACTGATGGGGGACAGAAGTAATTAAAACCTTTATTTATTACATATCTGTGAATCAAAATAGGACGAGATTCTAGTTCTCAATACAAACTTAACTATGAACCCTAATTGGACAAGGTTGTACGTCAATTGGAGCGGTGGCATGATTTGCCCCTGTCTCTTCTGGGCCGTTGTCACCTTCTTAAGATGATTATTTTTGGAAGGCTATTATACCCGCTTCAGACTATTCCAATCCTGTTACGTAAAGATGATGTTTCACGGATAAAAAAAGCATTGACCAGATTCATCTTGAGGGGAAAACGGCCCAGAATAGCAATACGAAAAATTATGCGTGCAGTAAAAGATGGGGGCTTGGCCGTGCCAAACGTTAGGAGTTATAACTTTTCGTGCTTGATCAGAGTGGGGAGAGATTGTTTAAGGGGACTTAGTCCTACTCAGATGTATTGCTGGAATCTGGACTGACAGAGGGTTGTATTTTGGCCTCATGTGTTGACACTGTGATTTGTAAACTCCCGGTCATAGTGATCAGCGCTACTACGCGATACAGTAATTGCCTGTAAGGCAACCAGACGAGCGCATGGGTTGTCTTCTCAGTTATCTAAACACATGCCTTTATGGACTCACCCAGAATTCCCAGTGGGAGTGACAGACCGCGTTTTTGAGACGTGGCATACTAAAGGTATACATACAGTATTCCATCTCATGCACCTAAAAGAGTGTAGGTGGCTGACATCCAAGGAGATTATGGAACAATTCAATTAGCCCCCTTCTCACTTTATTGAAACTCTACAAGTGCATTATTTCTACAGAAATCGCCTGCGTAATATTATAGAAGAGGTGGTAGACAATTGATTTGACAAGATGGGAGATATATTTCTGCAACCAGACTGAAGTTTGCTCATGATTTTCCATGATTACTACGACCTGTGATGAGGTCATAGTCACGTGATCTGGTCAGCTGATGTGTACGTTACCTGATGGTGTTTTGTAGGCCTATAAAACAAGGAGCTGTTGTAGTTGTTGTGTGGAAGGAAGGAGTTTGGCTGGAGTAAGCCTGGAACATTGTTTTGTTACTGTGTGGCAGTGTGCACCAGGAAGCGAGTAACAGACCACCCGGAATGTGACCTGGCGGTCTCAGCTGACCTGCAGCCGCTTAGTTAAGCCCGTCACAAGCAAGGGTGAGTCTGTGACCAGTGGTTCTCCAAACTGGAGTGATTTATGTTCTGTTTTCATTTTGTTATATGAACTTTTTGTTGAACTCATGATTAAAATCACTGAACTTTGAAATAAAAGGCTGTGTGTTTGCCTCAATACTGCGGCCCAGCCCTGCCTACCACAGCGGTTCCCTACAATTGGTGGAGAATGCGGGCAACGCAGTGAGGTCAGGCTGTTTTTCATGCATGACAGTAAATGTCCTGGTTTTAGAAAGTGCACCAAAACCGGCTGGATAACTGTCCGAAGATGGAGAACAAAGTAAAATGCTAGTGGAGGCCATACGACAGCAACAGCAGGCTACACAGCAGCAACAGCAGGCTATGCAGCAGCAGCAGGCTATACAACAGCAGGCTATGTAGCGGCAGCAGGCTATACAGCAGCAGGCTATGTAGCAGTAGATATTTAATCGACAGCAACAGGAAACCAATAGTTTACTGATGCAGCACATCACAGCGCCGCAGACAGTAAGAGCTGCCCGGGGATGCCATGATGTCCGGAAAGCGGTGCGTACAGCGATCCGAAAGATGGAGCAATCAGATGACGTTGAGGTGTAGCTGGAGATGTTTGAAGGCGTGGCTAAAAGGGAGAGACTGCCCCGGGACCAGTGGGCCGAGATCGTGGCTCCTTTTTTGACTTCAGGACCCGCTAAAGCCTATAGGGACCTACCCCCCAGCAACAGGAGGACTATGAGAGCGTGAATGGTGAGATACTTGCACGACTTGGGGTAAATGTTTATTTCCTGGCCCAGCGTGTACAACAATGGAAGTTTTCCCCTTCCGAGCCAGCTCGGTCCCAGTATTATGACTTGATACACCTGATAGAAAAGTGCTTTCAGCCTGAGGTGTTGTCACCCCGCGATATGCTGGATCGTATAGTGACTGATAAATTCGGGCGAACTTTGCCCCACACCCTTCAAACATGGATTGGACAGGCAGCCCCTACTGATAGTCTCCAAATGGTAGACCTCATTGAAAGATATGGGCCTACCAAGGAGATACAGGGAGAGACTACCCGGAAGCTACCAATTAAATTCACCAAACCTTCACCCACAGCTCGGCGAGCAGAGACTCTGAGGGCCGCCCAGGAAGGGTCGGGGAACGAAAGGGGCCCCATAATCTGGTGGCGGTGCCAAGAACCATGACATGTGAGAGCTGATTGCCCCCACCTGACTGAGCCCATGGACAACAACTTTGGCTACTATCAGTCTCACTATGCATAACACATGTGTGCAGTGGTCAGTATTACCTTTGCCTTTGGTGGAGGAGGAAAACACCTCTCCTATAGAAGTGTTAGTTGGGGAGATGGAAGATTTGCCACCGGGACCAGAATTGTAATACTTAAATGTGTCAGGTGACAATTTTGGTACGGCGCAACTCCGTGACCCTACGTTGAGTCTATTTGTTGGGGATAACATTTTGTTTTGTAACTGATCATTCCCCTGTGACTGGCAGTGTTGTAGCCCAGGGAGTAGAGTTCAGATGGTAGAAAGATGAACATAACAGGAGACATGGAAAACGTTGGCAAACAGTTATTTAATCTGAAAACGGGCAGGCAAATTCGGGTGAGATCCATGCCTTGTTCATTTTCAGAAAAGTAAGCCAGTCTACATTCTCTGAGGATAGTCGCATGCGACGGTCTGTTAGTACACCACCTGCAGCACTAAAGACGCGCTCAGATAATACACTGGCAGCAGGGCAAGCCAGCACCTCCAATGCATACTGGCTAAGCTCTGGCCATGTATCCTGCTTAGAGACCCAAAACTTGAAAGGGGAAGAGCCATCTGGGAGTACACTGAGAGGGAAAGACATGTAGTCTGTCACCATCTTACGGAAACGTTGCCTCATGGTGAGTGGAGTCGTCTCGGATGGTGTAGACATTGGTGGCGCTGACACAAAAGTTTGCCACATTTGTAACATACTGCTCTTGCCCTGTGCAGAGGCGCTGCTTGTGCTCCCTCTTGTTGCAGAGGTGTCTCCACTGCCTCGACGCACAGAGATTCTTTGTAAAGCAGTAGCAGCAGCAGTGCTCTCGGCTGGAATGGAGAATATTATGGATTGCACCAGTCTGTCTTGGTACTCCCGCATTTTACGCTCCCGGTTCAACGGTGTGATGAGGCTTTGTAAGTTGTCCCGGTAGCGAGGGTCTAGGAGGGTGTACACCCAATAATCTGATGTGGTGAGAATGTGGGCGATGCGGCGGTCGTTTCTCAGGCACTGCAGCATGAAATCAACCATGTGCTGCAGACTCCCAACTGCCCAATAAACGCTGTCCTCTGGAAGAGGAGTCATCTCTGCCTGCTCTGCATCGCCCCACCCTCGCTCTACATACTGACTAGAGCGTTGTGTACCTCCCTCTGTAGGGATTTCTTCCTCCTCCATTGACTCCTCCTCATCCTCCTCACAAAGTGAGCCCTGCCCAGCCCTTTGTGAGGAACCAAGTTGCGCTGACTGTCCAGAAGGTGAGTGAATTTGTGACTCCTCATCCTCCACCTCTTCCAAAACCTCATCCTTTAGTGCTTGCAGTGATTTTTGAAGCAGGCAGATAAGGGGGACAGTCATGCTGACTAGTGCATCATCTGCACTCGCCATCCGCGTTGAGTCATCAAACGCACGTAAAACGTGGCAGATGTCCTTCATAGAGGCCCACTCAGTAGTGGTGAAGTGTGAACGGCGCAAATTGCGAGTTGATTGCGCCTGATGCAGCTGATACTCCATTACTGCTGGCTGTTGCTCACACAACCGCTCCAACATATGTAAGGTGGAATTCCACCTGGTGGGTACGTCATATATGATGCAATGTTCAGGAAGGCGAAATCTGACTTGCAGAGCAGCAATGCGCGATCTGGCTATGCTGGAACGTCGCAAGTGAGCGCACTCTAGGCGGACCTTCTGCTGCAGTTCTGCAAGATCCGGATAGTCCCTCAAAAAACTCTGCACGACCAAGTTGAGCACATGTGCCAGACATAGTATGTGAGTGAGGTTGCCAAGGCCCAGAGCTGCCACCAGATTTCGGCCATTGTCACACACTACCAAGCCTGGCTGGAGATTCGCTGGCAAAAACCACACGTCGCTCTCCTGCTTGATGGCATTCCAGACCTCCTGCGCTGTGTGGCTTTGATTTACCATTGAAATTAATTTCAGGACGGCCTGTTGATGTTTGGCCACGGCTGTGCTCATATCGTTCGCAACAGGTAAGCGTTCACGGGTCCATGTGAAGGTACACCGTGACGGCTCCTGCAGCGATGATTCTGAGGAACTGGAGTAGGAGGAAGAGTCAATGTGTACAGACTGGATTCCTGCAATCCTTGGAGTTGGCAGAACACGTACAGCGCCACTTGCAAGATCTGTACCCGGCTCCACAACATTGACCCAATGGGCAGTGAGGGAAAGGTATCGTCCCTGGCCATGGGTACTGGTCCACGCATCGGTGGTCAGGTGGACCTTGCTACAGACGGCGTTTAGTAGCGCATGTTTAATGTTTCCCTCAACATGTTTTTGCAGACCAGGGACGGCTTGCCTGCTGAAATAAAATCGGCTTGGCACATTGTATTGTGGGACTGCCAATGCCATTAAGTTACGGAAACTGTCAGTCTCCACCAGCCTGAATGACAGCATTTCAAGGGACAGGAGTTTTGCAATGCCAGCATTCAGAGCCTGTGCTCGTGGATGGTTTGCCGAGTATGGCCGTCTTTTATCCCATGCCTGTGGTACCGATGGCTGTTTTGTAGCCTGGGAGTGTGAAGATGACAGGGAACTTGCTGCTGTGGGTGGAATAACACTTTGTCTCTGGACAACAGTGACCAAGGTTCTTCCATGGCGATCCTGTGAGGAAGCAGAACCAGCTGTGTGTGAGTTGGAGGTAGAGGCTCCAACACGACCTGAAGATGTAGGTGCTGCTGTAGGTTGGCCTACATCTCCAGTGTGTCTTTGTAACTCAACCACGTGCTTTGTCTGCACATGTTTCCACATATTTGTGGTATTAAGGTTACTGACACTTTTACCTCTTTTTACTTTTTGCTTACATGCTTGCATTGAACATAGCAAATATCATCTACAAGTCTGTCAAAAAAGGACCACGCAGTGCAAGTCCTGGGAGCGCCCATTTTGACTTTTGGAAGAGAACTGCTCCCAACAGGTGCCAAACTGGAGGCTAGAGGCAACCGAGTCTGCAGCCTACCTCTCCCTCCTGTTTGTACCGTTGGGACAATCTCATCCTCAGAGCTGCTCCCACCACCTTCCTGTCCCTCACGCCATGTTGGGTCTTGGACCTCATCATCTCCACTACCCTCTTCCAACACCTGCTGCTGTTGGGTGGTCTGGCCAGCACCATGCTCAACAGAAACTGGCACCTGAGTCTCATCATCATCAGATGCGTTCTGCGGTGTGCTGACCATCGGCACTGGCTCACCCGCCTCTTCTGATTCAGAGAGACACAGCTGTTGCGCATCACTGCATACTCCCTCTTCTTCACATTCCAGAATGCTGCTTGGCTGGGCCCCTGTTTGCAAGCCAACAGATTCTGAGAACAGAAGTAGAGACTCAGCTGGCTCCAGTTCAGAACTCTCTGACTGCCTGGGCAATTTGACAGGCGGTGAACAGACAGATGGTTGCTCAACAGTGTTGTGGTCCTGAGAGGAGGTGGAAGCAATTGAAGTCGATGCATTGGCTGCCATCTAACCAACAACGGCTTCAATTTGTTCTTCCCGCAGCAGGGGGGTACGCCGAGCTCCTACAAAACTGCACATAAAGGAACGCTCACGGGGAAAACTGGTGGATGCTGTGTCACTGGGGGTGGCAGCAGCCACAGAATCCCCACGTCCTCTCCCTGCTGAAACTCCACGGCCACGACCACGTGCCTTACTCCCTGCCTTCTTCATCTTGGTAGATTGATAAAGAAAGTCAGAAAAGTTAAAAGGCCTAAGTGTTGTTATTCCGCAGAGACTGCAGTGAACACTGCAGACAACTGTTCACTAGCTGTGAAAGGCCCCTTTGTGTACTTCTATAGTGTTTGCAACCAATGTATTGTATACTGATGGAAGCGCGTCACACTAATAGATTTGAGTTATTTGAAATAGAATGGAGCAGCAACAATTATAGAAAAATGACAAGGATGAGGCAGTGACACACGTTCAGCAGACTATAACCAGCAGTGGTTTAAGAACTAACTGGAGCGTGATCTGCACTCAGCAAAAAAAAAATATATCACAGACTAGAGTGAACACTGCAGTGCACACAACTGGTCACTATCTGTGAAAGGCTCCTTTGTGGACTTCTATAGTGTTTGCAACCAATGTATTGGATACGGATGGAAGCGCGTCACACTAATAGATTTGAGTTATTTGAAATAGAATGGAGCAGCAACAATTATAGAAAAATGACAAGGATGAGGCAGTGACACACGTTCAGCAGACTATAACCAGCAGTGGTTTAAGAACTAACTGGAGCGTGATCTGCACTCAGCAAAAAAAAAATATATCACAGACTAGAGTGAATACTGCAGTGCACACAACTGGTCACTATCTGTGAAAGGCTCCTTTGTGGACTTCCATAGTGTTTGCAACCAATGTATTGGATACGGATGGAAGCGCGTCACACTAATAGATTGGAGTTATTTGAAATAGAATGGAGCAGCAACAATTATAGAAAAATGACAAGGATGAGGCAGTGACACACGTTCAGCAGACTATAACCAGCAGTGGTTTAAGAACTAATTGGAGCGTGATCTGCACTCAGCAAAAAAAAATATATCACAGACTAGAGTGAACACTGCAGTGCACACAACTGGTCACTATCTGTGAAAGGCTCCTTTGTGGACTTCTATAGTGTTTGCAACCAATGTATTGGATACGGATGGAAGCGCGTCACACTATAATTTCAATTGAATGGAGCTGCAAGAATTACACTAAAGAAAAAAAAAAAAGAGTCTGTGAGTGACACGTGCAGATGCCTACAAACAGCGTTGGATGCAGAGCAAACTGCAGCGCGTCACCTGCACTCACGCACAGACCTTGCAGAGCTGTGAAAACAACACTGCAAGGCTAAAGGAAGCTTTACACAGCGGTTGTTAAACTAGCCTGCCTAAAGCACAGTACACAAAATCGCAATCTCTAACTGTCCCTCAGAGTCAGCAGAGCAGCGTTCTGTCCCTAACTGAATTCACAGCACAGTGACGCTAAAATGGCGGCGGCGCCTTTTATAGTGCATTCTGACATCATTTCAGCATCCAATCACAGCCATGCCATTAGTTAACATGACCGCAGCAGTACAGGATGTGCCCACACTTCTTAGGATTCCTCATTGGCTGACTAAAATCACATTGCTTCTCAAAGAATTATGGGAACTTCCGATTCCGGTATACGATATATGGAAAATATCGGAACTAAGTATCTAAAGTCTGATACAGCGAATATCGGCCGATACCCGATACTTGCAGTATCGGAATGCTCAACTCTAGTCCTTAATTCAAAGTAAATTTTTATGATGTAATGATTACTATTAATTTTCGGACGGTTTCAACACCACTTAGCAAACTGATTGGTTAGAATATAAACCACAAGATAGAAATAATTTTAAAGTTTCTAGAAGTAAAAGTTTTTCTTTTGCGAAAAGATAAACAATTCTTGTTTTAGAATATCTTATATGAGTGTGGTTTAATTGGAATAACAGATTTTGGTATCTCTGCCGCACCCCATCTGTCACAATGTATTTGTCTTTGCCAATTAAAGAGAAAAATGCAAGGTCTCCAGCTGGCTAATGGTTTTTAAACTGCTCTCTCTAGCACCTCACTTGAGACAGGTGAGGCACTCAAGCTGTATTTTCTGACCACTTTCTCAGGGGCCAATGAGACCACCTGGGTGCAAAATTAAATGTATTTTTGAAAAAAAAAATATTTCCTTAGGTGCATCATTTGCCTAAAAGAAAAGTTTGTGCTCACATATTGAAAAAAGTGCTTATTAAATTAAACAGCCGTTTGTGGACAATGAAAATTAAAATTAATTTACTTTTATTAATCATCTGATCCCTAACCTTTCACTAGTTTTTAAACTAGTAAAGTTCCATCTCATCACACACTGAACAGTTTTGTAATTTTATACAAACTGTGTCAGGACTAGAAATGAGAAAGTATAACAAAAATTGTTACTTCATATTCACTTGAATCAGCAGGTAGAATCAATTCGGTCACTATTCTGATTTCATAACTGGGCTGCAAGTGTGGGGCTCCTTAGACAGCGATTCTATGGATTTATTTATTGAACTAGTACTCACATCAATAACTTCATCAGATAGTGTCAACTCTACTGTAGGGGCATGTATGAAAATTCTAGATGTTTATTCTCAGACTGCATTCTTATATTATGCACAATCGTTACAGCAGTTGAAGCAAGAGCTGAAGCAGATGAAAAGATAATTTCATTTATTTTCCCTACCTCTGCTACTTGCAACCACTCGGTACGTCATCCAGCTTTCAACACAGATTTTCCCTACCTCTGCTTCTTGGCATTCCTGGTATGTTTTTCATCTAACCACTGCTATACTTCCAATGTTTGACCTCCATGTTTACTCTGCCTTGATCATTGTTATGAATTGGTAGCCGAGGAGGACAGTAACAAAAATAGCCAAGGCAGCCAGACACCCAGAGAGGTTGGTAACTAATGGATTGCAGACCCCTAAACTAACCGCACAACTAGAAGCAGCCGTGGGACGTACCTATGATGACCTAGATGCATCGTCACAGCTAGAGAGTTAGCTAAGCCTAAAGATAGAAAGGGGAAAGCTAACTGCCCCGGAGTAGTGCCCCAAAGGAATAGGTAGCCCCCACACATATATTGGCGGTGAGACAAGATGAAATACACACTCAGGTAGAAAATAGAATAAGCAAATGCTGGGTCCCAAAACCATCTAGATAGGACAGGACAGGAAAGAATATTGTCTGCAATCCAGCAAAACCCTAGGAAAAATTCCAACACTTCTGATTCCAAAAATGCTGAGACCACACAATCTCTGCCTCACTAGATCAGAACTCTGGTGTGAACAGGTAGCTACCCAGCAGCCACTGAAATAACAGGGACTGGCAAAAAACTTAGATAAATGAGAAACAGAGACCAGCGCAGGCCCCAGCAGGGGGACCGGCTGACCTCACTCCAGAAGGGCAGAAAAACCAAGGAAAACAAAACCACTGAACCAAGCAGAAAATAACTTATCTGAAAGTTGCAGGAGACAGTAGAAAGCAAGCTGACTTCCAAACTGGACCAGGAAGAGACAACTAATCACCGGCAAGGATCATGGGAAGGTTACTCCCTTAAATCTCCCCAGTCATCAATCCCAGATTGCCAATCGTCCACAGCTGAATCCTCAGCTGAAGGCCCTCTGTCAGTCAAGGCAGCTTCATTACTATCAGCAGCCACCAGAGGGAGCATCAACTCAGAATCCAGCGTGTTTACAACAGATCATCCTGCATCTGGCTCAGTCTTAATTATCTGACCAACATGAGCACAGACCACAGTTTCACACCTGAATGCATTTTCTAGCAAATATATTGCAAACAATAAGTCTGCAAGATGTCAGTCTGCAGCGTGCACCAGACAAGTGCAGAAGTGTGGAGCTATGAATTTACCAAGAATTGAACCATTAAGGGAAATGAAGGTAACTGGATACATAGTCACAGTAAACAATGTTTCTATTTGTTTTTACTCTCACCCCTATAATCCTTCACTTTCTACTTCCTCCATACTCCTCATCCATCTCACCTCCTCCTCAGAACTGTTTCACAACATACAATCTTCTGTCTCCAAACACAGCCACCTCATGCCTGCTCCCAGGTACTAACAAACTCTCTGCTCCTTCTCACTGCCAGTGATATTTCTCTAAATCCTAGTCCTCCTCACCACATCCCCACAGTAATTTCTACCTCCTATCCATGCTCTTTAACAACTTTTCGTAACTCTTCTAACCTTATACCTATCTGACCAGCCCCACTTCCTCAGTCCCACTAACAGGAGCTCTGTGGAACACTGCAACAAACTTTTCTACATCCATGATCTCTTTATTACTAACAAACTTTCCTTCCTCGCCATCATCAAAACTTGGCTCACCTGTTATGTTTTGGTAACTGAGGAGAAAAAGCAAAAAATAGCAAAAGCGGTAATACACCAGAGAGGCTGGAACCAATTGGATTGCAGTAACCTGAACTAACCACACAACTAGAGGTAGCCGTGGAGCGCTCCTACGGTAATCCTAGATGCCTCGTCACAGCCTGAGAGATAACTACACCTAAAGGCAGAAAGATGAAAGCTATCTGCCCCGGAGCAGATTCCCAAAGAAAATAGGAAGCCCCAAACATGTAATGGCGGTTAGACAAGAAGAAAGCACGGACACAGACAGAAAATAGGATGAGCAAACGCTGGGGCCCAATCTGTCTAGACAGAAAAGTACAGGAAAGAATTCTGACTGCAATCCAACAAAACCCTAACAAAAATACCAACACTTCTGATTGCCAAAAAACTGAGATCACACGATCTCATCCACCTAAATCAGATCTCTGGTGTAACAAAACGCTATTCAGCAAATAAAAAGTAACAAAAGAGCAAGCAAAAGTGCAGACACAAAAGGAGCACAATTGCAGCGCCAGACCCCCAAAAGTGGACAAGCTGCAGTCCACTGCAAGCAGCAAACCAGCAGATAAAATCAAACAGAGGAAAAAAAAAAACAGCAAACACTTATCTGAAGGAGAGCAGGAAACTAGCAGTGCTTCAAGCAAGACCAGAAGGAACAATTGATAACCGGCAAGGCTGCTGGGAACTCAAGCCACTTATATTCTACCATTCAGCGCAAGCTGAAGGCCATTCAATACTCAGTTCATTACACTCAGCAACCACCGGAGGGAGCCCCAGCTCAGAAGCCGCCTCCAGCATATTCACAACAGTACCCCCCCTTGAGGAGGGGTCACCGAACCCTCACCTGCGCAACCAGGCCGATCAGGATGGGCTCGTTGATAGGCACGTATAAGTCTCCCAGCATGAATGTCCGAAGCAAACACCCAAGAATAGTCCTCCTGACCATAACCTCTCCAATTAACCAAATACTGGAGTTTCCGTCTAGCAAAACTAGAGTCCAATATCTTTTCAACCACATACTCCAAATTGCCCTCAACCAAAATAGAGTCGGGAGGCACAGCCATAGGAACCATTGGTTCGACAAACCTCTTCAATAAGGACTTGTGGAACACGTTATGGATTAGACCAGAATATAAAAAGCAGAAAAAGCGTACTGTGTTATGTTTTGGTAACTGAGGATAAATAGCAAAAAAGAGCAAAAGCGGTAATACACCAGAGAGGCTGGAACCTATTGGATTGCAGTAACCTGAACTAACCACACAACTAGAGGTAGCCGTGGTGCGATCCTACGGTGATTCTAGACGCCTCGTCACAGCCTAAGAGATAACTACACCTAAAGGCAGAAAGATGAAAGCAAAACAAACGGAGCACAATTGCAGCGCCAGACCCCCAAAAGGGGACAGGCTGCTGTCCACTGCAAACAGCAAACCAGCCGATAAAATCAAACAGAGAAAAAAAAAAAGCAAACACTTATCTGAAGGAGAGCAGGAAACTAGCAGTGCTTCAAGCAAGACCAGAAGGAACAATTGATAACCGGCAAGGCTGCTGGGAACTCAGGCCACTTATATCCTACCATTCAGCGCCAGCTGAAGGCAATTCAATACTCAGTTCATTACCTTCAGCAACCACCGGAGGGTGCCCCAGCTCAGAAGCCGCCTCCAGCATATTCACAACACTCACCCCCTCTGACACAGCCTCTCCTGTTGCACTTTCGTATGGTGGATTCCACCTTTCCCATACCTCCACCCCAGCAGGAAGCATGACAGAGGAGTTGGTTTTCCCCTGTCAGATAACTGTTCCTTCACCCAAATCCCACTGTCACCTTCTGTTACCTGAAGAATAGACACCGCACTCTAAGGGAATAGTGATGATGCTGAAAAAAACTATTTTATTCACAATTTAGGCAACATCTAGGGACAAAATCAAAGCGATAAATAACGTTTCGGCCCAGCCAGGGCCTTTGTCAAATAACGCTGTGAAAGACAAAAACAAGTGTAAATAACATACAACATAGCTGTGATTATATAAAAAATAATAACAAAAAAAAAAAAACTCCCAGAAAAAATCAAGAAAAAAACAAATATACATATAATGATAGGAAAAAATAAATAACAAGGCACAGCACAGTAATGCAAAGCACAGATTGCTGGGACAAATAAGCTCACAGTTATTGGTGGAGGAATAAATACATACTATTGATATATAGGTTACCTTTTGAGATAGTCCAGTGCCGTGGACAGTTATTAATAAAGACGTGAGGACCAGTATGGTGTCCTAATATGGCTATAAGTAAAATAAGGGATATAGTTGGTGAGAAAATCATATCAATGAATTGACTGATAATAAAATATAGCATTTACCCAATATGTGGAGACATCAGTATGGGGTGTTCCCTAGTAACCGCAGCGTTATGGGGAGCAACGGTCTGTGGGGATGAATCCCTAATTACAGCTGCTAGGAGGAACAATAGTACTGGTCAAATATGGGTCTGTTGCATATTTTGGAAGATAAAGGTTATAGGTAGATACCTTAATATGAATACCTTGCAGAGGCAAAAACACAGTACATGGGATCCCCAGTGTGAGAAGAGGCCGTTTCTGATGGTAATCAGCGCTATGGGGAATAATGATCTCTGTAAGTTAGCAGTAAATATAATCGGATGGCTGGGAGAAAAGTTGGAGGGCTAAAGGAAGATACCTTGTTGCTGGTTGCTGGTAGAGGCGGCGCTCCCGCGCCTAGCCTGGTCAGTATGCGCTAGACCATATTGCGGTCTCGCATCCTTATACGCCCTAACCGGAAGTTAGCGTTCCGGAACCGGAAGTGACGTGTCGTGGCTTAATGTAAGTAGTGCGCAGGCGCTGAACAGAAGTACGGGGATCAGTGAATGCAGAGGCGCTATGGTATATTGCGCATGCGTTCTAGATCACAAACTAAGGCTGATGTCACAGTTAAGTGGGTGTGAATAATTAAAGTAGCGCTTTATCGGGCAAGTAGGTAGATAAATAAGTGGGTAAAAGGCATTATGTTGGTCATAATCAAAATTTAGCAAAGGCAAAGCAATACAGATAAATAGACATAAGACTAATGTATAAATGGTATATACACAATATATGAAATTATAATGAGGCACTGAACTCCAGGGAGACCAGAGAAAATAAAATAAATGAAAGGTACCAAAATAAATATATCTGGTATTGTATAAAAAGGCAGTAGACAGATAAGACCAAGGGGTTTAGTGGTACAACTCACCTTGGGTCAGAGTATGCTAACGAGTCTGAAAGAGAAATTAATAATATGTTAGCATGTCCAGTCAATTTCTCTATTTAGGCCTTTAGGGGCCAGGGTATCAAGTTTAAATATCCAATATGTTTCACGAGATTTTAATAAACCAATATGATTTCCACCCCTTCTGGGCGAGGGACATGCTCTATGACTTGGTACCTGAGTTGTGCCACAGTATGTTTCATTTTAGCAAAATGATCAGGTAATGGTAACCAGGTCTTTCCACACCTGATTATAGATTTGTGGCTCGCTATTCTGTCTTTTATATGTTGTGTGGTTTCCCCTACATAAAGTAAACCGCATGGGCATTTGATTACGTACACAACAAAATTCGAGTTACATGTGAAAAAGCCATGAATGGGATATGATCTGCCAGTCCTCGGGTGGGTGATAGTATCAGACTTGATAACATTAGAGCACGAGGCACAGCTCAGACATGGGAAGGTACCATTTTTCTTTGGAGCGAGTAGGGTTTGTGTTGTCAGAGGACATGTACTTCCTATATCGGCCCGTACTAGTTTGTCTTTGAGATTGGTTGATCTCTTTGTACACATTAAGGTGGGTTCCTTAAAGGATGCAATATCTGGATAGGAACGGGTTAAGATCGGCCAATGTCTCCTGATGACGGAGTAAATTTTGGGCATCAATGGGTGAAATGTGTGTACAAAAGGGATTCTGTCCCCAGCCTGACGTTGTATCGGTGGAGGGGCAGGTAATAGGGATCGTGTCTTTTCCTCTTCGAGGAGAGTCTGGGGATAGCCTCTCTTACGGAATTTGGTGGTCAAATCGTTCAGTCTACGTCCAGAGTGTCTGGGTCAGAGACGATCCTCGTGATTCTTTTGAATTGGGAACGAGGTAAACTATTCCGGGTGGATTTCGGGTGACAGCTGGTATAGTGTAGTAGGCTATTAGTGTCCGTGGGCTTACAATAGAGATCTGTTGTGAGTCTCCCGGTGGTATTTTTAATGACCATAGTGTCAAGGAAGGAGACTGATGACATACTGGAGTGCATAGTAAATTGTAGCCCCGGTAAGATAGAGTTAAGATGGTTATGGAAGGTTTGTAAGGCAGTAGAGGTACCCGTCCAAATAAAGAAAATGTCATCAATATAGCGATGGTATTCTATGACGTATTGCCTAAATGATTGGTTATTGTAGATGTGAGAGATCTCAAAGAGGTTCATGAACGCATTAGCGTAGGCTGGCGCCACATTCGAGCCCATAGCGGTGCCACACTTCTGGATGTAGAAAGTGTCCTCATACAAAAAATAATTCTCGTATAAACCAGATGTAAGAGGTCCAGGCAAAATTGTATGGAATTAGTAGTCATATTGGTTAAGTTCAAGAGATATTTAGTAGCCTCAATACCGTGTTCGTGTTCAATAGAAGTATAGAGACTGTTCACGTCCATAGTAACCAGAATACTGTCAGGGGGAATAGTGTCTAGTTGTCGTATGATACTCAGAAAGTGTCCTGTATCTAATAGGAAGGCTCTAGTAGTCTTAATAAGAGGTGTCAGAATTTTCTCAAGGAAAATGGATAGTGGGGATAAAATCGAGTCCGTGGAGGCCACGATTGGCCTTCCTGGGGGATTGTTCAATGATTTGTGTATCTTTGGTAAGATGTAAAAAACCGGAGTAATGGGGTGTGGGTTATGAAGAAAGGTTGCTGTCTTTTTGTCAATAATGTTACCAGCTAAACTGTAGTCAATAAGGAATTGATCTTTCTCCCAATGTCGAACACTGGGTCATGGGTAAGTATTCCATATGTATTGGAATCTGCTAGTTGACGCATGATTTCCGCTTTGTACTGGTGACGGTTCATAACCACTATGGAGCCCCCTTTATCTGCCGGTTTTATGATAATGTTCTCATTATTCTGTAGGGAAGAAAGTGCCTGTTTCTCCTGATTGGAGATGTTAGAGTAGACAGGAAAAAGACCAAGGTGTTGCTGGTGTGTAATGGCCTTAATATCATTCTCAACTAGAGAGATAAACGTCTCTGTGGCATGATATGTACGTGGTGGACAAAAATTACTCTTATTATACAGATCAAAGTAAGAAATAGACAAATCCGGGGTTGGAATTGTAGAGGGATCATGACTTGTTTGTTGCGATAGTCCGAAGTGCGTTTTCAGCCTTATTGACCGAAAAAAACGTTCAAGATCCTTGTTAAGTTCAAAGGAATTCCAGGTAGGTGTCGGACAAAAGGAAAGACCCTTTTGTAGGACCGAGAGTTCTGGTGGAGATAGAAGGTGGTCTGAGATATTAACCACTAGGTTTGGTATCTCACCTGCGACCGAGTGGTCATTCTTCCTTCTACCTCTTCTGACCGGTCTTCGTTTGGTGGCCCCCTCCTGTGATCTCGTGATAAAAAACGGTTTCGTCCAGATGTTGCGGAAGAATCGCTCCCTGAACTGAAGGAACCTGCTCTGCGTGCGGAGCGTTGTCGTCGCCATGAGCCCGTGGATCCAGTGGAGTCCCCCATCTGTACACTCGATTATTGGAGTAGTCCTCAGAGTCCCTTTGAAATTTGCTTCTTTTACGTTCTTGCAGAGTCTTCTGGTGTTCGGTCAAAGATCTCTCTGTTTTTGTCCTAAGAGCTGCCCAATCGGTGGGGGTAAGGGTAGTGGAGAGTTGAACCTCTATGGCCTGAATATTTTGTTTAATTTCTATAATGGCCTTCTGCAGGTACTCTACTGTTAAAACAATAATATCCAGAGAACACTTATTGAGTATCTTTTTGTATTTATCACAGTACTTAGTATTATCTGAGAAGATGGTAGGACGCAGGTTGCATCTAAGCCCCCTGGGAATCTTATTCTGCCTGTGGTACTCTGCCAGAGTGGTACAGTGAAGATCATATGAAATGAGTTTGCGCTTTTCTTTCTCAAAATCTCTGGTTCTTAAATCCTGTGCCGGGGTTTTAAGGAACTCATTTGAACCAGTGACCTGTGCCAAAATGTTGGAACTAGTGGCCAAATCGTAGGCAAAAGTCTCAGTAGACATCGGTCAAATAGAAAGGGAGGTAGCTGGTGCAAACGCCAAAAATTGAACGATATAGGATAGATGTCGGCGTGCACACAACCAGAATTAGGTAAGGTGCAGGTGTAATAGACCAAGGGTCATAATAACATGAAGAATAGACACCGCACTCTAAGGGAATAGTGATGATGCTGAAAAAAACTATTTTATTCACAATTTAGGCAACATCTAGGGACAAAATCAAAGCGATAAATAACGTTTCGGCCCAGCCAGGGCCTTTGTCAAATAACGCTGTGAAAGACAAAAACAAGTGTAAATAACATACAACATAGCTGTGATTATATAAAAAATAATAACAAAAAAAAAAAAAAACTCCCAGAAAAAATCAAGAAAAAAACAAATATACATATAATGATAGGAAAAAATAAATAACAAGGCACAGCACAGTAATGCAAAGCACAGATTGCTGGGACAAATAAGCTCACAGTTATTGGTGGAGGAATAAATACATACTATTGATATATAGGTTACCTTTTGTGATAGTCCAGTGCCGTGGACAGTTATTAATAAAGACGTGAGGACCAGTATGGTGTCCTAATATGGCTATAAGTAAAATAAGGGATATAGTTGGTGAGAAAATCATATCAATGAATTGACTGATAATAAAGATATAGCATTTACCCAATATGTGGAGACATCAGTATGGGTGTTCCCTAGTAACCGCAGCGTTATGGGGAGCAACGGTCTGTGGGGATGAATCCCTAATTACAGCTGCTAGGAGGAACAATAGTACTGGTCAAATATGGGTCTGTTGCATATTTTGGAAGATAAAGGTTATAGGTAGATACCTTAATATGAATACCTTGCAGAGGCAAAAACACAGTACATGGGATCCCCAGTGTGAGAAGAGGCCGTTTCTGATGGTAATCAGCGCTATGGGGAATAATGATCTCTGTAAGTTAGCAGTAAATATAATCGGATGGCTGGGAGAAAAGTTGGAGGGCTAAAGGAAGATACCTTGTTGCTGGTTGCTGGTAGAGGCGGCGCTCCCGCGCCTAGCCTGGTCAGTATGCGCTAGACCATATTGCGGTCTCGCATCCTTATACGCCCTAACCGGAAGTTAGCATTCCGGAACCGGAAGTGACGTGTCGTGGCTTAATGTAAGTAGTGCGCAGGCGCTGAACAGAAGTACGGGGATCAGTGAATGCAGAGGCGCTATGGTATATTGCGCATGCGTTCTAGATCACAAACTAAGGCTGATGTCACAGTTAAGTGGGTGTGAATAATTAAAGTAGCGCTTTATCGGGCAAGTAGGTAGATAAATAAGTGGGTAAAAGGCATTATGTTGGTCATAATCAAAATTTAGCAAAGGCAAAGCAATACAGATAAATAGACATAAGACTAATGTATAAATGGTATATACACAATATATGAAATTATAATGAGGCACTGAACTCCAGGGAGACCAGAGAAAATAAAATAAATGAAAGGTACCAAAATAAATATATCTGGTATTGTATAAAAAGGCAGTAGACAGATAAGACCAAGGGGTTTAGTGGTACAACTCACCTTGGGTCAGAGTATGCTAACGAGTCTGAAAGAGAAATTAATAATATGTTAGCATGTCCAGTCAATTTCTCTATTTAGGCCTTTAGGGGCCAGGGTATCAAGTTTAAATATCCAATATGTTTCACGAGATTTTAATAAACCAATATGATTTCCACCCCTTCTGGGGCGAGGGACATGCTCTATGACTTGGTACCTGAGTTGTGCCACAGTATGTTTCATTTTAGCAAAATGATCAGGTAATGGTAACCAGGTCTTTCCACACCTGATTATAGATTTGTGGCTCGCTATTCTGTCTTTTATATGTTGTGTGGTTTCCCCTACATAAAGTAAACCGCATGGGCATTTGATTACGTACACAACAAAATTCGAGTTACATGTGAAAAAGCCATGAATGGGATATGATCTGCCAGTCCTCGGGTGGGTGATAGTATCAGACTTGATAACATTAGAGCACGAGGCACAGCTCAGACATGGGAAGGTACCATTTTTCTTTGGAGCGAGTAGGGTTTGTGTTGTCAGAGGACATGTACTTCCTATATCGGCCCGTACTAGTTTGTCTTTGAGATTGGTTGATCTCTTTGTACACATTAAGGTGGGTTCCTTAAAGGATGCAATATCTGGATAGGAACGGGTTAAGATCGGCCAATGTCTCCTGATGACGGAGTAAATTTTGGGCATCAATGGGTGAAATGTGTGTACAAAAGGGATTCTGTCCCCAGCCTGACGTTGTATCGGTGGAGGGCAGGTAATAGGGATCGTGTCTTTTCCTCTTCGAGGAGAGTCTGGGGATAGCCTCTCTTACGGAATTTGGTGGTCAAATCGTTCAGTCTACGTCCAGAGTGTCTGGGTCAGAGACGATCCTCGTGATTCTTTTGAATTGGGAACGAGGTAAACTATTCCGGGTGGATTTCGGGTGACAGCTGGTATAGTGTAGTAGGCTATTAGTGTCCGTGGGCTTACAATAGAGATCTGTTGTGAGTCTCCCGGTGGTATTTTTAATGACCATAGTGTCAAGGAAGGAGACTGATGACATACTGGAGTGCATAGTAAATTGTAGCCCCGGTAAGATAGAGTTAAGATGGTTATGGAAGGTTTGTAAGGCAGTAGAGGTACCCGTCCAAATAAAGAAAATGTCATCAATATAGCGATGGTATTCTATGACGTATTGCCTAAATGATTGGTTATTGTAGATGTGAGAGATCTCAAAGAGGTTCATGAACGCATTAGCGTAGGCTGGCGCCACATTCGAGCCCATAGCGGTGCCACACTTCTGGATGTAGAAAGTGTCCTCATACAAAAAATAATTCTCGTATAGAACCAGATGTAAGAGGTCCAGGCAAAATTGTATGGAATTAGTAGTCATATTGGTTAAGTTCAAGAGATATTTAGTAGCCTCAATACCGTGTTCGTGTTCAATAGAAGTATAGAGACTGTTCACGTCCATAGTAACCAGAATACTGTCAGGGGAATAGTGTCTAGTTGTCGTATGATACTCAGAAAGTGTCCTGTATCTAATAGGAAGGCTCTAGTAGTCTTAATAAGAGGTGTCAGAATTTTCTCAAGGAAAATGGATAGTGGGGATAAAATCGAGTCCGTGGAGGCCACGATTGGCCTTCCTGGGGGATTGTTCAATGATTTGTGTATCTTTGGTAAGATGTAAAAAACCGGAGTAATGGGGTGTGGGTTATGAAGAAAGGTTGCTGTCTTTTTGTCAATAATGTTACCAGCTAAACTGTAGTCAATAAGGGAATTGATCTTTCTCCCAATGTCGAACACTGGGTCATGGGTAAGTATTCCATATGTATTGGAATCTGCTAGTTGACGCATGATTTCCGCTTTGTACTGGTGACGGTTCATAACCACTATGGAGCCCCCTTTATCTGCCGGTTTTATGATAATGTTCTCATTATTCTGTAGGGAAGAAAGTGCCTGTTTCTCCTGATTGGAGATGTTAGAGTAGACAGGAAAAAGACCAAGGTGTTGCTGGTGTGTAATGGCCTTAATATCATTCTCAACTAGAGAGATAAACGTCTCTGTGGCATGATATGTACGTGGTGGACAAAAATTACTCTTATTATACAGATCAAAGTAAGAAATAGACAAATCCGGGGTTGGAATTGTAGAGGGATCATGACTTGTTTGTTGCGATAGTCCGAAGTGCGTTTTCAGCCTTATTGACCGAAAAAAACGTTCAAGATCCTTGTTAAGTTCAAAGGAATTCCAGGTAGGTGTCGGACAAAAGGAAAGACCCTTTTGTAGGACCGAGAGTTCTGGTGGAGATAGAAGGTGGTCTGAGATATTAACCACTAGGTTTGGTATCTCACCTGCGACCGAGTGGTCATTCTTCCTTCTACCTCTTCTGACCGGTCTTCGTTTGGTGGCCCCCTCCTGTGATCTCGTGATAAAAAACGGTTTCGTCCAGATGTTGCGGAAGAATCGCTCCCTGAACTGAAGGAACCTGCTCTGCGTGCGGAGCGTTGTCGTCGCCATGAGCCCGTGGATCCAGTGGAGTCCGCCCATCTGTACACTCGATTATTGGAGTAGTCCTCAGAGTCCCTTTGAAATTTGCTTCTTTTACGTTCTTGCAGAGTCTTCTGGTGTTCGGTCAAAGATCTCTCTGTTTTTGTCCTAAGAGCTGCCCAATCGGTGGGGGTAAGGGTAGTGGAGAGTTGAACCTCTATGGCCTGAATATTTTGTTAATTTCTATAATGGCCTTCTGCAGGTACTCTACTGTTAAAACAATAATATCCAGAGAACACTTATTGAGTATCTTTTTGTATTTATCACAGTACTTAGTATTATCTGAGAAGATGGTAGGACGCAGGTTGCATCTAAGCCCCCTGGGAATCTTATTCTGCCTGTGGTACTCTGCCAGAGTGGTACAGTGAAGATCATATGAAATGAGTTTGCGCTTTTCTTTCTCAAAATCTCTGGTTCTTAAATCCTGTGCCGGGGTTTTAAGGAACTCATTTGAACCAGTGACCTGTGCCAAAATGTTGGAACTAGTGGCCAAATCGTAGGCAAAAGTCTCAGTAGACATCGGTCAAATAGAAAGGGAGGTAGCTGGTGCAAACGCCAAAAATTGAACGATATAGGATAGATGTCGGCGTGCACACAACCAGAATTAGGTAAGGTGCAGGTGTAATAGACCAAGGGTCATAATAACATGAAGAATAGACACCGCACTCTAAGGGAATAGTGATGATGCTGAAAAAAACTATTTTATTCACAATTTAGGCAACATCTAGGGACAAAATCAAAGCGATAAATAACGTTTCGGCCCAGCCAGGGCCTTTGTCAAATAACGCTGTGAAAGACAAAAACAAGTGTAAATAACATACAACATAGCTGTGATATATAAAAAATAATAACAAAAAAAAAAAAAAAACTCCCAGAAAAAATCAAGAAAAAAACAAATATACATATAATGATAGGAAAAAATAAATAACAAGGCACAGCACAGTAATGCAAAGCACAGATTGCTGGGACAAATAAGCTCACAGTTATTGGTGGAGGAATAAATACATACTATTGATATATAGGTTACCTTTTGTGATAGTCCAGTGCCGTGGACAGTTATTAATAAAGACGTGAGGACCAGTATGGTGTCCTAATATGGCTATAAGTAAAATAAGGGATATAGTTGGTGAGAAAATCATATCAATGAATTGACTGATAATAAAGATATAGCATTTACCCAATAGCTCCCGCGCCTAGCCTGGTCAGTATGCGCTAGACCATATTGCGGTCTCGCATCCTTATACGCCCTAACCGGAAGTTAGCGTTCCGAACCGGAAGTGACGTGTCGTGGCTTAATGTAAGTAGTGCGCAGGCGCTGAACAGAAGTACGGGGATCAGTGAATGCAGAGCGCTATGGTATATTGCGCATGCGTTCTAGATCACAAACTAAGGCTGATGTCACAGTTAAGTGGGTGTGAATAATTAAAGTAGCGCTTTATCGGGCAAGTAGGTAGATAAATAAGTGGGTAAAAGGCATTATTTGGTCATAATCAAAATTTAGCAAAGGCAAAGCAATACAGATAAATAGACATAAGACTAATGTATAAATGGTATATACACAATATATGAAATTATAATGAGGCACTGAACTCCAGGGAGACCAGAGAAAATAAAATAAATGAAAGGTACCAAAATAAATATATCTGGTATTGTATAAAAAGGCAGTAGACAGATAAGACCAAGGGGTTTAGTGGTACAACTCACCTTGGGTCAGAGTATGCTAACGAGTCTGAAAGAGAAATTAATAATATGTTAGCATGTCCCTCTCTTCCTTTGAGGTGCACTCTATGCGCATGTACTTCCCCTCCAACTGGTTGTAATTTACCGCCCCCCATGGCCAGCCACCTCCTTCTTAGACCACTTCACCACCTGGCTACTTCATTTCCTCTCCGCTGACATCCCCATTATCCTCATGGGCGACTTCAACATACCTATTGACACTTTCCTCTCAGCCATCAGTAAACTTCTATCTCTTGCTACCTCCTTCGACCTCGCTCAATGGTCTTCTGCAGCAACTCACAAAGATGGCCACACATTGGACCTCATATTCACCTGCCTCTGCTCCCTATCTAACATTTGTAACTCGCTTCTCCCTCTTTCTTACCACTACCTACTTACATTATCTTCCCTCTCCTCTCCAGGTCCACAGTCCAAACTCCACAAATTTGCACACACTTGCAGAAATCTTAAACACCTTGATCCACACTCACTATCTGAATCCTTTCTCCCTCTTACAGACATGAGTTCCCTACACAATGTGGATGCTGCTGTTTTTATAACACTACAATAGCTGTAGCCCTCTAACGTTCTCCTCTCACACATACCAAAGCTCGCAAGATCAACAGACAACCTTGGCACACCAGCCTGACCAAAGAACTGAGGCGGGCTTTCAGGTTGCTGAGCGGATATGGAAAAGATCTCACTCCAATGATCACTTCATCGCATTCAACAGTCTCGCACTACTTTCAAGGCCACACTCACCACAGCAAAAACAAACCTACTCTGATTTCTCATATCCTTCCTGTCTCATAACCCTAAACAGTTATTCAACGCAATTCAGTACTTTCCTCCTTCCCCCAGCACCTCCTCCCTTTCCACTCATCTCAGCTAAAGACTTTGCCTCATTCTTCAAGAAGAAGATTGATAAAATCAGATAAAGCTTTGGCTACAACCCCACAACCACTCTTCTTAACTACTCAGCCCACCTCCTCCAAAAACAACTTCTCCACCATTACAGAATATCATCATTCTGCTCTACTCTCAAGATCACTTCTCACCACCTGTGCACTTGACCCAATCCCATCCCACTTCATCCCAAACCTCACCACAGTCTACATTTCAACTCTAACCCACCTCTTCAACCTGTAGCTAACAACTGGTGTCTTCCTCCTGATTGAAATATACCTCAATCACACCCATCCTCAAAAAGCCCTCTCTCGACTCATCCTCTGTATCTAGCTATCGACCTATATCATTTCTCCCTTATTCCTCAGTTCCATTTCAAACTGTC
Source organism: Oophaga sylvatica (assembly GCA_033576555.1). Lineage (NCBI taxonomy): Eukaryota > Metazoa > Chordata > Amphibia > Anura > Dendrobatidae > Oophaga > Oophaga sylvatica. Next base: position 82,251,860 of record JARQOD010000008.1, on the reverse strand, counting down.
CCTCCCAACTCTCTTCCTGCTCCCTCTTTGCATGCTTACTAACTGGCTTCTGACCGCATCACTCCACTGAAACTTTCCTGATTAAAGTTACCAATGACCTACTAACCGCTAACACTAAGCAACGCTACTCTGTCATCCTCCTCCTGGAGCAGTCCTCTGCCTTTTACTCAGTGGACCATTCCCTATTATTATAGACCCTCTCATCTCTTGGCAACACAGACTTGGCCCTATCCTGGATCTCGTCATGCCTAACAGATCGGATATTCAGCGTCTCCCACTCACACATCACCTCCTCACCTTGTCCCCTATCTGTCGAGTCCCACAAGGTTCAGTCACAGGGCCCATGCTCTTCTCCATTTACGCCTTTGGCCTGGGACAGCTCATAGAATCTCATGACTTTCCGTACCTTCTTTGCTAGATTTCTAAAACTTAATATGGACAAAACAGAATTCATCATCTTACCCTATCTCAACCCTTCCGATGGACCTATCCATTAAAGTAAATGGCTGCTCACTCTTCCCAGTTCCACAAGCTGATTCCTTGGGGTAAACCCTGACTCTGATCTCTCCTTCAAACCATATATCAAAGCCCTTTCCACTTCCTGCCAACTTCAACTTAAATTTTTTTCCCAGATCCGTACATTCCTCAACCAAGAATCTGCAAAAACCCTAGTTCATGCACTCATCATCTCCCACCTTGACTTGTGCAACCTCCTACTTTGTGGCCTCCATTCTAACACTCTCGCACACCTCCAATCTATTCTAAACTCTGCTGCCCAACTAATCCACTTATACCTCCACTATTCCCCAGCCTCTCTTCCCTGTGAATCTCTTTACTGGCTCTCATTTCCCAGAGACTACAGTCAGAACCCTAACAATGACATACAAAGCAATCCACAACCTGTCTCCTCTATATATCTGTGATGTAGTGTCCCGGTACTTACCTGCATGCAACCTCCGATCGTCACAAGACCTCCTTCTCTACTCCACTATTATCTCCTCTTCCACAATCGCATACAAGATTTCTCCCTATGCATCCCTTCTATTCTTGCTCTCTCTCTTGTACCAGTCGTGAGTTGTATCATTTAATATTATTGTACTGTACTTGTTTTTTTTATTATGTATAACCCCTTTTCACATGTAAAGTGCCATGAAATAAATGGTGCTGTAATAATAAATAATAATTTTGAATCAGGGATATACAGAAATGAACCATGAACGATAGCTGATGAACACTAACTTTAGAAGATAGAATGGGTAACTTAATCATTATTGTACT
>JARQOD010000008.1:82173754-82250482 GCA_033576555.1 Oophaga sylvatica | reverse complement strand
CTAGGAGATCCTGAAGATATCATTCACGAAGTGTTGGAAAGTGGCTGGGGCGGTACTCAGACCAAAAGGCATAACTAGATATTCAAAGTGTCCATAGCGTGACCTGAAAGCAGTCTTCCATTCATCCCCAGGTCTAATACGGACCAAGTTATAGGCCCCACGGAGATCCAGTTTAGAGAAAATTTTGGCATGCTGCACTCTCTCCAACAACTCAGGGATTAAAGGCAATGGATAACGGTTTCTAATAGTAACCTTATTGAGTTCCCTATAGTCTATGCAGGGTCTCAGAGATCCATCTTTCTTCTTTACAAAGAAGATGTGTGCACCTGCGGGAGATGAAGAGGGGCGTATGAAGCCCTTGGCTAAATTTTCGTCTATATAATCCTTCAAAGCTTTTAGCTCGGGCCCCGCTAGGGGGTAGATCTTACCAAAAGGTATCTCGGCTCCAGGCAATAATTCAATTGGACAATCATATGGACGGTGAGGAGGAAGCTGATCAGCGTTCTTCTTGTCACATAAATCCACATAGTCCTGGTATACAGCTGGTAGTTCAGGGACTGACATGGTTCCTTTAGGAACAGAGCAAGCTGAAACTCCTTGACTCATCTGTTTCTCCGGAAAGTGTAATTCCTTGGTCTCCCAGTTAATCGTAGGATTCTGCGCATGCAGCCATGGTAGCCCTAGAATAATGGGAAAGTGGGAAGAAGAGATAAGCATAAAAGACATTTTCTCCTGATGATCTTTACCCATAAGGACCCTCAAAGGCTCTGTTTCTTGATCCACTGGTCCAGAAGTCAGTAGAGAGCCATCCACAGTCTCCATCTGTACTGGAGTAGCCTTCTTCACTGAACGTATCCCCTGTTTCAGAGCAAAGGAGATATCCATAAAATTTCCACTTGCTCCTGAGTCGATCATAGCAGAGCTAGACACCCACACTGAGTCAACCCAGAGTTTGATGGAAAGGAAGCAATGAGAATTGTTTCTTTTACAACTCAGCTGGGACACCGCTGAGGAAACTTGAAAAATTGCAGCGTTTATACCATCATCGTCCCCAGAACTAACAGAGTTTAAGTCCGAGAAATCAAGATCTCTTGCAGCAGATCTCTCTGGAGCCTGAGGCTCAGACATGACAGAGCTCCTCTCGCAACACTCACAGTGAATGACTGCTGCAGTAGTCTTACGAGAACGGCTGGGGCAGTTTATAATGAAGTGCCCTGACTTACCACAGTAGAAACATAGATTTTCCTTTATACGATGTTCTTTGCGTGCATCACTAACCCGTCTTTGTAAAGAGTCCATCTGCATGGGTTCAGGTTCTGGTTCCCTTGTGATCCTACTCAAAGGTTCCTTAGCTGAGGAGGGAGGTAGTAAAAGGTTAGTGCGATTATTTTCGAACCATCTCTCTTGTCTGCGTTCAGTCAGACGAGCATCAATACGGATACAATAGTTAATAAAGTCACCTAACGCAGTGGGAGGGTCGGCACGAGCAAGTTCATCCTTAATCAGTGGAGACAACCCTTTCCGAAAAATAGATTTTTTAGCGGAACTGTCCCAAGTGGTATCAAGAGCCCATCTCCTGAAATCCAGGGCATATTCGGCTACTGAACGCTTACCTTGGCGCAAAGTTAACATGGCTGCTTCAGCTGTTGCACCTCGATTGGGGTAATCAAACACCTGCCCCATGGCTGAAATAAAAGCATCAAGGTGATTCAAACAATCATCCTCAGTCTCAATCAGAGGGTTTGCCCACATCAAAGCCTTATTGGTAAGCAACATGATTATAGTAAGCACTTTGGATCGTTCAGTGGGAAATTGTGAAGCATGTGCAGAGAAAAATAAATTGCATTGATTAATAAATCCCCTGAATTTCTCACGTTCACCGCCAAAATGAAAAGGAGGTAATTTGGGGATCCCAGAACTCAGGGTTATGGCAGGAGCCTGGGCTCGTTGATCTAGAGCCTCAATCCTGGCTCGCAATTCCTGGGTAGTCTGTCCAAACACTTGCAAATTATGATTAGTGAGGTCCTGTAGGCTTGCAAAACGGGTTTTTAAAGTCTGTACATCTGAAAGGATTGTATCAGTCACTCCGCAAAGTTCCTTTATGCGGGCCTCCATCTTCCAGATCTTTTAAGGCAGAAGTGCTGGAAGGAGAAGAGGAAAGGGGAAAAAAAAAAAAAAAAACAATAGTCTTTACCTGTGGTAACACTCCAGAGTAAAATTTTAAGGGAATGCGCTCACCTGGAATGGTTGTGAGAAGTCACAACCACTGTCATCACATAAGGTATTAAACGGACATCTGATATCCACAGTCACAGCAGACACGGCTTTCCCAGACCCAGCAGACACTAAACATTGGCTCCTAAATCTTGTCATGTATAGTGTACAGTTCCTACAGCGTCTTGTGCTTGGGTGCAAGGAAAACACAGGAGACATAGGTTGAAATGAAATGACTTGTATTACTTCATACAAGCATGCTGAAAAGTTCACACAGTTTGCAGGAACAGCGACAGGAGACACAGCAGGCCAGAGTAACTTCAAGCACTACAATAAATCTCCAAAGCAGGTTCAGGATCTCTTCTCTGTACCGTAATTCCTCTGCAAACATGGATTCACCAAACAGCAGGTTTCCAGAGTCCAAAAGTGTTCCAAGGTTCCTCAGTAGGGAATAGCTGGAGTACAAGTCCAAGGTTTCCAGGAGTCAGGTCACAGACTGACTGAGGCTTGATTCAGGAGCACTGATTGTTCAGCTGAGGCTGCTTAAGAAGCAAGAGGGAAAAATCAGGGCGGGAACATGAAAAACTGGAAACTCCATATTAACTGAGGGCAAGAGCTGCAGAAAGACAGAAAGCAAAATGGCCGACGGAAAACTGAGTTTCAAGGAACATGTCAACAGAGACAAAGAACCTTACATTTATATGGTACTCAACAGAAGGGAAAAATAGTAAAAGGAAAAAGAAGAGAAAGTTGTCAGAATTTTTTTTTCTCTGTTTGTTGCATTTTTCCCCTCTTTTTCTCTGGGTGCTGAGGAGGATTTTTTTTTCTCTCAATGGAGTTTGCACAGTTGTCTGGCCGTGTGGATCAGCTTACCACTGAAGTTCGGAGTATTGCTACCTATCTTGCAGGGTTGCTGGTTGTGGAACCTAGGATCCCCATGCCAGATTTATTTTTGGGGGATCGAGCTAAATTTCTGAATTTCAAAAATAACTGTAAGTTGTTTTTTGCCTTAAAACCTAAGTCCTCAGGGAACGCAGCACAGCAGGTTCAAATTGTCATCTCTCTCCTGCGCGGCGATCCTCAGGATTGGGCTTTTTCCCTGACACCTGGGGACCCTGTTTTGAGTAATGTTGATGCATTTTTTCTGGCTCTGGGGTTATTGTACGATGAACCTAATGTCACTGATCAAGCTGAAAAAACCTTGTTGCCATTAAATCAGGGGCTTGAGGACGCTGAGTTGTACTGTCAGAAATTCCGAAAGTGGGCAGTCCTGACCAAATGGAATGATGATGCTTTGGCAGCCCTTTTTCGGAAGGGTCTGTCAGAGAAAGTAAAAGATGTTATGGTGGGTTATCCTGCTCCCTCTGGTCTCAATGATTCTATGTCATTAGCGATTCAAATTGACAGACGTTTGCGTGAGAGTAGAAGTATGCATGGAATAGTGTTGCCTTGTGAACCAGCTTCCGAACCCATACAGTGTGATAGAGTGGCTTTTGGGGCACAGCGTCATGAGTTTCGAAAACGCAATGGGTTATGTTTCTATTGTGGTGACGCCTCTCATGCTATTTCAGTCTGCCCTAAGCGGGGAAGACATTTTGCACGCTCAGTTGTCTTGGGTAGTGTTCAGACTAAATTTCTGTTGACTGTTACCCTGATTTGCTCCCTGTCCACATTTTCTGCTCAGGCTTTTGTTGATTCGGGAGCAGCTATTAACCTGATGGATTTTGGTTTTGCTAAACGTTGTGGGTTTCCCTTGATATCCCTACGGAAGTCTATTCCCCTACTGGGGATTGATTCTACCCCTTTGGCTGAGAATAAACCCCAGTTCTCTACTCAGATGATAATGAGGTGTAAGCTTTTCAGGGGATATAGCTCTGGGATCGCCGTCTTGGGGAGACGGAGTGGCATAAAGAGACCATTCACAGACAGTGGTTCTGTTAAAAACTGGCCGCAACCAGTTTTATTAAAGTCCACAGCAAACAGAACATAAATTAAAACCAAATCATAAACATAAAGCCTGGGCTTGTCCAGCCACTAATTACACTTAGATAGATTTCCCTTTCTATCCGGGTACTGACTCTAATAGTCTGTGCCCAAAACAACACATATGTTCAGTAGTTACCAGCGTGCAGCTCACATGAGGCTCCAATGGCGTCTGAAGTCAGATCCAGACTGAGAGAGCCTCCTCTGAACTTCCAAGCAGGTACTTATGGCTGTCTAATTAAGCAGCTGTGTTCACTCTGGGCTGAACTGCAAACCTGTCCCAGATGGGAATGGAGTGAACACCGCACTGACAACCTACTTTTTATGCGCCCCAGCTAAGAAACCTGGGGGAGATATACACCCCGTCCAGTACGCACCCCTTCACTGTCTCACAGAGGGTTGAACCTGATCATCAGGAGATTTGCAAATTTTTGGTGCTGTATAATCTGCATGACATTATTGTACTAGGTTTCCCTTGGTTACAGTCTCATAATCCTGTTTTGGATTGGAAATCTATGTCTGTAACTAGTTGGGGCTGCCAATGTGTTAATGCCAACACTCCTGTTTTTTCTGCCTCTCCCCAGGCTCAGGATGTTCCTGACTTTTTGACTGTGATTAGCGAAAGTAAATCTGCATCCTTGCCCCCCATAGGAGCTATGACTGAGCTATTGAATAAGTACCTGGTAGTAAATTCCCTAAAGGTCGCCTTTTTAACTTGTCTGTACCTGAACATGACGCTATGCGGTCTTATATCAAGGAGTCATTGGAGAAGGGTCATATCAGACCATCCTCTTCACCCTTGGGTGCCGGTTTTTTCTTTGTGGCCAAAAAGGATGGTTTATTAAGGCTGTGTATTGATTATCGTCTCTTGAACAATATCACTGTGAAATATCAATATCCGTTACCCTTGATTTCTGACCTGTTTTCCAGGGTGAAAAGTGCTACTTGGTTTACCAAGCTTGACCTCAGGGGGGCGTATAACTTATTCGCATTAAGCACGGGGATGAATGGAAGACGGCGTTTAATACCCCAGAGGGGCAATTTGAGTACCTAGTGATGCCCTTTGGGCTCACTAATGCTCCTTCTGTCTTCCAGTCCTTCATGAATGACATTTTCAGGGATTTTGTGGATAAATTTCTGATTGTTTATTTGGATGATATCTTGATTTTTTCCAATGACTGGGACTCTCATGTGAAACATGTTCGGACTGTGTTCCAGATTTTGAGAGAGAATGCTCTGTATGTGAAGGGATCAAAGTGTCTTTTTGGCGTACAGAGGATCTCATTTCGGGGATTCTTTTTGTCCCCATCTGTTATTGAAATGGACCCGGTCAAGGTTCAGGCCATCTGTGATTGGGTCCAACCTACTTCATTAAAGGCTCTTCAGAGATTCTTGGGTTTTGCCAATCTTTATCGTAAATTTATTCGTAATTTCTCTGTTATTGTTAAACCATTGACTGATTTGACCAAAAAGGGTTCTGATGTGGTGAATTGGCCTCCTGAGGCAGTCTCTGCGTTTCAGGAACTTAAGCAGAGATTCACTTCTGCTCCTGTTCTACGGCAGCCTGATGTTTCTCTACCATTTCAGGTGGAGGTTGATGCCTCTGAAATTGGGGCAGGTGCCGTTTTGTCCCAAAGAGATCCAGAGACCTCTAAAAGTAACCCTTGTGCCTTTTTCTCTCGAAAATTTTCTCCAACTGAACGTAATTATGACGTGGGTAATCGGGAGTTATTGGCCATGAAGTGGGCTTTTGAAGAGTGGAGACATTGGCTGGAGGGAGCCAAACATCAGGTGGTGGTCCTCACGGACCATAAGAATCTGGTTTATCTGGAATCAGCCAAGCGACTTAATCCTAGACAGGCCAGGTGGGCCTTGTTTTTCACACGTTTTAATTTTGTGGTTTCCTTTCTTCCTGGCACTAAGAATGTTAAGGCGGATGCCCTCTCGAGGAGTTTCCTTGCGGACTCTCCTGAGTTATCTGATCATGCTGTTATTTTGAAAGAGGGTGTAGTTCTTTCCGCCATCTCGCCCAATTTGAGACTGGCTCTGGAAGGGTGTCAGGAGGATAAACCCGAGCGCTGCCCTATTGGGAAATTGTTTGTCCTAGACCGGTGGAAAAAGAGTGTGATGTCTGAGATTCATTGTTCCGCGTTGGCCGGTCATCCCGGAATTTTTGGTACCAGAGACTTGGTTAGTCGGTCCTTTTGGTGGCTTACTTTGTCTCGTGACGTCAGGGAATTTGTGCAGTCCTGCGGGACTTGCTCTCGCTCCAAGCCTTGCTCTCGCTCTAGTGGTTTGTTGATGCCATTGCCTGTGCCCAAGAGACCATGGACCCATATCTCTATGGATTTCATTTCCGACCTCCCTGTTTCTCAGAGAATGACCGTTATCTGGGTGATTTGTGATAGGTTTTCAAAAATGATACATCTTGTGCCATTACCTAAGTTGCCTTCCTCCTCTGAATTGGTGCCTTTGTTCCTTCAGCACGTAGTTCGGTTACACGGCATTCCTGAGAACATTGTGTCTGACAGAGGAGTCCAGTTTTTTTCCAGATTTTGGAGGACTTTTTGTTCTAAACTTGGTGTTCAATTGTCTTTCTCCTCGGCTTTTCATCCTCAGACCAATGGACAAACTGAGAGATCAAACCAGGCATTGGAGACTTATCTGAGATGCTTTGTGTCTGCTGATCAAGATGACTGGGTCTCTTTTTTGCCTTTGGCTGAGTTTGCTCTTAATAATAGGGCTAGCTCTGCCACTTTGATGTTTCCATTTTTCTGCAATTTTGGGTTTCACCCTCGATTTTCTTCGGGACAGACGGAGGCTTCTGTCTGTCCAGGTGTTGACTCTGTTGTGGAGCGTATGCAGCAGATTTGGGACCAGGTAGTGGAGAGGTTGTCCCTCTCTCAGGAGAGGGCCCAGCGGTTTACCAACCGGCATAGGACTGATGGTCCTCGGTTTGAAGTGGGGACTTGGTCTGGTTGTCCTCAAGAAATATCCCTATGAGAGTTGCATCTCCTAAGTTTAAGCCTAGGTTCATTGGACCTTATAAGATCATGGAGATTCTTAATCCTGTTTCCTTTCATTTACTTCTTCCAGTGACATTTAAGATCCATAACGTGTTCCACAAGTCCTTATTGAAGAGGTTTGTCGAGCCAGTGGTTCCTATGGCTGCGCCTCCTGACCCTGTTTTGGTTGAGGGCAATCTGGAGTATGTGGTTGAGAAAATATTGGATTTTCGTTTTTCTAGACGGAAACTCCAGAATTTTGTTAAGTGGAGAGGTTATGGTCAGGAGGACAATTCTTAGGTGTTTGCTTCGGATCATGCCCTATAGGCAATCCTTTATTGATAAAATACCTCAATGGGTAGCACCCAAAAACAACCGTGATAAAAAAACAAAAAACAAAGTGTATTCCTAACTTAAAAGCTATGGGGATAGCCTAGAGTCCCTGATGTAGGTCTGGGCTGTCACCTGCCTAACAGCGGAGGTTGGCACCCTAAGGGGAAGCGTTGTGGCGCCCCCGCTCCACGATGGCTGACCCTAGGGTCCCTGTTAGGCCCTTACACCTTAGGGGATACCTCTACCCAGATAATAGGGAGACCCCTAACATTAATACAGAGACCAGCTAACATTAAAGGTGACCCTAAGTCCCCAAAGTATTAAAAACAGTTCACAACACACGGGGTGGTAGGGAGTATAATGGAGATTGGCACAGATCTGCTGTACAACACTGCTAGTATACAGCAGCCTCCTTTTATGAACAGGAGTTATGATAAAACTGCCTTCTTGTGCCACAGCTTAATGAAAGTGAATGTGAACAGTCTCATACTTGTTCACTCACTAGTCAAAGCTCCTCCAGTGTATAGGAAATCTAAATGTGTGTGCATACCAGACAGTCAAATGAAGACTAAGATGCGATCTATAATTGTCAGCTATTGGACCAAAAGTCTAGTCTGAACTTATAAACACACTGAAAGAATGACTAGAGCATATAATGACTGGAATGAATAAGACGCATCGGCGTCATGAGAAGGTCATTGACACTTTATTTTAGTGTCGTGTTAGGGGATAGCAATATTTGAAGATAAATGTATAAGGCAGCAAGATATAATTGATGTATACCTTCCCTAGCAATGCCCGATGTACCGAATAGGAAATAGGTACAGATATAACATTCCTACAGGTATGGTGCTAGATGGGGAATAGGTATATATATTGCCTTCCTGTACGTATAATACTAATCACCCTCATCATGATGTGGATACACTGAGAAACTCCATTATAAACTGTTATAAATAAGAAATACTAACGATACTCATCATTTCTCATGGTCACCCCACCACCATCAATAGTAGCGCCTCAACGCGTTTCGCCCCATGGGCTCATCAGGAGGCCAGATGTACAGATGTTCGGTGTCAAAATGACATGGTGCAGGTCTCTGCTTTGACTAGTGAGTGAACAAGTATGAGACTGTTCACATTCACTTTCATTAAGCTGTGGCACAAGAAGGCAGTTTTATCATAACTCCTGTTCATAAAAGGAGGCTGCTGTATACTAGCAGTGTTGTACAGCAGATCTGTGCCAATCTCCATTATACTCCCTACCACCCCGTGTGTTGTGAACTGTTTTTAATACTATGGGGACGTAGGGTCACCTTTAATGTTAGCTGGTCTCTGTATTAATGTTAGGGGTCTCCCTATTATCTGGGTAGAGGTATCCCCTAAGGTGAAAGGGCCTAACAGGGACCCTAGGGTCAGCCATCGTGGAGCGGGGGCGCCACAACGCTTCCCCTAGGGTGCCAACCTCCGCTGTTAGGCAGGTGACAGCCCAGACCTACATCAGGGACTCTAGGCTATCCCCATAGCTTTTAAGTTAGGAATACACTTTGTTTTTTGTTTTTTTATCATGGTTGTTTTTGGGTGCTACCCATTGAGGTATTTTATCAATAAAGGATTGCCTATAGGGCATGATTCTATGATTTTGGTTTTGAAGCCCTTCTGTACCTATTATATTTTCAGTGTTTGCTTCGGACATCCATGCTAGGAGACTGATCCGTGCGTATCACAGAGCTCATCCTGACCGACCTGGTTGCCCAAATGCGGGTTTGGTGACCCCTCCTCAAGGTGGGTAGTGTTGTGAATGTGTTAGAAATGAATTCTGAGCAGAAGCTCCCTCTGGTGGTTACAAACAGTACTGAACCATTCAATGAGGATTGGCAATCAGGAGTTACAGACTGGTCTTATATAAGGGAGGTTCCTGTTGTGAATGTGCTAGAAATGAATTCTGAGCAGAAGCTCCCTCTGGTGGTTACAAACAGTACTGAACTATCCAATGAAGATTGTGAAGATTGGCGATCAGGTGTTACTGACTGGTCTTATATAAGGGAGGTTCCCTCCCATCAGGGTGGCCGGTGATCAATTGTTCTGGTCTCATCTTTGATTTCTGTTCACTTTGTAGCCTGCTGTTTCGTGCCTGCATCTTCTGCTAACAGATAAGACATTTTCTTCTTTTTGTTTTTTGTGCTTGCTTTTTGCATTTTGTCCTGCACTTCTGTGGGGGTCTGTCGGGTCCCCTCCGGGGGCTTGTGCTCCTCTCAGTTTAGTTCAGCCACGGTTGTTTGTTCATTTGCCTTTTCCAGTTTTTTCAGTGGCTGCTTTTTAGTTTTTGTTACACCAGAGAACTAATTTAGGTGGTAGAGGTCGTGTGATCTCAGGTGTTTTTGTAATTAGTAGAGTTGGTACTTTTCAGGGTTTTTTGGGGTTGCAGTAAGTGTCCTTCCTATCCTTTTCTATTTAGGAAGTTTGGGCCCCAACGTTTGCTCATACTATTTTCTGTCTGTGTCAGTATTTTCTCTTGTCTAACCGCCATTACATGTTTGGGGGCTTTCTATGTTCTTTGGGGATCTGCTCCGGGGCAGATAGTTTTCCTCTTTCTGTCTTTAGGTGTAGTTAGCTTCTCAGGCTGTGACGAGGCGTCTAGGACCAACGTAGGGACGCTCCACGGCTGCCTTTAGTTGTGGTGGTTAGTCAGGGTACTGCAATCCCATAGATTCCAACCTCTCTGGTGTATTTCCTTTTTTGCTTGCTCTTCTCAGCTACCAAATCATAACAGTTTCCCTCCCATCATGGTTGCCGGTGATCAATTGTTCTTGTCTCAACTGTGGTTCCTGGTTCACTTGGAAGCTTGCTGAGTCTTGCCTCTTCTCCTGCTCTCAGATAAGATATTTTCTGTTTTTTGTTTTTGTGCTAACCATTTGCATATTTCTCTGCATTTCTGTGAGGTTAGCCAGGTCTCCCTCCTCCCAGGGGGTTTGGGCTCCTCTCAGTTCTTCTGGAGCCACTGTTATTTGTTCATTTTGCCTTTTCCAGTTTTTTCAGTGGCTGCGGCTTAGTTTTGTTACACAGAGAACTAATTTAGGTGGTAGAGGTCATGTGATCTCAGGTGTTTTTGCAATTAGTAGAGTTGGTATTTTTTAGGGTTTTTTGGATTGCAGTAAGTGTCCTTCCTATCCTTTTCTGTCTAGGAAGATTGGGCCCCAACGTTTGCTCATACTATTTTCTGTCTGTGTCTGTATTTCCTCTTGTCTAACCGCCATTACATGTTTGGGGGCTTCCTATGTTCTTTGGGGATCTGCTCCGGGGCAGATAGCTTTCCTCTTTCTATCTTTAGGTGTAGTTAACCTCTCAGGCTGTGACGAGGCGTCTAGGACCAACGTAGGTACGCTCCATGGCTGCGTTTAGTTGTGGTGGTTAGTCAGGGTACTGCAATCCAGTAGATACCAACCTCTCTGGTGTATTGCCGTTTTGCCTGCTCTCCTCAGCTACCAAATCATAACAAGACACCTTTCCACTATTTCCAAAATGTTAAATACTGCTGCCATAGAGCAATCAAAGGAATTAAACTGTTGATACTCTTGAATCCGCTTCATTCACAGAGTGCATACATTTTTCAAAGGGAAATCTGGACCGATTTGATCTCTCAGGCATAGCGTTCCCCTGAACTTTTGCAGATTTTTTGGATGCGTACGAATACTGCTGAAGTAGGGCAAGTGGATCAAGTGGATAAGAGAGTTGTTAAAAACATCAAATAATTAATTAATGGTGAATATGTGACTGATGACGGCTTCCCAAAACTGCTACCACCCCTTCTATTGTGTTTCAAAGAGTATTGGATAGGTGTTGGCAATCACTTAAGTTAATACTTGAAACCATGATTAATTTGGCTTTACTGCTCTTACTGATTTCAAGACTTATTTAAATAATTCACTTCTACTTGTATAGTGATGTGATATATAATTAAAGGCTAAATTTTAAACTATTAGATTTGCCCTACTAACCTAATATTAAAACTAAAGTTTCAGCAACTTTCCCAATTGCCCGTATCCAGTTTCTGTTTTTACACAAAGATTGTAATGTAATTTGATTCCTATTAATACACTTTTTTACATAAATTAAGCAGAATAAATGAGCAGTGTACACAAAATAAACATTAAATCTGAGTTTTCTTTTGTGTCAAATATGTAGAATCAACACAAAGATAAGTTATGGAGAAAGTAGGTCATTATTCTCAAAGACAGGAATAAGAAGATCCCTTCTTTGATGTGTTGCTCATTAAGACTTTCAGACACTGAGGTGAAAAATCTAAAGGGAGCTTAAAACACCAAAATGTATCCAGAAGAGTACTTCACGGCTAAGTGCAACATACTGTACTATCCAGGACTTTTTAAGATAAATGCATTTAACTATTTTTATTGCTTTGACCGCCCTACTGTTAAAGGTAACCTGTCACTTAATTCATGAGCAGCATAAATAAATGACTCGCTGCATGATTGCAGCCAGATATATTAAAGTAAACTTTCAATGTCTGTCCAGGGTCCGTAGCCAGGACCACAGTTAGAGACGAGTTTCCCTAGCTGAATCTATAAAGTATATTTTCTCTGAAATGCAGACATTCAGCTACTTCTGATTCATTCTGCACATAATTTGGGCAGCATGAATCAGGTGTCAAGTTCCTTTTAAAGGGAAACTTTCAGGTCTCTCATGGCATCCAATCCAGCAGCATTCATGCTGTGTGATTAAACTCCCTGCCAAATAGCCCTGCATAACATAATTCAGATAAATAAATGCTTTAAAAAAGCATTCACAACCTCCTCTTTTCCTATGCTAATGAGGGCTTTGACTAGTCGATGGGGCGCTAGTTCCCCTGACTAGTCAATCTCTTTCCAACTTATCACGCCCCTGTGGATGTAATAACATTATTTGCACAAGCCGGTGTCATCGCAGCTTATGCAAATTTAGCACATGTGCATTGCTCATTCTGGCAGCGTCACTGCATCTCTGTGGCCAGTTGTACTCTTTCCAAATTTAGAGGCACACACTGCACATGACATGAAGCCATCTTTTAAACTTTCAGACATGCGCATGGCACACCTCTGAAGCTGGGAAGAGTACACCCAGCTTCAGGGGTCCACTTAGGTAGATGTTGATGTCACTGCTGCAGCAATGGTCTTTTTATTTACTGTGCTGGAGCTATTTGTTAGATAAATAACATTTAGAAATGAGCTAATAAATTTTAGTGGAATTAAATTCTAATCAAATATCCTCATTCAAAAATCCTCATTCTCCATAATGCTATTTTTTAAATTATGTATTTAAAGAAATTCAGCAATGTGGAATTAGCTGGCAGTCAGTTTTTTAAACCCTAAAGGGCCAGTAAAAGGTTAAAATCTAAAATAAGCCTTATAATCACTTTACCGCTCAGTGGTACTGCCACTCCTCACCATCACTTGTCCGAACCTTCTTATAGTCACCACGAGCACTGAAACCCCTGGGCCTCTCACACTGAGCTGACACCTGCTACTGTAATGAGGCCCGGGATGGTTTTGTTCTTGTTCATGCAAGGTCATGGTGTATGTTGAGAGGTCATGATATCATGGCTTTTTGCACGCTTTCCCAGAACTAACCAAGGCTTTATCAAAGTTGGAATTCACTTCTGATTTTCAGAGGTCTGAGGATTTCAGTGCAAGTGGTGGATGTTTAGATTATGAGGACCAAAAGAAGAAAAAAAAAACTAAAACCTATACTTTGTTAAATATTCTTAAAAAATAAACTCTGAAAACTAATTAATTTACACACATACTATAAACACAAGATGACTGTCAATCTTCCTCAGTCTGGGGCTCCATGCAAAATATCACCTTGTGGGGTTAGGATGGTTCTAAGAAAGATGAGGAATAAGCTTGGTACTACACAGGAGGACCTAGTCTATGACCTAAAGAGATCTGGGACCACAGTCTCAAACATTACCATTAGTGACACATGACGCCATCCCCCTGCTCACACCAGCACATGTCCAGGCCAATTTGAAGTTCGCCAATGATCGTCTGGATGATACAGAGGAGGAATGCGAGAAGGTCATGTGGTCAGATGAAACCAAAAGAGAACTTTTTGGTATCAACACCACTCGCCATATTTGGAGGAAGAAGAAGGATGAGTACAATACCTAGAACTCCATCCTTCTCGACCATGAGATTTTGGCCAACAACCTCCTTCCCTCAGTAAAAGAATTGAAGATAGGTTGTCGCTGAGTCTTCCATCGTGACAATAACCAGAAACACACAGCCTGGTCAACTAAGGAGTCACTGCGTAAGACGCATTTAAATGTCCTGAAGTGGCCTAGCCAGTCTCCAGACCTGAAACCAGCATGACAAGGACCCAAAACACACAGCCAAGGTAATTAAGAAGTGGCTCAGTAAGAAGCATTTTAAGGACCTGAACCCAAAGGAAAATCTTTGGAGGGAGCTGATACTCAATGTTCCCCCAGCAACAGCCCCGAAACCTGAAAAATCAGGAGAAGATTTGTTTGGAGGAGTGGACTAAAATCCCTGCTGAAATGTGTGCAAAGTTGGTCAAGAATTACAGGAAATATCTGAACTCTACAATTGCAAACAAATATTTATGTACCAAATACTAAGTTATGTTTCTTTTTATTGTATCAAATACTTATTTCAGACAATACAATGCAAATTATGTAAAATAATACAATATATCTTTTTAAATTTTTAAAAAAAAATTACAGACCTGTAGGTTGGAAAACTTGCAATATTGTCAATGTATCAAATACTTATTTTCCCAACTGTATATATATTATTTTGCATGCCAAAGGTGCCAAGTTTTGGGGTAATATATTATGTTTCAGAGAAAAGTAGGTAGTGCCAAAATCACTCAATCACCCTAAAAAACCCTGTCTTATCATCTAGGCACCCTAGAATATACGAATTGGCGCAATCCCTCAACATAGACGACCTTTTTTTCCCTAATGTGCATCCTGAAGCTAATAAAGTGCAAAATCAAACAACGTAAAGGACATACAGTCATGTACAGTAATACTTGTAGATATAAATATAAAAATGTTTCCCGGATAATAGTCAAATAGGGGCTAAATTAAATATTAACAAATGTAACAGTGTACAATTGGTACCCCTCCTTGTTCATATACCATACTTGATATGAATGCAGAAAAATCACAGGGGAAACCTGTCTCAATTATACTATCCCCATAACCTATAACCAATATTAAACATGCTCTAAATACCAAATAGAAGATGGTTACTGTACTTACCAAATCCATTATTGCTATCTAAACTATCCCATTGTGTTTCTCCCCACAAGTCATTGGGGTTCATCAGGGGACTCCAAACAATCCTAAACATAGAGCAGGTGCCACAAGTGTGGGGTTAGGTTACTTACTGTGGCTCAATGACAGACATATTATGATTAGAATATGCAAAGAGGATCCTCGGACAGGTGATGGTAAGGAGATGGAGGGCCCGGTGAGGTGATTTATTATTATTTACATTTATTTTGCACTGGGGATCTCAAAAGAAAATATAACAAGAGACATTAAATTTGCATAATTTCTTTGAAAAATCTATGCAAACAGGTGAGTTTGAATTTTGCGTAATCAGAAAGTTGTCTTTCATTTTTGGATGCAATTTTCTACTGTGTGCTAATTTTTTAATAATTCAGAAACCAATTTAATAATCATATATAAAAATTATTAAAAACACATATGCTAAATTTTATAAAAAAAATATCAGTAGTCAAGTTGCACCAGAATTAAGGATGTCATTAAAGACATAGTTTCTTGAACACAGAAATTGATCCATTTAGTGTTCCATGTTAAATTAACAATCAAGGATGTAGGAGAAGATTATGGTATTATTTGCTCATGAGAAAATGGGTGTTTGGTTTATGTATGCCAGATTATTTACAGTAATTAGCTTCTGGGTGGAGAAATGCATCAACATAAGTTAAAGTCATGTGACAATGATAGGGCATATGTGCATTATGCAGATATTTTTCACGTCTCCTGATCCAGCCTTAACTATTTTATTTTTTCATCAATATGGCTATGTTAGAGCTTGTTTTTTGTGGGATGAGATGTACTTTTTAATGACACCATTGGTTTTGCCATATAGTGTACTGCAAAACAGGAAAATAATTCAAAGTGTGGTGAAATTGCAAAAAAAGTGCAATTCCACAATGTTTTTGTTTTTTACCATGCTCACTAAATATTAAAACTGACCTGCCATGATGATTTTTCAGGCCATTACAAGTTCGTAGATACCAAACATGATAGGTTCTTTTTTATTTAAGCGCTAAAAAAAATCCAAAGTTTCTAAAAAAAAAAAAATCACCATTTTCCGAGACCGTAGCATCTCCAATTCTCATGATCTGAAGCTTGGTGAGGGATTATTTCTTACACGTTGAGCTGATGCTATTATTGATGCCATTTTAATGTAGATATGGTATTTTGATTGCCCGTTATTACATTTTAATGCAATGTTGTGGCGACCAAAAAAACACAATTCTGGAGTTTTGATTTTTTTTCTGTTATGCTGTTTATTGATTGGATTAATTATTTTTATAAATTGATACATCAGGAGATTCTGAATGTGGCAATACCAAATATGTGCTTTTTTATTGCTATGTTTTGTATAGGGCAAACAAGAGGTGATTTGAATTTTTATATATTTTATATTCTTTTAATATTTTTAAAACATTTTTCTCTTGCTTTACACTTGCTCCTATAGTCACCATGGGAGACTAGAAGCTGTGATCATTCAATCACTTCTGCTACAAATAGCAGGGCTGCAGCTCTGCTCTATGTAGCTAAATTGATCAATTGCTATGAGCTTCGACCGCTGGGCTGTTAGGGGCAAGTTGGTAAAGGGGTTAAACTTTGATATCCTGACTTACAAATTGTATTGCATTTTTTCCTGTTTTTAGGTTGCTCTGCATAGTTTAGTTCCTTTCTACTACAGTAATTTAAAATTAAAATACTTTTTAAATACTAATTTTAGCATATAAATAGTAGCACTTATATGGTGTGGAAACACGAGGGTCAGTGAGTGCTCTCGTCTGCTGGCTGTCTTTAGAAAGACCGCATGGACCAGGGCTCATTCCACTGAAAGCCAGTACTCCTTTTCCATGGGCTGAATACTACTCAATCAACATAGGATGAGGGTAACACAGTGTGGATATACTTAATTGAACCACCAACCGACAATCACATATAGTACAGTACAAGCAAGTACATAAGATGGTGCAAACAGAGTGTCACCTCTCCGCTGGCTCACAAGTTTAGAGCAGCTGTGACTTTGGGGCATCCAGGGCCAACAATCCCAACTAGTAGTACCTGGCATAGAAAAGGTAGCGCAAGATTAGGAAACTGACCAAGTACAGTGAGGTAGGTGGCCAGGTGTCCTGATATCCCAACCAGGATTCTTGAAACATCTTTAAGGATTTAATGATGGTCAGTGGAGCAGATATGTATTTCTCCAGTTGGGGCCATGGTCTCTTAAGCTGAAGTCCTGAAGAATGTGTCTAAACAGAGGCAGATCCTCCTTTTATAGTTCACAGTTCTTATTCAGACATTTTTTCCACAGATTTGGGGAAGGTGAAATCTCTTATTGTTCAAGTGTTTAAATATCCAGCATAGTTTATCCTTCAATATTTGCAGAACAAGAAACTGCATGGAATGAAACAGTAGGTAATTAACATATTTACAACCGTCTAGTGTTCAATTATCCTGTGCTTTTGCTTCTCAAAGATAGCAGGACACTAATATGTGAGGACTGATAAAATAGCTAAACAGTAGCCATACATCTATTCAATCAACAGAACCAACAGAACGAGTCAACTTTCAGACTCATATGAACAATAGCTCATGTCCCTTAGCCTACTGAAATTATACGTCTGGCATAATTAAGAAGAAGTGCTGTATCATCACATGTGGTCACTGTCTTTCAATAATTTTTGCAAAAATCAACATTTCTTAAATGTGCTTGTAATTATTGGTCACAACTCCCTCTCTACATCAGCCCCCAAATTCATTTACTCTAAAAAAGAGATAAAATTTATATTGATCAAAACAGGATGGGTTGGCAGCTCACTGTTGGTTTAAAGTATATATGACTATTGAAGTTTTGAATAGCAGAGGCAGAGAAGGAAACAGTGAGAAACAGAGGCACAGAGATGACAAAGAACCTTTCTTCTGCATTCAAGTGTTTTATTTAACTTGAGATCTTGATTCATAGATATACTGCTTAGTACTGATGTATGCAATGCTGATTCTGTACACGTGGCAGAAGGACACAGGAAACCAGGAATTTGTCATATTCCTGTGTGCATTCAGTGTATTAGAGACAATATTGCAGCTAATCTGCACCCACTATGTAAAAGACTAATGAAAAATATACATATACAGTAGCTTACAGAAATTAAAACTGTCAAAAAACGCAGAGGGTCATTCTCACAATGGTAACAAATACTGCTATTTTTAGTGTACACACCAGAAAATCTATTTAGAACAGGTACCTAAAATGATAGATATACTTTATAAAAAAGAAAAACATAGGTCCAAAGGTTAGTTGGTAGGAAAAAAAAACTCTATCAAGCAAAATAGAAGAAATGCTCTGTGAAGAATTTTGTTTTTAGATGATCTAGGTGGCTGATGAAAGTTAGTTTTGATGATTGTAAACATCATTCATTCTCCAAAAGGATGTACGGTATGTCACAAAACAGTTTAACTTCTACATAGTTTATTCTTTTTAAATGAGAAGGCTGTATTATTGTAAATTCATAATTTACAACTTTTTCCTGGATAACTTTATGTGATGAAATAGCTGCAATAAAACACCTTGGCAGATGTTTTTCTATAATTAAGCAAGACAAAATTAAGAAAGAATTTAACTGCAGGTGGAATACAAAACCCTGACAATGTAAAAGCTTACATTAGTGTTATTTTTAAAATGCATCACAGGATTTCTAGTAATATTGTCAATTGTTGTATTGTAATTTATAACCTAATGTTATTGCAGGTAGAAATAACAGGAAACTCCTAATTATGTTATACAACAGAAGAGATATTTGGAAAAGAGTATAAATGTGCAATTTATTCTGGAAGTTCATTTAATGGAGCCGATAGCACATCCAACAGTTACGTGAACATCATATATATATTTTTAATAATGTATTGAGAATTTACATATCACAATAAAATAATAAAAATGCAAGGTTTTCTGTTTATTTTCAAGTATGTCTAACTTTTATATACATAGTAGGGGAAATAAGTATTTGATCCCTTGTTGATTTTGCAAGTTTGCCCATTGACAAAGACATGAACAGTCTATAATTTTAAGAAGTGTGAATGAAACGCACATCACGGTGGAGGGACGTGGCACGGACCATGCATAACATTAGTAAGTTGCCTTCTTAGGGCGTCTTTCCCATGTTTATTTTGCTGCTATAGGGTGTCTTTGGGGATAGTGATCCATATTTTATCATTAGCACATTCTAGGCTACATTTCACTGTAGGCTCACATACCCCTTATGTCAATATAAGCACAACATAATCAAGAGCTGTCTTACATAGTCACCTTTATAAAAATACTCCAGTCCACAGACTCAATTAATCAGTCAGACTCTAACCTCTACAACATGGGCAAGACCATAGAGCTTTCTAAGGATGTCAGGGACAAGATCATAGACCTGCACAAAGCTGGAATGGGCTACAAAACCATAAGTAATGAGCTGGGTGAGAAGGAGACAACTGTTAGTGCAATAGTAAGAAAATGGAAGAAATACAAAATGACTGTCAATCGACATCGATCTGGGAAACCATGCAAAATCTCACCTTGTGGGGTATCCTTGATCATGAGGAAGTTAAGAGATCAGCCTAAAACTACATGAGGGAACTTATTGATAATCTCAATGCAGCTGGGACCATAGTCACCAAGAAAACCATTGCTAACATATTACGCCATAAAGGTTTAAAATCCTGCAGTGCCTGCAAGGTACCCCCTGCTCAAGAAGGCACAAGTGCAAGCCCGTCTGAAGTTTGCCAATGAACACCTGGATGATTCTGTGAGTGATTGTGAGAAGGTGCTGTGGTCAGATGAGACAAAAATTTAGCTCTTTGGCTGTGTTTGGAGGAAGAGAAATGCTCCAATCCAAATGACGCTATTCCCACTGTCAAGCATGGAGGTGGAAACATTATGTTTTGGGGTGTTTCTCTGCTAAGGGCACAGGAGTGTTTCACGGCATCAATGGGAGAAAGGATGGAGCCATGTACCGTAAAATCCTGAGTAACAACTTCCTTCCCTCCACCAGGACATTAAAATTGGGTCGTGGCAGCAAGACAATGACCCAAAACATATAGCCAAGGCAACAAGGGAGTGGCTTAAAAAGAAGCACATTTAGGCCATGGAGTGGCTTAGCCTGTCTCCAGACCTTAACCCCATAGAAAACTTATGGAGGGAGTTGAAGCGCCGAGTTGCCAAGAGGAGTGGATCAAAATTCCTCCTGACATGTGTTAGAGGTCGAGTTCCCGCTTCTGCACAGGAGGAATCTTGAGCCATTCCCGCTGCGGTCCCCCATCTGTCTCCTGCTGCAGTGGAGTCTCCTCAGCAGAGACGTCGGTCCCAGCGTCTTGCACAGCCTAGTACTGTGCAGAGATTTACTGCTACCTCTCCAGGTTCTGCTATTGTAGCCGGTACTGGTCATCGGCGAACAGACGTCTCTAGGACTAAGTCCTGCGTTTCCCCTTCTGAGCATGCCCAGGGTAAGATCTCTCATTGGAGATCAGGGGTCACATGTTCAGGTACTGCAGCAGCTCCTATTGGTTCGCCAGGAAGGTTCTGAAACTACATGTGTTCTGGAACAGTTTCTCATTGGTCCTTTTCAGGCAGGTCCGGTAGTTGCTACTATAAAAGGGTTGCATGGCCATGCGGCCATGGCTAGTATCAATTGCATTATGTGCTTTGCGCCAGTGTGATCATGCACGCATGTGGTTAGGGCTCGGCTGAAATAAGCCTCTAGAATACCGACTTCTCCGGTGAGGAGTTGCTTGATTGCTTTGCTGACTGCATGACCACGGACTGCTATCCGCACAGCAGTTATCTGTGTATCCCTGTGGAGTTAACAGGACACAGTCTCTATCTTTGCGTCTCTACCTCAGCGACTCTGTGGTGTAACAGAGTTCGCTTATAGCGCCATATAGTGCCACATTATCTATATTTGCGACTCTGTGAATTAACAGAGTTCGCCTATACCGCCATCTTACTAGCAGCAGGCTCTGCCTGCACGGTAGACCCTGGGCTGCGAACGCACCCACTATTTATATTTATCTGGTGCTTTCCGCAGACCCTAACAACATGTGCACAAACATTTATTATAAACTACAAAAAATGTCTGACTGCTGTGCTTGCCAACAAGGGTTTTGCCACCATGTATTAAGCTTTGTTTGCCAGAGGGATCAAATTCTTATTACTCACTGCAAAATGCAAATAAATTTATGTAATTTATACAATTTATTTTAAGTGCAGCATTCCTCACAAACTAACCAACACATCTGTCTTAAATGGCTGCTGTTAGAGGAGCACGTGACCAAACCATTCCTTCAGCCTTCTCTAATAGAAAAGCCATCTTTCCATGGGAGATTTTTTGTGATTGCTGGAGATTGATGGACTCATCTTCTCACATGATCCTCCATCACAAAACAGAATTGTTGGTGAATTTGTGATAAAAAGAGCACTAAGAATAGGAAGTGATCAACCCTTTTAACACCTTCACCCCTCAGCCTGTTTTCACCTTCCTGACCAGGCCAAATTTTAAAATTCTGACCAGTATAAATTTATGTGATAACTCTGGAAAGCTTCTCAGTGATTCTGAGAATATTTTTTCTTGACACATAGCATTGAAAAACAGTGATGAGCAAATATGCTCTTTACTCAGATTTCCCCGAGCATACTTGGGTGTTCTCCAAGTTTTTGGGCGTGCTTGGTGTTAGGGTCTGCGGAACGCACCTATTAGATATAATAGAGAGGTGCGTTCGCAGCCCGGGGTCCACCGTGCAGGCGAAGCCCGCTGCTAATAAGATGGCGAAAGTAGCGAACTCTGTTATCCCGCAGAGTCGCAAAAACAAACGCCGTAGCGTGTTGTGGCAGTAAGTGCAAACTCTGTTAATCCCAGAGCCGCTAACGGGATGCCACAGCACTATATGGCGATAGGTGCGAACTCACTTAACTTCAGTGAGCCGCAAAGTAAAACGCTAGGGCGCTGTCTAGCGTCAAAAGCGAACCCTGTTACGTCACAGAGCCGCTGAGAAAAAGTACCGTGTCCTGTCAGGCTCTCAGGTACACGGATAATTGCTAAGCGAGCATAATACGTGGTCATGCGCTAATGTCCTCGCGGGAGTCACCCGCAATCTATGGCGTCTGAACGCCAGACCCTGAATACGGCAATCAAACTCCTCACCGGTTATGCCGGTAATCTAGGGCATCTAGGACACCGACCCTGACCAGCTAGCACACCAAACTCCTCACCGATTAAGTCGGTATTCTAGTGGCTTATTTCAGCCGGGTCCCTAACCACACACACGCATGACCACACTGGCGCATAGCATACAATGGTTGATATTAGCGCATGGCGGCCCAGCCATGCTACCCTTTTATAGCAACAGCTACAGGACCTTCCAGGAACAAGGACCAATGAGAAACCTGTTCCAGAAGACTCGTAGTAACAGGGCCTTCCTGGCGGGCCAATAGGAGCATTATGCAGTACCTGAGCATGTGACCCCTGATCTCCAATGAGAGATTTCACTCTGGCATGCTCAGAAGGGAAAATGCAGTACTTTGTCCCAAAGACGTCTGCTCCAGCATTGATTATAATAGCAGATCCAGGAAAGGCAGCAACAAGTCACTGCCCAGTAGTGGAGTGGGCAAGACGCCTGGACCGACATCTCTGCTGAGCAGGCTCCACTGCGGCTGGAGATGAATGGGAGACCGCAGCGGGACGGGTTCGAGACTCCACTTGTGCAGCAGCGGGAAATCGAACCCTAACATTACCCCCCCTCCTAGGGCCCCCCCTTCTCTGGGCCTCGCTGCGCTCAAAGGCAACGATGAGCTGCGGAGCGTGAAAATGCTCGGCAGGCTCCCAGGATCTATCCTCAGGCCCATAACCCCTCCAATCCACCAAATACAATTTTTTGCCTCGTACCACCTTGCACCCAACAATGGCGTTCACCTCATGATCGTCGGTAGATGAACCCGACGTCCCAGCAGATGACTCGGAAAACCGGGAAATGGCCACGGGTTTCAAGAGGGACACGTGAAAGGTGTCAGTGATACCAAGGCGAGGCGGAAGGGCTAGGCGGTAAACTACCGGGTTCACCTGCTCAAGAACTTTAAAGGGGCCCAAAAAGTGAGGTGCCAACTTGGTGGACTCTACCCGTAGCCTGATGTTTCGGGCAGAAAGCCACACTAGGTCACCCGGAGCAAACGTAGGAGCGGGGCGCCGATGGGCATCAGCCGAAGACCTCATCCTCTCTTTGGAGGCCTGAATGGCATCCTGAGTGCGGTCCCAAATGTCCCGTGCCTCCACAGCCCAGTCTGCCACCCTGGAATCGGCGGAAGACACGGGCATAGGCACTGGTACCCGCGGATGCTGACCGTAGTTCAGGAGGAATGGGGTCTCTCCGGTGGAGTCAGCCACAGCATTATTTAGAGCAAACTCAGCCCACGGTAGCAAGGATGCCCCGTCATCCTGCCTGGCAGAGACAAAATGTCGCAAGTATGTGACCAAGGTCTGGTTGGCCCTCTCTACCAACCCATTCGTCTCAGGATGGTATGCAGAGGAGAGATTCAACTCAATGCTGAGTAAACGGCACAGCTCTCTCCAGAACCGAGACGCAAACTGGGGACCTCGATCACTAACAATTTTGTCTGGCATACCGTGTAGGCGGAAAATATGCCTAATGAATAATGCTGCCAAGGCCCGTGCAGACGGTTACCGTGGTAATGGCACCAAGTGCACCATTTTGGAGAAGTGGTCGGTTATCACCCAGATGATGGTGCAGCCCCGAGACTTGGGTAAGCCAACCACAAAATCCATCCCAACCATCTCCCAGGGCCTGTCTGCCACCGGTAAAGGAAAGAGTAACCCGGCTGGCCGTTGTCGAGGGGACTTATTCTTGGCGCAGGAGACGCATGCCTGAACGTATTCCCTGACGTCACGGACCATATGTGGCCACCAGTATGTCCTCGCCAGCAACTCAGATGTCCTCTTTGCCCCAAAATGTCCACCCACCCTGGATGAGTGTGCCCAAGAGAGATCCTCCGGTCGCAAATTGATGGGCACAAAAGTCTTGCCCGGAGGCACAGACTCAAGCGAAACCGGGGCCACAGTTCTTAGGCTCTCTGTGGGGACAATCAGCCGAGGCTCCTCCTTCACCTCCTCAGAGGACACCACGGAGCGAGACAGAGCATCAGCACGAATGTTCTTCTCCCCTGAGAGAAAATGGAGGGTGAAATGGAATCGGGAGAAGAACAGGGACCATCTGGCCTGACGGGAATTTAGCCGCTGGGCGGTCTGTAAATAGACCAAATTTTTGTGGTCAGTGAACACTTGGAAGGGAAAGCGAGCCCCCTCCAGGAGATGTCTCCACTCAGAAAAGGCCAACTTCATGGCTAGCAACTCCCTATCCCCAATGGAATAATTCCTCTCCGCAGGTGTGAAGGTCTTGGAGAAGAAGAAGCAAGGATGTTTACGGCCTTGAGCATCCTTTTGAAAAAGGACTGCTCCAGCACCAACGGACGAGGCATCTACCTCCAATATAAAAGGCTTATCTACCTCGGGACGATGTAGGATAGGAGCGCTAGCAAAATGGGACTTGATTGAAGTAAAGGCCTTGGAGACCTCCTCTGACCACAATTTGGGATTGGCTCCTTTCTTGGTGAGGGCTACCAAGGGAGCAACCAAAGTAGAGAAGTGGGGAATGAATTGGCGATAGTAATTAATGAACCCCATAAAGCGCTGCACCGCTTTAAGAGAGTGGGGTTCTTGCCAATCCATTACAGCCTGTAGTTTGGCAGGATCCATAGCCAATCCCTGAGTGGAGATGATATAGCCCAGGAATGGCAAAGACTCCTGCTCAAACACACACTTCTCCAACTTCGCATATAAGGAATTTGCCCGCAAGAGGTCGAAGACCCTGCAAACATCTCTCCGGTGGGTGTCCATATCTGGAGAAAAGATGAGAATGTCATCCAGATAGACTACCACAGAGGTGGCAAGCATGTCCCGGAAGATGTCATTTACGAAATCTTGGAAGACGGCTGGAGCATTACAGAGCCCGAAGGGCATCACAAGATATTCGTAATGTCCATCTCTGGTATTGAACGCCGTCTTCCATTCGTCCCCCTCACGGATGCGGATCAGGTTATAGGCACCACGAAGATCCAGCTTAGTAAATACCCTTGCTCCCCGGAGCCTATTAAAGAGCTCAGATATTAGGGGCAAAGGATATTTGTTCTTAACGGTAATGGCGTTAAGACCCCTATAGTCTATACACGGTCGTAATTCTCCATTCTTCTTCTGCACAAAGAAAAATCCTGCCCCTGCTGGTGACACTGACTTCCTAATAAACCCTCTGGCCAGATTTTCCTGGATGTATTGTGACATGGCCTCCGTCTCAGGAAGAGAGAGAGGATACACTCTTCCCCGAGGGGGCTCCGTTCCAGGCAAGAGGTCTATAGGACAGTCATAAGGGCGATGAGGCGGCAGAGTCTCCGCTGTCTTTTTGGAGAATACGTCTGCGTATGATCGATAAACCTTGGGAAGGGAATCAAGATCTATGGGTATCTCCGTTGTGGAAACCTGAACGTCCTCTCTGAGACATTTGTCTCTGCAATGATCACCCCATCCCAGTATTCTCCCAGAGGACCACTCAATATGGGGAGAGTGGTGGCGAAGCCAGGGTAATCCCAACAAAACCTCATCTATTCCCTCAGGAAGGACAAAAAGGGATATATTCTCCTGATGTGAAGGAGACATAGACAGAGGTAGAGTGACAGTCTGGTGGGTGATTTGTGAGGGCAGGATTGCTCCATTCAACACTCTCACCGATATTGGCTCGGCGAGCGTCACCAGCGGTATGGAATGGCGAGAGGCAAAGGAGGAGGACATAAAATTCCCCTCTGCCCCAGAGTCCACACAAAACTTGGCGGGAAGGGTGGATGAACCTAGAGAGATTAACCCTTTAAGGAGCATCTTCGGAGCAAAATCCCTCGCGTCTAATGACCCTGCACCTATGGTCACGGAACATGACCGTTTACTTATTCGCTGGGGACATCGGTTGGCATAATGTCCTGACTGCTGACACACTCTACAGACCACAGATACTCGAGTGGTCCGAGACTTAGATCCCACTCGAGTATTCTCCACGGTCTCTGGGGAGTCAGATGCCCGAACAGGAAATTCCAGAGGTTTGGCAAAGGTGGGTGCCAGCCGAAACCTCTGCCTACACTGGGTCCGCTCTAACCTCCGCTCGTGAAAACGGAGGTCGATGCGGGTAGATATAGAAATGAGTTTCTCCAGTGTGGCAGGAATCTCCCTGGTAGCCAAAGCGTCCTTTACATGGTCTGCCAGTCCTCTCCAGAACACTGGAATAAGAACTTTATCTGGACACTCTAATTCAGAGGCCAAAGTCCGAAATTGGACTGAGAACTGGCTGACCATGGACAAGCCCTGTGACATTGTCAGTAGTTGGAGTGCCGTATCGTGCGTGACCTGAGGTCCTAAAAAGACCTTTTTCAGAGCCTCCAAAAACCGAGGAGCACTCCGCACCACACGATCGTCACGCTCCCACAGCGGTGTTGCCCACTCCAACGCTCTGCCCGAGAGTAGAGACAGTACAAAACCCACTTGTGCCCGGTCCGTGGGGAAACGTGCAGCCAGAAGCTCGAGCTGTATAGAGCACTGACTCACGAATCCCCGACATTGCTTGCTGTCACCGGCAAACTTGTCAGGAAGCGGGAGGTGGGATAATGTAGGGACAGAGGTAGCAGAGGACAAACTGGCTGCAGCCACGCTAGCAGCCTGAACAGCGACTGCGGTAATATCCACAACTGAGGTTGTGCGCTCAAGAGCCGCCAACCTTCCCTCCAGCTGCTGGATATACTGCCTTAGACGCTGGTCATCCGCCATTTTACTAGCCAGACCCTGGCGCTAATATTATGTTAGGGTCTGCGGAATGCACCTAATAGATATAATAGAGAGGTGCGTTCGCAGCCCGGGGTCCACCGTGCAGGCGAAGCCCGCTGCTAATAAGATGGCAAAAGTAGCGAACTCTGTTATCCCGCAGAGTCGCAAAAACAAACGCCGTAGCGCGTTGTGGCAGTAAGTGCGAACTCTGTTAATCCCAGAGCCGCTAACGGGATGCCACAGCGCTATATGGCGATAGGTGCAAACTCACTTAACTTCAGTGAGCCGCAAAGTAAAACGCTAGGGCGCTGTCTAGCGTCAAAAGCGAACCCTGTTACGTCACAGAGCCGCTGAGAAAAAGTACCGTGTCCTGTCAGGCTCTCAGGTACACGGATAATTGCTAAGCGAGCATAATACGTGGTCATGCGCTAATGTCCTCGCGGGAGTCACCCGCAATCTATGGCGTCTGAACGCCAGACCCTGAATACGGCAATCAAACTCCTCACCGGTTATGCCGCTAATCTAAGGCATCTAGGACACCGACCCTGACCAGCTAGCACACCAAACTCCTCACCGATTAAGTCGGTATTCTAGTGGCTTATTTCAGCCGGGTCCCTAACCACACACACGCATGACCACACTGGCGCATAGCATACAATGGTTGATATTAGCGCATGGCGGCCCAGCCATGCTACCCTTTTATAGCAACAGCTACAGGACCTTCCAGGAACAAGGACCAATGAGAAACCTGTTCCAGAAGACTCGTAGTAACAGGGCCTTCCTGGCGGGCCAATAGGAGCATTATGCAGTACTGAGCATGTGACCCCTGATCTCCAATGAGAGATCTCACTCTGGGCATGCTCAGAAGGGAAAATGCAGTACTTTGTCCCAAAGACGTCTGCTCCAGCATTGACTATAATAGCAGATCCAGGAAAGGCAGCAACAAGTCACTGCCCAGTAGTGGAGTGGGCAAGACGCCTGGACCGACGTCTCTGCTGAGTAGGCTCCACTGCGGCCGGAGATGAATGGGAGACTGCAGCGGGACGGGTTCGAGACTCCCCTTGTGCAGCAGCGGGAAATCAAACCCTAACACTTGGAGATTTAGTTTGTGTTGCCGCAGCTGCATGATTTGCGGCTGCTAAACAGCCTGAATACATGTTTGGATTCCTTAACAAACAGGCAATCCCCACATATATTCAAGGTGTCTCACAGCCACAAATCATGCAGCTGCTGCAACACAAACTAAATACCCGAGTAAAGAGCATACTCAATCGTCAGTAGTGAAAAAATTGCAATTTCAAACTTTTAATTTATATGTCGTTAAACCAGAAAGCTATATAACATAAAATACCTACTAAATAACATTTACCATGTTCACTTTAAATTAGAATTATTTTTGAAAAATAGTTTGTTTTTGATAGGAAGTTAGAAGGATTAAAAGTTAATCAGCAATTTCTCATTTTTCCAAACAAATTTTTTAGGGACTACATCCAAGTTGAAGTGAATTTAAAGGCCTATGTGACAGAAAATACCAAAAACTGACACCATGTTAAAAATTTCACCCTTAAAGTGCTTTAAACCACATTCATTAGCTTTTTAACCCTTTAATTGTTACACGGGAATTAAAGCAATTTGAAAGAAAATAATAATTTTTACTTTTACCCATAAAAATGTTGGTATAATCCTAGATTTAGAATTTTCCCAAGGATATCAGGAAAAAAAGGACCATTCATTTAGTTGTGCAATTTCTCTCGAGTACAGCTATACCCCATATGTGGTGAAAAACCACTGTTTGAGTGCATGGCAGGGCTCTAAATGGAAGGAACGCCATTTGACTTTTGGAACGCAAAACTGTCTGGAAGAGATAGCGGACACCATGCTGTGTTTGCAGAGCCTCTAATGTGCCTAAACAGTGGAAACACTGAACAAGTAAGCCCATTTAGGAAACTATACTCAACATGAAAATTATTTATCTGTGTGGTAAGTACCTCAAACCCCAATAGTTTCACAGAATTTTATAATGTTGAGCCATGAAAATAAAATTAAAAAAATCACATTTTTCACACAAAAATGTTGCTATAGCACCATTTTTTTTATTTTCTCATGGGTAATAGGAAAAAATGGACACCCAAATTTGTTGAGCAATTACTTCTGAGCACACTAATACCCCATATGTAGAGGAAAACTACTGTTTGGGCAGTTAGTAAAGCTCGAAAAGGAAGGACTGCCATTTGAATTTTGTAATATTGGCTGGAATAGATAGAAGACGCCATGTCACATTTGCAGATCTACTGGTGTGCCTAAACAGTTGAAGCTTCCAACAAGTGACCCAATTTTGGAAACTATATCCCTCACAGAATTTATTTATAGGTGTGATGAGCACCTTGAACCTACAGGTGTATCACATAATTTTATAACATTGATCCATGAAAATGAAACAATACATTTTTCACATAAAAATGTTGCCCAAAGTTTTAATTTTCACAATGAGAGGAAAATGGACCATACAATTAGTTGTGCACATTCTCCTGAGTACATTGATACTATGTATGTAAAGGAAAACTACTGTTCAGGCACATGGAAAAGTGCAGAAAGTAAGGTGCGCAATTTGATTTTAAGGGGAATCTGTCACCCCATTTTCGTCCTATGAGATAGGGCCACCGCCATCAGGGGCTTATCTACAGCATTTTGTAATGCTGTAGATAAGCCCCCGATGTTACCTGAAAGGGAAAAAAAACTAGTTATATTATACTCACACAGGGGCGTTCCGCCGTCCGTTCGGGTCAGATGGGCGTCGCGGTCAGGTCTGGGGCCTCCCATCTTGTGATGAAGCCGGCGTGTTGAGGGCAGAGCAGAGTGCTACAGTGTGCAGGCGCCGGGAAAGGTCAGAGAGGTCCGGCGCCTGCGCACTGTAGTACTCTGCTCTGCCCTCACCAGCCACGATGGGACAGAAAGAACACGTCGGCTTCGTCACAAGATGGTTGTGTACAGTAAACTGCAGACAGAGTCTGGTTGGCTCCACTATACTGATTAAAATTATACCTTGGTTGATGAAATCC
The DNA here is from genome assembly GCA_033576555.1 of Oophaga sylvatica. Classification (NCBI taxonomy): domain Eukaryota; kingdom Metazoa; phylum Chordata; class Amphibia; order Anura; family Dendrobatidae; genus Oophaga; species Oophaga sylvatica. Next base: position 82,220,683 of record JARQOD010000008.1, on the reverse strand, counting down.
ATCATGTGGTTTTTTAATCATTATTTTCAATTTTGAGTTAATGATATGCTTGTGAACGGGGCGGAGCTGTGGGGGACATCATGTGTGGTGATATGATTAGCTATTCATAATGAAGACTGCTAACAGGTCATTGATCCCTCAGTGACCTGCCCCCTAGTCAACATAGTGAATATTATATATACATACTGAAAAAAAGTCTGCTGGCAGGCACCAGCCGTACCAACTGCGCTGCAGCATAATCACATCTGTAATGTGCATATAATTATTATGGTTGAGGTTATCCTAATATTAAAAACAATCCAAGCGCATTAGTAGCTATCTGCAATGGCCTATAGCTGCTATTGCACAGGCGCCATCTTGGAGTAGGATTTTTTTTCTTCTTTAGCAAGAATAAGTAATCTCTCATTAGTTGACCCCTGTGATTGGCGGTAAACTTTTTACCACTGGCCACAGTTGCTGGTTCATGCTGTCATCTGACAGCTTGTGAGTTGCAGCTCTCTGACCGTCGGTAATTATCTTACCGCCAATCAGAGCCCGCATATACCGCGCTTTACTGCAAATGATAACGTGTCAAACAACAGATATTCAGGCCCCCCATTCTTCTGAAAAGGGTCCGAGTTCAAATACCATTTTGGTGCCCGACCCGAAAGTTCTTTAGATGTTCGGCCGAATCTGCTGAACCCATCACTGGAGCCAGGCCTTGATGCCATTTTTTGGAGGCAGAATAAACAAATCAACAGCAGGTCAAGAATTAGTTTTATTTTCTTTTATGTCGTCACTCGTGTGGTATAAGTGATTAGATGGATTTATTCTTGGGGTCGGTGAGATTACAACAATGCCAGATTTATATAATTTTCTTTATAATTGGCTGCTGTCCCACAGTAACAGTTTTTGCATCATAACATTTTGAGAGCTATAGTTTTTCTATATTTATGCTGACAATGTTCTATCAGGACTTCGTTTTTGGGGGATATGAGTTGATGTTTTTATTGGTATAATTTTTAGGCACATAATATTTTTTATCACTTTCTATTCCAATTTTTTTTAGAAAAAAAAAATTGTTTTTGCATTCCTCTAGTCTAAGATCTTTAACTTTTTTATTTTTCAGCTGATGAAGCTTTATGGCAGCTAGGTTTTGCTGTCAGGATGGTGTTTTCAGCTATACTTTATTATATTTTACTTTTTCATTGCTTTTAATTCCCCTTTTTGCTTAGCGATATGATGAAAATGAAATTTTTTTGCCTTGATTTTTTTTTTTTTTAGAAATGACCTTTGAAGGGGTTAACCACTATGACAGTTTTATAGTTTTGGTCATTTTGAATAATAATAATAATAATAATAATAATCTTTATTTATATAGCGCCAACATATTCCGCAGCGCTTTACAGTTTAACAATTTCAAAACACAAGTCATAGGTAACAACGTTAACAATACAATAATTAAAGCAAAATAAGCCGACCCTGCTCGTGAGAGCTTACAATCTACAATGAGGTGGGGGAGATACAAAGTACAGGTGTATATATACAATGGTGCATTTACAATGATGGTCCAGCCATCTTGAGGGAGTGAGGGATGGATGGAGATAGTGAATGGGCTACACACACACACTTACACATAGAATGACTTTGGTTAGTGAATGTGATAGGCCGCTCTGAACAAATGTGTTTTGAGGGAGCGCCTGAAACCATGCAAATTGTGGATAGTCCTAATTTCTTGGGGTAGAGCATTCCAGAGGATTGGCGCAGCACGGGAGAAGTCTTGGAGTCGGGAGTGGGAGGTACGGATTAGTGCAGAGGTTAGTCGAACGTCGTTTGCAGAGCGCAGCAGTCGGTTGGGCCGAATGTGGCAATATCAAATATGTGTACTTTTTTTGCTTGTTTTTATTTTTGCAAAAATATATGTATTTATTGGAATAATATTTTTTCACTTTTAATTTGTAATTTTTTTAAAAAATATTTTTGCTATTTTTTAACATTTCTTTTTACTTTTTTACTTAGTCCCTCCATGGGACTTTAACTTTCATTTCTCTGATTACTGGTATAATGCATTGCAATGCATTATACCTGCCAGTGCTTTACTGACAAAAGCTTCTTAAGCAATGCTCAGGTCATGGTCTAACAAGGCCATCATATCTGGCAAACCCGGTATTCATCATAATGACCTGGGGATTCCATGGCAGTGATAGGTCCTTCGTGATGACATCGTGGGGGCGCCGATAGGAAAGGAGAGCAAGCCATCTCCATTTTCCCAACCTCCTAAATATTGCAGTATTTCGATCCTAGTAGTGACAGCTTGGTCTCGGCTATTAAGGGTATGCCACACTAAACAACATCGCTAACGGGATCGCTAAAAAACGTCACTATTTAGCGATCCCGTTAGCGATGTTGTTGTGTGCGGCATCTGTCAGCGACGAGCTCCCTGCTGAGATCCTGCTGTGATCTCGCTCGTCGCTGGAATCGTTCCGGACCCTATTTCATCGTCGGCACTCCCGCTGGGTAAGTATTATCGCTGAGTGTGGCACCTTTTCTTAGCGATTTAGCGGTACTTTTGTACCGCTAAAGTCGTTAAGAAGATCGCTAACCGCGATGGCGTCCTTAACGATATTGCTAAGTTAAGCCGCACTCAGCGATATAGAAACAATCCCGCTAGCGATCGCATTAGTATGCATCTTTATCGCTATCGCTAGCGGGATTGTTTAGTGTGGCAGTACCTTTACTTACACGGAGCTCCTGGTGGCTCCTGTGAGCACACGATTGCTACCGATGTATGTTTATATCATAAGTCGTGAATACCTTCCTGACCATGATGTTAGCTTATGTCAAAAGTCATGAAGGAACTGCGTAAATGTACTACTCAGAAATAAAATGTAAATTATATATCTATTATAGGATTTGTTTTTCTATGTTCAGTAGAGTTATTCTTGAAAAGTCAATGACTAATTAAGATTTCCTACTGATTTACAGAGATTTAATTAAAATGTTGTTTGCAACATTTTTGAAATTCAACTTTTCTAGCATACATCAGGCAGTTACCTGGTCAGTTTACATGGTTTTTAGCTAAGTTGAAGCTATGTTTCTAACCCTATTCAAAGAAAACTCAACTAATCCGCATCAGCTTTCAAACATACTCCTGCACCTTCACTTTAAAATAGTGTACCACCTCTAAAAATATGAATGATTTATTGTTATGGAAAGTCATTATTGTTTATTGTTTAATCAGTCTGAAAAATAAAGTAGTCCTTCATGTTTGTCTATTCAAAGGGGCTTGTCCATAGGGTTGATTTTGCATGATAATTCATATCTCAGTTAAATTTAATGCAATGAACATTTTAAAACTTATTCTGTAAGTAGAGGAAGAGAAGTAAGAGGAGGGCTGGAGCAGGATGTACAGAATGAAGAGGAGAAAAGGGAAGATAAGGGAGAAAGAAACAAAAGACGGAGAGTATTTTATAACACGTTATCCCAAGAGATTATATAGCATACAGTGATATTTGTTCCCTTAAACCAAAAATATTAATATTCAATTACAATATTCTCTTTGCTTTGTTGCATGGCAGGAGCTAGATAATCGTATTTTCAAGTTGATTTTCATAAAATGCAAAAATATTCTGTAGCCCAATATAAAATGGACAATTTTGTATCTAAATTAAAGAAATCATCAAACCTAACATTAAAATGTGTCAATCATCAATCACATAATAAAATCAAATCACTTTGTCAGGTTTCACTATAGCACTAAAAGCATTAAACTTCACTTTCGTTACCTATTGCCTTGTTAGCAGGTATAATTTCAAATCAGGAATTATAATCAAGTCATGGATGGTTGCCTAGAATTCTATATAGAACCAAGTGTAAAAGACTTTCCTGCAATGAAAATAAGCAGTTAGGGAAAAAAGCCTGCATGGCAATCAAGAAATCTATTCATAAAGTGATCAGAAGCAAATGTGTAATTGTATTAAAAGGACGGAAAGCAAAATAAAAATATTATGTTGTTTGTGAAAAGCATATGTGTTGTTGAACAAGTGTGCTGTTTTTAATTCCACATGTTAAAAAATATTTGCAAACATGGCCTTTTAAAGTTTTTCTTTGCGCTGACCACATAATTTGCTACAAATCATGTGGTATGTCAGCAATTGCTTTTTTAAAACGTCTTCTCTACTGTCAGTGACTCTGACAGGTGTAATGTAATGCAGTGAATTTAAATAGACAATAAACAGATCAGAGTTCCATATTCATACTTACCCAGGGTAGGTAATCACAGGAGCAACAGGTACCCTAATTAATTGACTAAGATGTACATTTGTTTTGTGAGATACTGCTATCCTTAATTAAATTCTAGAACTATTTAGTGGACGCACACAAAGCTGAGAAAACAAGTAATGTAATTCCTTTTTTATAGGTCTATTGTGGTCATGAATCCTCGTCCAATAGGAAAAAATTTAATCCCATTGGAGTGAAGAGGTTCAGAAGCTGTAAATTTATATTTCCATTATAGTCTAAAAATTAGAAATGAGTGAATCTTTGGAAACTTCAATTTTCCCGCTTTGAAATTTTTTTCAAAATATTAGATTCTCTGCTAATCTCTTTGCTGCTAATCCTCTAATTGCCCAGAAAAAATGTTTATGAAACTCTTAGGTGTCCTAAGCCTGCACTCCACTCTTTTTACACTTTTTATGGTCTGCATTACAAATTTCCACGGGACCTCAACAAAAATGCTAGGAGAAAACAAATGGAAATTATTGGAATACAATAGCTAATTTAACAATGGTGCAGTAGCAAACTATGCAGGCTATCTTTTTATCCAATTTTGTAAGAAGATGCCAGCCTTGTTGGTGTTTAAACAACTCGGTGGATAAAATAGTAGCTTTTCATGTGGGATGGCGAAAAAATATTTCTGTTTTGGGAGTATTAAGTGTTTTTTTTTCTTGGCTAAATTAATTATTTTTTTTGGGAGCAAGAACAGGTTAGGTGCTTTGAAATTTAAGAAGTAATTGCTTTTCAACAAGTGGTGAAAAAATATCTTACTTTTGGATCCAGCAAATATTTACTATTGTTAAAATGATTAAGTAATTATAAAGGCATTGTTTTAATAGTACAAAAATTATCTCTTGTTTAAGGAGCAGTAACAGGTTAACTGTTTTAAAGTACAGAAGTAATGGCTTATTTACAATTACATGTGTTAGGGTTCGAGTTCCCAATGCTGCACAGGGGGAAGCTCATGCTATTCCAGCTGCGGTCCCCCATTTGTCTCCGGCCGCAGTGGAGCCTGCTCAGCAGAGACATCGGTCCCTGCGTCTTACCCATTCCAATACTGTGCAGAGACTTGCTGCTGCCCCTCCTGGATCTTCTATTATAGACAGTGCTGGAGCAGACGTCTTTAGGACGAAGTCCTGCGTTTCCCCTTCTGAGCATGCCCAAGGTAAGATCTCTTCATTGGAGATCAGGGGTCACATGTTCAGATACTGCAGCAGCTCCTATTGGTCCGCCAGGAAGGTCCTGAAACTACATGTATTTTGGAACATTTGGTCATTTGACCAGTCTAATACTGTGCAGAGGATTACTGCTGCCTCTCCAGGTTCTGCTATTGTAGCCAGTACTGGTCAGCGGTGAGCAGACGTCTTTGGGACTAAGTCCTGCGTTTCCCCTTCTGAGCATGCCCAGGGTAAGATCTCTCATTGGAGATCAGGGGTCACATGCTCAGGTACTGCAGCAACTCCTATTTGTCCGCCAGGAAGGTCCTGAAACTGCTTGTGTTCTGAAACAGTTTCTCATTGGTCCTTTTCTGGAAGGTCTTGTAGTTACTGCTATAAAAGGGTTGCATGGCTGCACGGCCATGCGCTAGTATCAATTCTGTTATGTGCTTTGCGCCAGTGTGGTCATGTACGCATGCGGTTAGGGCTCGGTGTATGTTCAGGGCTTGGCTGAAATAGCCTCTAGAAAACCAGCTACTCCAGGGAGGAGTTGGTTGTTTGCGTTATTGTTGCATGACCACGGGCTGCTATCCGCTCTGCAGTGATCTGTGTGTTCCTGTGAGGTTGACAGGACCCAGTCTCTACCACAGCGACTCTGTGGAGTAAAAGAGTTCGCTCTTACCGCCATATTGTGCCATCTTACTAGCAGAAGACTCTGCCTGCACGGTGGACCCCGGGCTGCGAACGCACCTAATATTTATATTTATTTGGTGCGTTTCGCAAGCCCTAACACATGGTTAAGCAAACTCTTCTTTCAGATCAGAAAAGGCTTATAGTAATAATGCAGTCACATGTTGATGCCGAGGTACTTTTTTTCTGCTGCTTTAGTGGTAAATAAAGATGAGTGAACTTGTTCAGAAAATGTTTGGCAATCTCAAAGTCAGCACGAGCATTGAACATTCGGATTCGTGTTCCGCCCCTCGAGCATTTTTCTCAAAATCAGAAAAATTTGGTCAAAGTTCAGTAAATGATTGAATTTCTACTAAGGCTGTGTGCAAATGGTGGCTCTGATAAGCGATAACATTACCATCATAAAGATCATTACTGTCAGTCAAAGCTCTGCGGGATCACGCTGTCAGATGTCAGCGTGACCCCGCAACTGTGTCTGGGACCCAATGTGAAAAGTTTACCGCAGGTCACAGGCATTGGCAGATGAAAGACTACTACTGCCATCAGTCTATGCCTGCTGTCGCTGATAACAGCGGCAGAAGGTGGTTGTTGATAAGCATAGTCATCAGTTGGTGCCTGTGCTCAAAGTTAAGAAAAAAAGTTAAATTAAAGCAATAAATATTGAACTAAAAATATAAAAACACATTATATACTTACCTTACACCTAATTTCTGAAGCCCCTGTCATCTGTAAAAATAAAAAATAAAAAACATACTCATCTCAAAGCCTAATCCCTGATGACTATGTCATCTGGAAAAAAGAAAAATAATAAATCACAATTTTCCTCACCTATCAGCCATAATCTGTACTGTCCCACAATGATTCAGATGACTAGCAGAGCAGTCACATCAGCTGAAGTGACTGCTCTACCTAGCAGCCAGTGTCACATTGACAGGAATGTGTAATAACTCCTACAGTGTGTAGCGCTGAGCTGCTGTGCCGTAAGTGAAATAACTGAGGCTCATCAGCTGATGAAATCAGGTTAAATTTCTCATGGCAGTGCAGCTCTACACACTGCAGGAGTGATTACACGCCATTGCTGGCTGCCATTGTGGGACATTATGGATTACTTTTTCACTTCAGACTGTTGAGGAATATGGTTGTTTATTATTTTAATTAATTTGCAGTGGACATTGGTTTCACTGGACTGAGCGATGATGTGAGTATAGTGTATAGTGTATAGTATAGAGTATAGTGTAATTTAGACTCAAGGGATTCTGTGTCATTCTGTGCCATTATTTTAAATAAAGTTATTTATTCTGGGTGTGTGTTTTTTTAAACAATATCACTATGGGGTTAGTAATGTGGGAGTCTTTTACACGCCTCTCCATTTCAAACCTTTGTGCTTGATGTCACCGGACATTAGAAAGGTGACATCCATCCCACAAATATGAACCCCACTTGCCATCACGACAGGTTAAGTGGGTAGAGTTGGGCAAATCGCCAGAATTGGTGGATCTAACAGATGCACCTTTTCTAGAGTGGCTTCAGGCTGCTATTTTATGGCAAGGGGGTCCAATATCCATAGCCCATTACCAGCCTGAGGATACCAGCCCCTGCTGTCTGTTTTAGCTTGGCTGGGTGTCAAAAATTGTGTGGATAACACACTGTGTTTTGGCAGCTTTTGGTTTTGCTTTCTGTTGAATTCAATGTGTTTGATTATGTTCATTGAACTGCTCAGTGAACATCGGTAAGTTCAACAAACATAGCTGGACAGAACCTTAAAATTTTCACTCATCTCTAGTGGTTAACTCAAAAACTTTTAAAATGTCAGCAAAAAGAGGATAGTTAAACAAATGGTATCATATTTGAGCACAACATTCAAGTTTTGGGATAATAAGAACTTAACATATCCAGATGGGACCACTTGCCCCAATAGACCCTGTTATGTAACTCCAAGGAGAGTTAAATCTCAGATTAAATGCTCCAAGCCTTTATATTTTCATCAACAGAAAATTGCTTTATTTCAATATAAAATTTGACTGCAAAAATTAGCTTAAAACATCTTGTGCAGCAAAAGATCTACTTTATTAGCAATTATTTGCCCAAATTCCTGCTCCAAATAAAATAATGGCTAGATATGAGTGAACTGAATTAATCTAAAATTTTAATGTTTAGATTAATCAGAATCAAATTATTTTGTGATTTGCTTTAAACATATTTATTAAAATGGTGCCCGCTAAGCTTTTGTCAATTTTGCCTGTGTTTAATGAGCTAAAAAATCTTATAATTACCTGTCTTAGGCCTTATCAGTACCTATCCCAATGACAACTGTCCTCTCATAGGCTTTTCTATATTCTACTTTTCTTCCGACCTGGTATTCTTCAACTTTGTATTTGTTAAGATTTTAATATTTTTAGGGAAGGGTAACAATACACACTGATGATATTTTCCACAAAACAACACAATAATCCACACACGAGAAAATAGGGGAGGTTGGAATTATTTCAGGGAAGGGAATGGGTAATGAGAAAGGGTGTAGAGAGACATAGGATAAAATCAAAGTAATAGGTCAACTGAATATAAAGCACCCATTTTTAAAAATAGAAAAAAAAACATCAAACCTGTCTGTCTACCCCGGAATAAAATGAGAGGGCCTGAGGAGGACAGATAGACAAGTAAGATCGATTCTTTGCTGGATTCTGATGCTAAGCTCAGCACCCCAGAGATCCTTGGAGATTCAAGGATTGCCCTGAAAGATATTGCTGAAGGAGTCCTATACACGGAGACATATCTGGAGCTGCACTGAAATACTGATCTATAAATGAAGGGATTTGACTCCCATCTCCCTGGGCACTTATCCCATTGCTGGACTGTATCCATGTTCCTGGACTATTTTATCCTTTGTGTGGTCGATTGTTTTTTGGACCTTTCGATTTGAATGTAATGAAGGTTCTTGGGACTATTCACTCATCTTTAACTCTGCTGAGTGTGTGATACTGAAGTAGGGCCCTGTGAGATAGGGAATTCAAAAAGATCAGCATCAGAAGATTATCCTTAAAGACATTACAGTAGGGAGCAAGACGTGACTTCCTGTTGTGTATTTTTTTTAAATTATGGAATAAAAATCAAGTTTTTTAAGTATAATATTTTGGTGCCTAGGATCTGTTGGAATCATATTGCTTTGTACCCAGTGGGACATTGGGAGGCCTTACCGAATAAGCACACAACCCATCAATGGTGCATGAGATTTTCCACTACACTGAGTATTATGTGGAGACTCAAAAAAAACAAACTGGTTTTATTGTCCATAGCATTCAAACAGCAGTTTAATTTATTTTATTTATTTTATAAAGCAGTAATAGAAATTTAAACTGCACCACATTTGTTTCCTGACTACCTAAAGCTGGCTTCAAATGCATCAGCTCCATCCAATTTAAGTACCTGATGCAACTCTATGGATAACCTCCTTCAGAAGAACAAATGAAAAAAATGCATTACTTGTCATCAGGCATTTTCACCATCTTTTCCAAGGCACAAGTCTGGGGTTAAGACCACCGGACTGGTGCAATCACCTGTTTGGTGCATCAGTTGTTGTGGCTGTAAGGTGGAAGTGACCCAATTCCTAATCAATCTCTGTTTTGCATTTTTTAACTGTGGATGAAAACTACAATACAATGACGTATATGTGCATCTGGTTCTCTCTCATAGCATCTGTGACTACTTTGTTGGGCTAAAATGTAAAAAAATACATACAACCCCTGGCAAAAATTATGGAATCACCGGCCTTGGAGGATGCTCAATCAGTTGTTTTATTTTGTTGAAATAAAACAGATCACTGACATTGCACAAAACTCATTTCAAGTCATTTCAAATGGCAACTTTCTGGCTTTAAAAGACACTAAAAGAAATCAAGAAAAAATAATGTGGTAGTCAGTAATGGTGATTTTTTAAATCAAGCATAGGGCAAAAATTATGGAATCACTCAATTCGGAGTAAAAAAAATTATGGAATCACCCTGTAAATTTTTATTCGCAAAACTAACACCTGCATCAAATTAGATCTGCTCGTTAGTCTGCATCTAAAAAGGAGTGATCACACCTTGGAGAGCTGTTGCACCAAGTGGTCTGACATGAATCATGGCTCCAACACGAGAGATGTCAATTGAAACAAAGGAGAGAATTATCAAACTATTAAAAGAGGGTAATTCATCACGCAATGTTTGCTAAAGATGTTGGTTGTTCACAGTCAGCTGTGACTAAAATCTGGACCAAATACAAACAACAAGGGAAGGTTGTTAAAGGCAAACATGCTGGTAGACAAAGGAACACATTAAAGCGTCAAGACCGGAAACTTAAAGCAATGTCTCCAAAACAGGAAATGCATAAGAAAACAAATGAGGAACGAATGGGTAGAAACTGGAGTCAATGTCTGTGACCGAACCGCCTTATGGAAATGGGATTTACATACAGAAAAGCTAAACAAAAGCCATCATTAACACCTAAACAGAAAAAAAAAGTTACAATGGGCTAAGGAAAAGCAATCTGGACTGTGGATGACTGGATGAAAGTCATATTCAGTGATGAATCGCGAATCTGCATTGGGCAAGGTGATGATGCTGGAACTTTTGTTTGTTGCCGTTCCAATGAGATTTATAAAGATGACTGCCTGAAGAGAACATGCAAATTTCCACAGTCATTGATGATATGGGGCTGCATGTCAGGTAAAGGCACTGGGGAGAGGCTGTCATTACATCTTCAATAAATGCACAAGTTTATGTTGATATTTTGGACACTTTTCTTATACCATAAATTAAAAGGATGTTTGAGGATGATGAAATAATTTTTCAAGATGATAATTCATCCTGCCATAGAGCAAAAACTGTGAAAACATTCCTTGAAAAAGGACGCATAAGGTCAATGTCATGGCCTGCAAATAGTCCGGATCTCAATCCAATTGAAAATCTTTGGTGGAAGTTGAAGAAAATTGTCCATGACAAGGCTCCAACCTGCAAAGCTGATATGGCAACAGCAATCAGAGAAAGTTGGAGCCAGATTGATGAAGCGTACTGTGTGACACTCATTAAGTCCATGCCCCAGAGACTGCAAGCTGTTGTAAAAGCCAGAGGTGGTGCAACAAAATACTAGTGATATGTTGGAGTGTTTTTTTGTTTGTTTTTCATGATTCCATAATTTTTCCCTCAGAATTGAGTGATTCCATAATTTTTTTCCCTATGCTTGGTTAAAAAAAATAGCCATTACTGACTACCACATTATTTGCCCTTCATTTCTTTTAGTGTTTCTTAAAGCCAGAAAGTTGCCATTTGAAATTACTTCAGTTTTGTGCCATGTCAGTGATCTGCTTTTTTTCCACAAAATAAAACAATTGAAAGAACATCCTCCAAGGCCGGTGATTACATAATTTTTGCCAGGGGTTGTATATGTATTTTAATCCTCTAGCACAATTAAGGAAATAACAAATCCTTTCTAGCTATTTCTTGATCTTTTTGTGAGAATCCAGTAGGTACAAGATTTTACCTACACACAAGGTACTACTACTGGTGTACCCAATATAAATTAATCATATGCTGGCTCCATGATCAGGAACTGAGACCGTGATTGCCAGCAGATGATGGCTGTATGATTCAGCCATCATTTGTCTTTGACAGCAGCGAGAGGAAAGGAGCAGAGTTCAAAATGTGTTCAGTTGACTTCACATGGAAATCACAATGTTATACACATATTTTCCAGATATTTAAAGGCAAATTAGCAAATTTGATTACAAAAAGATCAGCTCATCTTCACACTTTTGTGTTTATGAATTCTTTCAACTAATATGGTATACAAAGTAAAACTACATCTATGCTTTAAACCATGCCTCACACATCAGTTATTTCATAACAAATTAAAGTTAGGATAAATTCACATAAAGCATTATTATATTTTAGTTTTTTAATGCCACTTTTTGCTGCATATTTAATTTTTTTTTCTTGTACAAAATCATTGCATTCCTATGCTATATAAAAGTCTAAAAGTAAATAAATTCACTAGTAAAATGTATTGTGATTATTTTTCTTTATTTTTTCCACATATTCTTCAATACTGGTGTTGAAAAAAGCATAATAAATGTAATAAATTGTAAAAAATGATACTAAAATGCTCTTTGAAATGCAACACAAGTGCTTGAAATTCCTGGTGTTTTTTACAAGTAAGAAAAAAGAAATGCTAAAAAATAGTATGTGTAAAGGAGGTTGTTGAAAGGTCTCAAAAGATCAAATGCAGATCTAAAATGTTACGTTCATGCAGCCAGTAAGAAATTGTATTTTCTTTGTTCATCCTTAGTAAAAGTGAACAGCTGTTCATTTGTGTGGAACTTAATGACTCACAAATAATACATTAATGCCTTACCATATTGCATAGCAGTCTACTTTCAGGCAAGACATTAGGTTACTGACTTGGCTTGAATAATTGATGTGAAATTAATCTACCATGAGATTCTAAATTGTTTCATAAACATCATATGCCAAACTTTTTTTTTATTTCTTCTTCATATGCAAGGTATATAATTATCATAATAAAGGTAGCCTGTAAAGTTTGTATTAAAACTCAAATATGTCAGGGTCTTATGCACTTCAAGTGATAAGAATTAAGGTCTAATAACACATGCAGACAGGGGATTCAGATCATCAGTGTTATGTATCCGTAAATCATCAAGCAAAGATAACGCATCTGATACAGCTAATTGCTACACTTATCATCAGTCTCGCCTCTAATTATGCAAATAGGCAGATTATATATTCATCTGTGTTTTTAACCTTATCATGTATGATGTCATTCTGTATGCAAATCAACATTTATTATAAAATTGCAATGCATACTTACTTGATGTCCTCATGAAAATCTCAAATTAAATATGCAGTGAAAAGGATGATAAATATGTTTAAAACAGTATAAAATTACTAGATTAGTGTAGATAGGACCAATACCTCATAGACAAAAAGTATGTAATGACCGTCTTCAACATGTGGTCACTTAGCTTGGAATTTCAAAGCCATATCCTATTTCTTTTCTGGTCGACCCAACCATATTCATCTCAGTCCTATTGTGATTTTTATTTGGGATTGGACAGATAGCTGCTAACCAAAAAATAGTTCTTCTCATTGCAATCTATGGTATTTTGCCTACCTAGTATTAGAGATGAGCTGATTGATCAGTGGAGGATCGAGTTTGAGTCCAATTTCCTGAAATTTGCGGTTTCACACTGATTCAAATACTTTTTGATTAGATTTATGGTTCCCCCCAAAAATAAAATTGCCAGGCACCATTTCCCACACTGCTAAAGCTTCCAAGAGTGGGCAAATGTCTTTTTGTCCTGCCACTCATGCTACACCATGACAATGTACAGCTATGACATCTTATAAATTATCAAGCCTTTTACAATGGTGGTTAGCAAAGGTTGACTGGCAATTTTTGGCCTGTGGGGCAATCACAAAGCATTAGCCCTTGAGTTGTGGTGGCTCATCTTCAACCTCCTTATCTCAAGCCACTGTATTAAAGTAGCAGAGGTAAAAGGCTTTAAATATAATGCTGGCTTGTACATAGAAATGTGAACAGAATGGAGCTCACTACATAGATATAGGAACAGAAAGAAACTGCAACACAGATACAGGAAAAGACCCCAGCCTACTATATAGAAACAGGAACAGAACAAAGCTTATTATATAATATGGTGCCAGAACCAAGATTACTATATAAATACAGGAATAGAAAGGAGCTTAATGAATAGATAAGGGAGATGAAGCGAGTTTACTGCATAGATATGGGAACAAAAACAAACTTCTTACACAGATATGAGAGCAGAACTGAGCTTAGTGTATCAATATGGAAACAAAAAAATGCTTACTACATAGCTACAGCAACAGAACCAAGCTTGCTACATATATATTGGAACAGAACCAAGCTCACTGCATAAATATGTTGCCAAAACAGAGCTTACTACCTAAGTATGGAAACAGCCAGGCTTACTGCACACATACGGGAACAGAACCAAGCTTACTACATAGATACAGTACAAGAACTCCACTTAATACTTATATATAGGAACAAAACCAAGCTAACTACAGAGATGTGGGAGCAGAACATGATTTTAGAATAAAAACTATGATTTAGAAATTGCATTTTATGCTCGTTGTTTTGCCTAATTCATCAAACAGCAAGTTATGTTGACAAAGCTGAACACTACAAAAGGTATATAGTGAGGCATTTTTGCTCGCCACCTTAAAACAAACAAACAACAAAATCCCTGAAACTATTTTCTGATTTAGTTTTAGGCTACTGATAGGATTTTGCTTTTTTCACACTCTTTATGTTTTGTTAAATTAATTTTCCATATACAGTTTGCCTACTTAAAATCACGCTAACCTCTTTCTCTTCTGCATGTTTCAATTGAAACAATGGTAGAAGAAGAGGAGAAAGTGTTCCCTTTGACATAGCAATATAAAACCATTTTTGCATTCAAGCATTCAAGAACATCTGGGTTTGAATTTTAGTGCTATTAAAGAGTAAATCATTTGTAGAAAAAATATATATAGAATTTTTTTTTTGCTTTTTTTTCACCCACCAATTGTTCAAAACACCTCTGAGAAGTGTGCATCTCTAGAAACAGAGGCACAGCTCTGCTTGAGAGTGCAAACAGCAAATTATAGATTCAATAAAGAGTTTATGTTTCCTGTTCAATTTGTTCTCTGCCTTGTGTGAACACTCAGGCAGGAGTTGTGATTTTCTGTCTCACAACTAAAGAGTTTCTTGCTTGCAGAAATTTGCAGGTCCCTTTTCCAGGCTGAAACATAAAGAAGCTCATTATAAACAGATGGAGCCAATTAAGTATTTTCTTATAGATTTTAAATATCACTTCACACAAAATTAACAAAGTGTAACTACTATATTTACATACATACATTATAGTGCTTTAAATGTTTAGAAAAACCATTCCATAATTTAAATACAAAACCATGCCTCCCAAATTAATGGACAGGCAAAAGAATGAATTGTTTAAAATGTATAGTTTTTATTTATATCACAAAAATCAGAATAATATTAAAATTCATACAAAATGATGCCTCCTGTCAAAAATAGATCACCAGATGGTCTCCGAGGTATAGCTAATGTACGGTATATTAGTGTACAAATAATAGTACAGCCTTAGTAATGCCACTCAAAGATTTTATGTATCAAAAAAGGAGGGAAGTTTTCAATAACCAAAGAAAAACAGAATAAAGTGCCAGAGTAGAGTTGGGATATTAAACATGTGTCATTAATGTGCCACAAATTCACTCCAAGGGAACAAAGAGAAAGTGCCTGTAAACATTACTTAGCCTAAATCAGTCTAATAAAGTGCCATTCAAAAGCCTTACCTCAATGAGGAGACCAAGGGACACCTGCTTCTTACCCCAACGCGCGTTTTGATATGATTTTCATCTGGGGGTGTGCCACATGCGAGTAGGCTCCTTGAATACACAACGGTCTAGAGATGTGATGTGACGGAGGCATGGAGAAAAGTGGGCAGAGTGTAGAGGAGGAGGAGAATGATGAGGTAAACATGTTTTTATTTTTATTTTTTAACTTTTTGCCAGCCCTCTATTGCATAGCAAGATTGACCGCCATTTTCCTGAATTTGCAGAGATAGAATTACAGAAAATCCATGTTCTCGATATTTGTAATTTTGTAAAATTAAATTTCCAATTCAATTCCAGCCAAATAAATTTGACCAACTTTATTGGACATGTCACATATTGAAAATCATTTGGCAGAGATTTCAGGCAGCATAAAATGACATAAAAAATTAGAGTCCTTTGTATATAATACATTTGTCTTCGCTACCTAAGTTTACATGTATTTCATTAGTATTTGGTACCATTGACTTTAAACTCAATGACTTTTGTCAAATGTTTAGGATATCCTTCCACTAGCTTCTCACAATAAGTGGTTGGAATTTGGGCCCATTCCTCCTCACAAAACTGGTGTAACTGGTTTGTAGGTCACCTTGCTCGCACCTGCCTATTCAGCTTTTCTCTTTAATTTGCAATAGGATTGACAACAAGGCTTTTTGATGGCCACTCTAAAACATTAACTTTGTTATCTTCACGCCACCGTGTTACTATTTTGCCAGTATGCTTTAGGTCATTGTCATTTGGAAGACACATTTCCGCCCAAGCTTTAACTTTCTGGCTGATGTCTTGAGATGTTGCTTCAGTATTGCCACATAATCATTTCTTATGATGCCATCTATTATGTGAAATGTACCAGTTCCTCCTGCAGAAAAATAACCCCACAACATGATGCTGCCCCCCCTGTATTTCACAGTTTGGATGGTATTCTTAGGCTACCAAGTTTCTCCCTTTTTCTTCCAAACATAACAATGGTCATAATGTCCAAATAGTTCAATTCTCGTTTAATCAGACCACAGAACATGTCTCCAAAAATGAAGGTTTTTGTTCCTGTGTGCATTTGCAAACATTAATCTGTCTTTTATATGTTTCTTTTGGAGTAATGACTTCTTTCTGGCAGAGTGGCCTTTCATCCCATGTTTATACATTTCTCGTTTCACTGTGGATATTGACAGAATCTTACCAGTTTCCACCATCATCTTCACAAGGTCTTTTGCTTTTGTCCTTTGATTCATATGCACATGTCAGACCAAAGCACGCTCATCTCTGGGACATGGAACCCATCTCCTTACTGAGCGGTATGATATGTGGACATTCCCATCTTGTTTGTAGTTGCATATAATTGTTTGTACAGATGAACAAGGCACCTTCAGGTATCTTGAAATAAAACCCAAGGATGAACCTGATATCTTGGCTGATTTCTTTAGACTTTCCCATGATGTTACACAAAGAAGCAGTGTGTTTCAGGCGTGCATTAAAATACATCCACAGGTGTGTCTCTAAATCAGATGTTGCCAAAAAACTATCAGAAGCTTCCAAACACATGACATCATATGGGCAGTCCAGAATTGTTTAAATGTATAGTTATCTTAGTGCATGTTAAGTTTTGACTTTGCAGTAAGTAATAAAAATGCCTTAAAACATTATCTTCATCTCATTATTCTGGCATTTGGCAAATACTAATAATTATTTTAAATCTAATTGACTTAAAATGGGAAAGGTTTATTTTGATTTTGTTTCAGATTTTAAGAAAAACATGCAGATGTGTCTTTTTACATAGTGTATGTAAACTTCTGGTTTCAACTGTAAATGACACATTTGCTGGTTCCTCCCAGTGCTAAAGCTTCCATCTCACAGGAAGACAGGGTTATAATAATGTTACAATTTGGCAGCGCTCAGACAGATAAAAAAAATGTGTTTTTAAGGAGACAAATTTCAGTTTTACTGTTCTGTGTTAGTTACATGTATTTCACTAGTAACTCGTGCAGATCAGTGTCGATCTCACAGTCTTTTACAGTCAATTTACATATAAGTAAACCATGGATTTTTCTGGAATAAAACATTGCATTGCATAGCATATATCAAGTTATCATTTTATTCAGCTTCCTAAGACCTTTATGCCCATATAGATGGCTTAGAGGGGGTCTTTTCTTCTCACGTATTCTCTTTAGTAACCTTTTAAGGTCAACAAACCCAATTAGTGATTAGTACAAAATATTTTCCAAAAATATTACTCCCTTTACGATCTTTGCTCTTTGCTGTACATTTTGACTGCACTGCACTGACTGCACTTCAGATTGCATTACATGGCAACCATTCAGGTTACTGCTTGTCGCTGTCTTTTTCCTCTGCAACATATAGTGGGATTCTGAGTGAGATGCTCCCCTCAAAAGTGATTATGTGCTCTAATAGGGCATGTAAAGTAGACAAGTACTGACTGTGATGTATAACCCTTTAAAGTGGTATTCTCAAGTTTCTCGATTGCTGGAGGTCTAACCGCGAAGATGCCCTCAATTTTAACCCCTCTCTGCCATCAGACGTACTATTCCGTCCATGTGACCCTGGACCTAATTCCCATGGACGGAATAGTACGTCATGCCCTTTAATGCGACATCGCGACTAAAGTCGCGGTGATCGCATTAAAATTCCGACGCCATCTTACCTCTAGGAAGATGACGTCGGCATCCCGGGCTGCGTCCTCCCCTCTCCGGCCTCCCGATCGCTGTGATTGGCTGTTCAATTCTGAACAGCCAATCACAGCCTTTCTCACTGTTTCAGCCAATCAGATGGGCTGAAACAGTGAGATCCCAGGCTAGGATCGAGTACCGATGTACTCGATCCTAGGCCTGGGTCTAGCACTATGCAGACCCCCCTGGATTGGCGCGATCGCCGATCATATCGATCGCGCCAATCGCAGGGCACAGAAGCGGTATTACCGCGCTGTGCCTGCCGGTTCCTGCTGGATCGGTGCTATAAAAGCACCGATCCTAGGCCGGAACATAGGACAGGCCTAGCAGGGCCTGCAGGAGCTGATTGGCGCTATCGATGTTATCGTCGATCGCGCCAATCGCAAGGCACAGCCGCGGCGCAGGAGCGCTGTGCCTTGCTGCTGACATGCCGGATCGGTGCTGTAATAGCACCGATCCTGGCTGGATCGGTGCTGTAAAAGCACCGATCCGGCTGTGGAGGCTCAGGACAGGCCCTGTAGGGCCTGCAGGAGCTGATTGGCGCGATCGATGACATCGTCGATCGCGCCAATCACAGGGCACAGCAGCGGTCTGATCGCTGTGTGACCGCGCTGTGCCCTGCAGGTGACCTGGCTGCTGCCCTGGCTGTGACCTGCCTAGGATCGGAGCTGTGAGCTCCGATCCTGGGCAGGTTGCCAGGGTAACCAGGAGAGCTCTGATTGGTGGGATCTTGTTATGATGGATCCCACCAATCACAGGTCACAGAAGCGAATTGACCGCTCTGTGACCTGTCTCACCTGGCTCTGACCTGTGAGTGACCGTTCTGCAGGGGTCCTCACACTTGCTGAGGATTCTTGCAGAGCGGTCACACAACAGATCTCTCCTGTGCTGGGCCTTGTAGTGCTGAAGACAGAAGAAAAGAGTCAGAAGAAAAGAAGACAGAAGAAAGAAGAAAAGAAGATAGAAAAAAGAAGAGAGACTACAACCGTAAGTGTTGATCCCTCTCTTCCTCCCTCCCCATCCCCCTTCCCCTCTTTTTACTACCCCCTCCATCGCGCACACCCAGCCGCCGAGCGTTGATTGGTGACGCATTTCACCGATCAACACTCGTGCTCTCAGCCCCCTTTGCGCCACCTCCGTGCGCACACCCTGCAGCCGGCGAACTTTGATAAGTGACGCAGTTCACTTATCAGAGCTCGCGTCCGGCTGTGTTTCCTTTTTTTCACCCCCCCTTTGCGCGCTTGCGTACACCACCACGAGCGTATTGTGACGCTTCACCGACACACTCGTCCTCAGCCCTTTGCCCACTCCTGCGCACACCTGCAGCCGGCGAAATTTGATAAGTGACGCAGTTCACTTATCAGACTCGCGCCGCTGTTTTCCTTTTTTTTTTTTCACCCGCCTTGCGCCGCCTCCGTTTGCCCACATCTAGCAGCCGCCGAATTTGACTAAGTGACCCAGTTCACTTATCAGATCTCGTGCCTGCTGTTTTCCTGTTTTTTTTTCCCTTCCCCCTGCGCCACCTCCGTTTGCGCCACATTTAGCAGCCGCCGAACTTTGACAAGTGACACAGTTCACTTATCAGAGCTCGCACCGGCTGTTTTCCTTTTCTTTTTTTTTTTTCCTTTTTCTTTTTTCACCCGCCTTTGCGCCGCCTCCGTTTCCACATTTAGCAGCCGCCGAACTTTGACAAGTGACACAGTTCACTTATCAGAGCTCGCGCCGGCTGTTTTCCTTTTCTTTTTTTTTCACCCCCTCCCTGCGCCACTCCCTTTGCGCCACATCTAGCAGCCGCCGAACTTTGACAAGTGACACAGTTCACTTATCAGAGCTCGCACCGGCTGTTTTCCTTTTCTTTTTTTTTTTTCCTTTTTCTTTTTTCACCCGCCTTTGCGCCGCCTCCGTTTCCACATTTAGCAGCCGCCGAACTTTGACAAGTGACACAGTTCACTTATCAGAGCTCGCACCGGCTGTTTTCCTTTTCTTTTTTTTTTTTTCCTTTTTCTTTTTTCACCCGCCTTTGCGCCGCCTCCGTTTCCACATTTAGCAGCCGCCGAATTTTGATAAGTGACTCAGTTCACTTATCAGATCTCGTGCCGGCTGTTTTCCCGTTTTTTTTTTTTCACCCCCTCCCTGCGCCACTCCCTTTGCGCCACATCTAGCAGCCGCCGAACTTTGACAAGTGACACAGTTCACTTATCAGAGCTCGCACCGGCTGTTTTCCTTTTCTTTTTTTTTTTTCCTTTTTTTTCACCCGCCTTTGCGCCGCCTCCGTTTCCACATTTAGCAGCCGCCGAATTTTGATAAGTGACGCAGTTCACTTATCAGATCTCGTGCCGGCTGTTTTCCCTTTTTTTTTTTTCACCCCCTCCTTGCGCCACATCTAGCAGCCACCGAACTTTGATAAGTGACGCAGTTCACTTATCAGAGCTAGGGCCTGCTGTTTTAGACTTTTCTTTTCACAGGCATTTTTTTCTCCCCATTTTTTTTTTCTTTTAGATTTTTCTTTTCAGCATAGTTTACACCAAGCACTATCCCCCCCCACACACATACACAGTTATCAATAAAGTACACCCAAGCACCACATTTACAAAAAAATGTCCCACCCGTCCCGTTCGTCCCAACAGCGCTATTCATTGGAGGAGGCATACGCTTTTCTTGCCTCCGACACTGATAGCGAGGGAGAGGATCCCACATTTCTTTATTTTTCAGATTCCTCTTCCTCCTCCTCTTCCTCTTCCCCCTCCTCATCTTCCTCCTCGGGTCCTGCAGAACCACCACGCAGACGCCCCAGGACAGAAGATGAGGCATCTGCCCCCATTCCAGAAGACGAAGATGAAGCCGAAGCCGAAGCAGCGCAACCCACTGCGGATCACGTGTGGACCTCGCCCCCCGAAAATTACGAGCCACTGATTCCTGATTTTGTGGCAGAATCAGGAATCAGGTTTGACACCACTGGCCTCACAGAAATAGACTTTTTCAAAGTCTTTTTCTCTGAGGATTTTATTAACCACATGGTGGAGCAAACAAATTTGTACGCTCGTCAAGTTTTGGAGCAAAACCCCCGTTCATCATATTCTAACTGGTCTCCTGTAGACGCAGTTGAATTGATGCAGTTTTGGGGCCTGGTCCTTCACACGGGGATCTTGAAGAAGCCAGAACTTCGGCAATATTGGAGTGTTGATATTTTATATAACGCTCCAGTGTTCCGAATGGTCATGGCCCGGACGCGTTTTGAGGCCATCCAGAAATTCTTGCATTATAACGATAATGCACAGTGTCCCGCACGAGATGACCCCAACTTTGACCGTCTGTTCAAAGTTCGGCCGGTCATCGAACACTTCAACAAAAAGTTTGCTGAAGTGTACGTGCCCAAAAGGGACATTTGCGTGGATGAGTCCTTGGTTCATTTTAAGGGACGGCTCGGATTCCGTCAGTACCTGCCCAACAAGAGGGCAAGGTACGGAATCAAACTCTACAAACTGTGTGAGAGTACCTCAGGGTACACTCACCGTTTTAGAGTTTACGAAGGAAAGGACACCAGGATTGAACCCCCTGAGTGTCCTCCTGTCCTGGGAGTGAGTGGGAAAATTGTGTGGGATTTGGTTCACCCACTGCTGGATAAAGGTTATCACCTCTACACCGATAACTTTTATACCAGCATCCCACTCCACAAATCCATCTTTGCGCGTGGTACCGCAGCCTGCGGTACCGTCCGCAAAAATCAGAAGGGCCTCCCGAAGACGCTGCTTGGGCAGATGCTCAGAAAGGGTGAGAGCAGAGCCCAATGTAGCGACCACTTTCTGGTGGTCAAGTACAAGGACAAGAGGGATGTCCTTCTCTTGACCACCATACACGGTGATGGCAGCGCCCTCAGCACTGTACGGGGTACCTCTACACAGGTCAGCAAACCGGACTGTGTACTTGGGTACAAAAAATACATGGGGGGTGTTGATCTCTCTGATCAACTCCTCCAACCATACAGTGCTTTGAGAAAGGCCAAGGTGTGGTACAAGAAGCTGTCCGTGCACATCGTCCAAATGGCAATGCTCAACGCTTTCCTGCTGTCATGATGTGCACGCCATACCAATACGTCGTACCTTCAGTTCCAGGAGGTAGTGATCAAGGCCCTGATGTTTGGCGCTCAGGAAGGAGAGGGCCCCAGTACTTCCGGAACTGAAGGTGCTCGTATTGTACCAGGCCAGCATTTCCCGGGGGAGGTCCCGCAAACTGCAAAAAAAGGTAAGTCGCAAAAAAGGTGCCGAGTGTGTTACAAAAGGGGAATACGCAAGGACACCATTTATCAGTGCGACACCTGCCCCGAAAAACCTGGCCTGTGTATGAAGGATTGCTTCAAATTGTACCACACCTCCATGCACTACTAATTTACTTTACAGGAAAGATTAGTTCCAGAAGGGGGGCACATCTAGAGAAGCTTCTTGGGGGTCTAATTTCTAAAATTATGTCACTTGTGGGTTTTTTTTTCCTGTTTAGGCACATCAGGGGCTCTGCAAATGGAACATGACGCCCGCAGACCATTCCATCAAAGTCTGCATTCCAAAACGTCACTATTTCCCTTCTGAGCCCTGCCGTGCGCCCAAACAGTGGTTCCCCCAACATATGGGGTATCGGCGTACTCAGGAAAAATTGGACAACAACTTTTGGGGTCCAATTTCTCCTGTTACCCTTGGGAAAATAAAAAATTGGGGACTAAAAAAATCACTTTTGTGGAAAAAAAAAAATATTTTTTTTTTCACACAGGGCATTATAAACTTTAGTGAAACACTTGGGGGTTCAAAGTACTCACCACACACCTAGATAAGTTCCTTAGGGGGTCTAGTTTCCAAAATGGGGTCACTTGTGGGGGGTTTCCACTGTTTAGGCACATCAGGGGCTCTGCTAACGGAACATGACGCCCGCAGACCATTCCATCAAAGTCTGCATTCCAAAACGTCACTACTTCCCTTCCGAGCCCTGCCGTGCACCCAAACAGTGGCTCCCCCCAACATATGGGGTATCAGCGTACTCAGGACAAATTGGACAACAACTTTTGGGGTCCAATTTCTCCTGTTACCCTTGGGAAAATAAAAAATTGGGGACTAAAAAAATCACTCTTGTGGGAAAAAAAAATATATTTTTTTTCACGCCAGGGCATTATAAACTTTAGTGAAACACTTGGGGGTTCAAAGTACTCACCACACACCTAGATAAGTTCCTTAGGGGGTCTAGTTTCCAAAATGGGGTCACTTGTGGGGGGTTTCCACTGTTTAGGCACATCAGGGGCTCTGCTAACGGAACATGAAGCCCGCAGACCATTCCATCAAAGTCTGCATTCCAAAACGTCACTACTTCCCTTCCGAGCCCTGCCGTGCACGCAAACAGTGGTTCCCCCCAACATATGGGGTATCAGCGTACTCAGGACAAATTGGACAACAACTTTTGGGGTCCAATTTCTCCTGTTACCCTTGGGAAAATAAAAAATTGGGGACTAAAAAAATCACTTTTGTGGGAAAAAAAAATATATTTTTTTTCACGCCAGGGCATTATAAACTTTAGTGAAACACTTGGGGTTCAAAGTGCTCACCACACACCTAGATAAGTTCCTTAGGGGGTCTAGTTTCCAAAATGGGGTCACATTGTGGGGGGTTTCCACTGTTTAGGCACATCAGGGGCCCTCAAACGCGACATGGCGTTCGTTCCCAATTCCAGCCAATTTTGGTTGGAAAACGTCAACGGCGCTCCTCCCTTCGAGCCCTGCCGTGCACCAAACAGTGGTTCCCCCCCACATATGGGGTATCAGCGTACTCAGGACAAATTGGACAACAACTTTTGTGGTCCAATTTCTCCTTTACCCTTGGGAAAATAAAAAATTGGGGACTAAAAAATCATGCTTGTGGAAAAAAAAATATATTTTTTTTTCACGCCTGACATTACAAACTTGCGTGAAGCACTTGGGGGTTCAAAGTGCTCACCAAACACTAGTAAGTTCCTTAGGGGGTCTAGTTCCAAAATGGGGTCACATGTGGGGGGTTTCCACTGTTTAGGCACATCAGGGGCCCTCCAAACGCGACATGGCGTTCGTTCCCAATTCCAGCCAATTTGGTTGGAAAAGTCAAACGGCGCTCCTTCCCTTTCGAGCCCTGCCGTGCGCCCAAACAGTGGTTCCCCCCCACATATGGGGTATCAGCGTACTCAGGACAAGTTGGACAACAACTTTTGTGGTCCAATTTCTCCTCTTACCCTTGGAAAATAAAAAATTGGGGACTAAAACATCATGCTTGTGGAAAAAATATGATTTTTTTTCTTCACGGCTCTACATTACAAACTTGCGTGAAGCACTTGGGGGTTCAAAGTGCTCACCAAACATCTAGTAAGTTCCTTAGGGGGTCTAGTTTCCAAAATGGGGTCACATGTGGGGGGGTTTCCACTGTTTAGGCACATCAGGGGCCCTCCAAACGCGACATGGCGTTCGTTCCCAATTCCAGCCAATTTTGGTTTGGAAAAGTCAAACGGCGCTCCTTCCCTTTCGAGCCCTGCCGTGCGCCCAAACAGTGGTTCCCCCCCACATATGGTGTATCAGCGTACTCAGGACAAGTTGGACAACAACTTTTGTGTCCAATTTCTCCTCTTACCCTTGGGAAAATAAAAAATTGGGGACTAAAACATCATGCTTGTGGAAAAAATATGATTTTTTTTTCTTCACGGCTCTACATTACAAACTTGCGTGAAGCACTTGGGGGTTCAAAGTGCTCACCAACATCTAGTAAGTTCCTTAGGGGTCTAGTTTCCAAAATGGGGTCACATGTGGGGGGTTTCCACTGTTTAGGCACATCAGGGGCCCTCCAAACGCGACATGGCGTTCGTTCCCAATTCCAGCCAATTTTGGTTTGGAAAAGTCAAACCGCGCTCCTTCCCTTTCGAGCCCTGCCGTGCGCCCAAACAGTGGTTTCCCCCCCACATATGGGGTATCAGCGTACTCAGGACAAGTTGGACAACAACTTTTGTGGTCCAATTTCTCCTCTTACCCTTGGGAAAATAAAAAATTGGGGACTAAAACATCATGCTTGTGGAAAAAATATGATTTTTTTTCTTCACGGCTCTACATTACAAACTTGCGTGAAGCACTTGGGGGTTCAAAGTGCTCACCACACATCTAGTAAGTTCCTTAGGGGGTCTAGTTTCCAAAATGGGGTCACATGTGGGGGGTTTCCACTGTTTAGGCACATCAGGGGCCCTCCAAACGCGACATGGCGTTCGTTCCCAATTCCAGCCAATTTTGGTTTGGAAAAGTCAAACCGCGCTCCTTCCCTTTCGAGCCCTGCCGTGCGCCCAAACAGTGGTTCCCCCCCACATATGGGGTATCAGCGTACTCAGGACAAGTTGGACAACAACTTTTGTGGTCCAATTTCTCCTCTTACCCTTGGGAAAATAAAAAATTGGGGACTAAAACATCATGCTTGTTGAAAAAATATGATTTTATTTTTTCACGACTCTACATTATAAACTTGCGTGAAGCACTTGGGGGTTCAAAGTGCTCACCGCACATCTAGATAAGTTCCTTAGGGGGTCTAGTTTCCAAAATGGGGTCATATGTGGGGGGTTTCCACTGTTTAGGCATATCAGGGCCTCTCCAAACGCGACATGGCGTCCGTTCTCAATTCCAGCCAATTTTGGTTTGGAAAAGTCAAACTGCGCTCCTTCCATTCCGAGCCCTGCCGTGCGCCCAAACAGTGGTTTTCCCTCACATATGGGGTATCGGCGTATTCAGGAGAAATTGCACAACAACTTTATCTGTCCATTTTCTCCTTTTTCCCTTGTGAATATAAAAAAAATGTTTGTAAAAGATCATTTTTGTGACTAAAAAGTAAAATGTTCATTTTTTCCTTCCACGTTGCTTCAGCTCCTGTGAAGCACCTGAAGGGTTAATAAACTTTTTGAATGTGGTTTTGAGTACCTTGAGGGGTGTAGTTTTTACAATGGTGTCACTTTTGGGTATTTTCTGCCATATAGACCCCTCAAAGTGACTTCAAATATGAGGTGGTCCCTAAAAAAAATGGCTTTGTACATTTTGATGTAAAAATGAGAAATCGCTGGTCAACTTTTAACCCTTATAACTTCGTAACAAAAAAAAATTTTGGTTCCAAAATTGTGCTGATGTAAAGTAGACATGTGGGAAATGTTATTTGTTAACTATTTTCTGTGACATATTTCTCTGTTTTAAGGGAATAAAATTTCAAAGTTTGAAAATTGCTAAATTTTCCAAATTTTCACCATATTTGCGTTTTTTTCATAAATAAACGCAAGTTATATGGAAGAAATTTTACCACTAACATAAAGTACGATATGTCACGAGAAAACAGTCTCAGAATCGCGAAGATCCGTTGAAGCGTTCCAGAGTTATAACCTCATAAAGAGACAGTGGTCAGAATTGTAAAAATTGGCCCGGTCATTAACGTGCAAACCACCCTTGGGGGTGAAGGGGTTAAGAGTGTGCCCCATGTTAACAGAAAGTGATCAATTATGTGCACTGCCACTCCATTCATTCGTAATGGGACCACAAGAGATAAGCAAGCACTGAGCTTGGCTACACTTTTTCCCATTTGTAAGAATAAATTAATATTGTATGTGATAAATAATGATAAATCACCAATCCATTCATACAGGATTATTCACAGTTCTTTGGATCAGTGACTAGAGATGAGTTGATCAGACACAATTCTAATTTGTCTTTTAGGGTAGATTTTCCAGATACATTTACAAAACAATTATTCTCCTTGAATTTTTTATCCTGCATTATGCTTTGGGGTCTCTATAAAAATTAAAAAAATTACTTATGCTCACCTTACCATCCCTTTGCTCCTTACTATCACCAGTCCAGTGTTTGCTGCATCTTTAGATCATCATAGCTTGCATTGAAAGGGAGGGTTCTGCACACGGACATGCAAAACAATGGTGTCATGAAGCTGTGACCATTTATGCCTGAGCAGTTTCCTCATGGGCTTCATCAAAGTCAGAAGTGCCAACCCAGTGTGAGAGGCCTGACAATTTCAGAGAGTGTGGTGGCAATCTGAAGATGTTTCATGGATGAGAACAGGTAGCCTCCATTTTGCGGAATCCACATTATGGCAAATGTGGATTTTTATTAATATTTTGAATAGAATTGAACCTATAAACAAAATACATCTTACATGTATGGTACTGAGGAAAATGCATTCCTGAAAACTTCCATACATGTACAGTGTGACAATAGCTCATAGTGCCAGTATACTTGAAAGTGTGTCCAAGCGCTATATGATAGCTGACACCATGCAGCAAAGCCCACCATCATTCTGACTCCCAAATATGGAATAGAAAGTGATCTAAAAAAAATGGTATATGCCTGAAAATGGTACCAATAAAAAAGTCAATTTGTCCTCAAAATCAAAGCCCTCACAAGACTCTGTAGGCTCAAATATAGAAAAATTATAGCTCTCAAAATTTGGTGATGCAAAAACTTTGTCTTGCAAAAAATCGTCTTTTAGTGTGTGAGTGCAACCTAACATAAAAAACTATACAAATCTGGTATTGCTGTAATCGCACCAACAGAAAGAGTAAAGTCAAATACTTAAAAAAAAAAAAAATTCACCTGTTGGTTGTCATTTCTGTCTCACAAAGATCACAGTAAGGTTTTATGTTTTGGTAGCTGAGGAGGGCAAGAGCAAAAAACCGCAAAGGCAGCCAAGCACCAGAGAGGTTGGGAACTAATAGGTTGCAGACCCCTAAACTAACCGCACAACTGGAAGCAGCCGTGGGATGTTCCTACGGTGCCCTAGACGCCTCATCACAGCCGGAGAGATAGCTACCCCTGAAGATGGAAAGAGGAAAGCTAACTGCCCCGGAGAAGAGCCCCAAAAGAATAGGAAGGCCCCAAACATATAATTGGGTAAGACAAGATGAAAACACGAACACAGACAGAAAATAAAATGAGCAAACGCTGGGGCCCAAAACTGTCTAGATAGGACAGCACAGGAGAGAATACTGTCTGCAACCCAGAAAAACCCTAGGAAAAACTCCAACACTTCTGAATCCAAAAATGCTGAGACCACACAGTCTCGACCACCTATATCAGATCTCTGGTGTGAACACGCAGCTACCCAGCAGTAAAAAAATCACAAGAACTGAGCAAATGAACAAATACAAAATGAGAACAGAGACCAGCACAAGCCCCCAAAGGGGACCCGGCTGAACTCAAAAGCAAGGCAGCAAAAACAAGGAAAATAAAACCACAGAAAAAAAAACCTAGACCAGGAAGAAACAATTGATCACTGGCGAGGATCATGGGAGGTCAGCTCACTTATATCAGGCCAGTCAGTCCCACCTGATAACCATTCATCAATTGCAGATGGTGGACTTTTGCTGTTCAACATAGGTTCAATACCCTCAGCAACCACCAGAGGAAGCCCCAGCTGCGAAGTCGTCTCCAACACGTTCACAACAGTAAGGCTCTGATCACATTTATCCTGAATATGATGCTGAATGCTTACACTGGATTTTCCGTGTAAATTTCTGAAATATGTGTTTTAAACTGAACCAGCGATGAAAGATTCCCTACAGTGAGGTAGATGGAGACACTGTAGATGCTGTTTAGCCAGATGGAGTACTGAGTAACTCTTCTGCCTTACAGGGAATGGATTTAGAGATATTGATGGAGAACCCAAAGCAATTCCTCAACGTAGAGCAGTGTAGTGAATGAATACTTCGTGAGTTTCATTTCAATCAAGTCATTCAGAGATTTAGGTGGAAATCCTGATGCAAGTGCTCAGCGTAGAGCACAGGTTAAATGGGATGCAAAATTTTATGCAAAATCAATGTTTACAATAAAACTTCAACTCAATCCATAAAAAAACAAGTCTCAACTTAGGTCCACGTTACTGATAGCACAAAGGTTCTGGAAAAGCAAACTAGCTCCTCAGCCTTAAAACGAAATCCATCAAATTCTGTGCTCCCAAATCCAAATACATCCCTTCCTTCTGAGCCCCACAGTGCCTAAACCAAAGTTATCAATCACGTTTGGCATGTTTGGCATTCCTGTAGTGACGAAAGCCCAATTAATTTATGGCGTCGATGTCTCCAGAACCATGAGCTAGGAACAATGTAAAGGGAACTATAATGTGTGGAAATTACTTTGTATGGGCACTACAATTTCGATTTGTAATTTTCACTCAGCAACCTAAACTGCTGCTTGAATCTGGCAAACTCCCATATAGTCTGAATTGTCTGAACCTGTAAATAAATTCCCAAAGGTGTGTAATTTCCAAAATAAGGTCACTTGAAGGGGTATTCTGCACTTCTGTTGCTTAGGGCCTCTATAGATGGACTATAATTTGTAGGGCAAATGGAACATGAAAGGAAATAAAGTATTTTTTTTTTGTTTGCACTACTCAACTTTAAAAATTTCTGTGTAGCAACTTTGTGTTCAAGGTGCTCTGCTCACCACACCTTTAGATATATTGAGTGTAGTTTCCAAAATAGGGTAACTTGTGGGTAACTTGTGTTTAAGCATATCATGGGTTCTGCAAGCACGGCATGGTGTTCGCTATCTATTCTAGGCAACTTTGCGTTCCAAAAGGCAAATGGCGCTCCTTCCTTTCAGAGCCTTGCTGTGCACACAAACATTTGTTTTCCACCACATGTTGGGAATCATCATGCTCAGGAGAAATTGCACAACAAATTGTATGTATGTATGCATGCATGTATTTTCTCCTTTTGCCATTGTAAAAATGCAAAAGTTGGGGTTAGAGCAATATTTTTGCGAGAAAAATTAAAATTATTTTTTTTCTTCCACATTGCTTTAACTCTTGTGAAGCTCTTAAACATTTAATAAACTACTTCAATGTGGTTTTGAGCAATCTGAGGGGTGCAGATTTTAAGATACTGCAAATTTGTGATATTTTCTGTCATATATGCCCCTCAATGTCACTCAAAATGTGTTGAGGTCCCTAAAAAAAATGTACGAAAAAAGGAATAGAAAATGGGAAAAGTCAGCTCACCATTAGAGATGAGAGAATTTGTTCAGATTCAGTTCCGAATACGATTTCAATCGAATATTGTTTTTGCAATATTCGTCGAACACTGCCGAACGTCATTAGAGTCAATGGGAATAGAAATTACCGAATATGTTTGGAACCAATCATAAGACAAACATTCAGCACGAATAGTTTTCGAATATAGCTTGAATATGTCAAAATCAGATTCAGGGACAAAATCCAAACAAATTCGCTCATCTCTACTCACAATTTGCAGTCTCTTTCTAAGAATGAGTTCCACGCACGGAGCCACCTGGCTTGGGCATGCAAGTTCCAAAGAATGAAGAAAAAATGTATTCCAGCATAGAAAAAATAAAACTTCGTTTTTAATGGAAAAAATTCATAAAAACAGGCACAAAACGGACAAGATATAGATCCCAGAGAGCTACCAACCGATGCGTTTCGACACTCCAGTCTTAATCATGGTTAGCATCGGTTTTCAGACTGGAGGCTTAAAAACATTTCATGGAGCAAACAGGTGAAAAAGTCAGTGCTAATTGTTAGTTAAATCACAAGGTGAGTAGATTTAACCCTTTGTGAAAGCACTTCAACAACATGCATGTACCATGTAAAATAAAAACAATAAATCATGAAAAGACAATATGCACAAAATAATCAATACCATGAATGAGACAGACTCTTATTGCAATGCATATCCAGACTGAAAAAATATCAAACACGAAAATAACAAATAAAAAATACAAGAAAAAAACATGTTATAAATCATACTGGAGTATGAGGTCTTGTAGCACGTTCAGACCTTGTGGAATCCTTGTCTGTAATTTGAATATCCAGTACGACTTGCTATTTAATAGTTTTCTTCTCATATCTCCACCTCTAAACGGTTTAACCACTTTTTCTATACCTATAACTGAAAGGAAACTGGCATTACCTCATGTGTGCTTTTACAATGTTTAGATACCGCAGACATATCGTGTGCAGTCTGACTGATGGCATGAGAAAGATGTCTCCTCACTCGCTTGTTCAACTGCCCTACAGTGCAATCCACATATTGTAGGTTTCATACTGTGCACTCTATTAGGTAGACAACACCTTCTGTATTGCAGATGATACAGCTTTTAATGGGAAAGGTAAAACCCGAGGATTTAGAAGAAAAAGTGATTTTTTTTCATATAGGTATAAGTTTTACATGGGTGTGAACCACATTTATAAGATCCTTTGACATCTAGCCATGTTTTATGGGTTTATATTTTTGTGTAATCTAAAAAAGGAAGGACAGTGAGAGTTCCACCCAAGGTGGGTGCTTTTTTAGCAGAAAAATGCAATCCAGAGTTTTTATAATATCAGCTAGTTTCCTGTCCTGATATAAAATCGGTACATGTTTTTTGATAATCTTAACAATTATCTTAAACTGTGGACTATATTTAGTAGTAAAAGTAACTGGTGTATTATTTTGGCGATTGCTCTTTTTTTTAAGGATAAGATATTTATCATGATCCATCTGATCTTTTCTCTTCATTTGATCTACAATTGCTTTGGCTTTATTTAGACACCACTGCGGATAGCCTCTAGATTGTAACCTGCACAAGACTATTTAGGATTCTTTATTGAACACAGTTGGAGAAAAGCAATTACTTTAATTAGTTTTAGCTCTCCAATGGGATGTTATGAATCACGTGTTTTGCGTGACAAGAATGGGCTTCCAAAATATTACTTGTATCAGTAGATTTCCTGTATGGGTGTATTAATAGGGTTTTAGATTCCCGGCAACCTATTAACGTGATATCTAAATAATTCATTTTGGTCTGTGAAAAATTATAAGTGAAATTTAAATTAAAATTGTTCTCATTCAAAAATTTGGTGAATAGTTCTATTTCAGCAGTAGTGCCTGTCCAGATGATGATCAAATCATCTATGCATCTGCATTCTATTCTCAATTTTCATTTTTTTTACAGCAGCAATGCAATTCAAATTTCATATATTTCATGCTTGCATGCTACAGTGCTACAGAGTACTACTTTATTTGTTGGTTGTATATGGAGATGGCTACTCTTAGTAAGCACCTGTACATGCCTACTTTTTGAATAGCAAGTGAGAGTCAGTCTTTTGATATTTGAGCCATCATACTAACAGCCCTTCTAACAGATAATTGTTTGCTTTGCTTATTGTGCGACATACTGTACATTCTGCATTTGGTCTAGGGAGGGAGAGAGAGTTGCAGGAGCAGGGAGAGTGTCTGAATACAATCAGTAGACAGTCCTTTGCTAAATATATATCTGCACTTTTTTTTGGGGGTTGAAAAAATGTAATATATTTTTATCCATCAAGTATTACGTGCTTTGTGTACCTTTTTTGTGTTCTACATTACTCAAAAAAATCATTAAAAATATTTCCTGCGTTACATTTCTTAACCATACACTATTCTGTGTTCTGAGGTAATCTGTTGTTAGGGATCGTGTTCCCACTGCTGCACAAGGGGAATCTCGAACCAGTCCCGCTGCGGTCCCTCATCCATCTCCGGCCGCAGTGGAACCTGCTCAGCGGAGACGTCGGTCCCAGCGTTTTGCTCGGTCTAATACTGTGCAGAGGCTTGTTGCTGCCTCTTCTGGTTCCTCTATTATAACCAGTGCTGGAGCAGGCAGTCTTGGGACTAAGTCTTGCGTTTCCCCTTCTGAGCATGCCCAGGGTAAGATCCCTCATTGGAGATCAGGGGTCACATGCTCAGGTACTGCAGCAGCTCCTATTGGTCCGCCAGGAAGGTCCTGAAACTGCTTGTGTTCTGAAACAGTTTCTCATTGGTCCTTTTCTGGAAGGTCTTGTAGTTGCTGCTATAAAAGGGTTGCATGGCCGCTGAGCCATGCGCTAGTATCAATTGTGTTATGTGTTTTGCGCCAGTGTGATCATGCACGCATGCGGTTAGGGCTTGGCTGAAATAAGCCCCTAGAATACCGACACCTCCGGTGAGGAGATTTGTATGCACGTGTTCAGGGCTTGGCTGAAAGACCCTCTAGAATGCCTGCTACTCCGGTGAGGAGTTGCTTGTTTGTGTTGCTGACTGCATGACCATGGACTGCTATCTACACAGCAGTTATCGGTGTACCCCTGTGGTGTTAACAGGACACAGTCTCTATCTCTGTGTCTCTACCTCAGCGACTCTGTGGTGTAACAGAGTTCGCTCATACCGCCATATAGTGCCACAGCATCTATGTTTGCCACTCTGTGAAGTAACAGAGTTCGCTTATACCACCATCTTACTAGCAGCAGGCTCTGCCTGCATGTTGGACCCCGGGCTGTGAATGCACCCATTATTTTTATTTACTCGGTGCATTCCGCAGACCCTAACATCTGTTTTATTATATATAACACTTCAAAAATGTGTTAAGAAAATTAGCTGGATTACATTTTTCACCCGTACATTATTCAGTGGTCTGGGGTACATTTTTGTGAAGTATAAAGCTGAAAAATGAGTAGAAAAATAACTGTGACTATGGATCTGGTGGTTCTAAAGACATCTTTCTCGTGGAATTCCCTCTTGTGACCTTTCTTCCCCTGATATAACGGGCAGAACTTGACATGGGATTACACCCATAAACATGGTATAATTGCAATTCTTTGAAAGGGATCTACAGTCATGGCCAAAAGTTTTGAGAATGACACAAATATTAATTTTTGCAAAGTCTACTGCTTCAATTTTTCTAATGGCAATTTGCATATACTCCAGAATGTTATAAAGAGTGATCAGCTTAACAGCAATTACTTGCAAAGTCAATATTTGGCTAGAAAATGAACTTTATCCCCCAAAACACATTTCAACATCATTGCAGCCCTGCCTTAAAAGGACCAGCTAACCTCTTTTCAGTGATTGCTCCATTAACACAGGTGTGGGTGTTGATGAGGACATGGCTGGAGATCAATCTGTCATGATTAAGTAAGAATGACACCACTGGACACTTTAAAAGGAGGCTGGTGCTTGGTATCATTGTTTCTCTTCTGTTAACCAAGGTTATCTCTAAAGAAACACGTGCAGTCAT
This sequence comes from Oophaga sylvatica, assembly GCA_033576555.1. NCBI lineage: Eukaryota > Metazoa > Chordata > Amphibia > Anura > Dendrobatidae > Oophaga > Oophaga sylvatica. The sequence goes on along the minus strand of JARQOD010000008.1, from coordinate 82,186,414 downwards.
CATTGCAATGCACAAAAATGGCCTAACAGGGAACAGTATCGCAGCTAGAAAGATTGCACCTCAGTCAACAATCTATCGCATCATCAAGAACTTCAAGGAGAGAGGTTCCATTGTTGCCAAAAAGGCTCCAGGGCGCCCAAGAAAGACCAGCAAGCGCCAGGACCGTCTCTTAAAAGTGTTTTAGCTGCGGGATCGGGCTACCAGCAGTGCAGAGCTTGCTCAGGAATGGCAGCAGGCAGGTGTGAGTGCATCTGCACGCACTGTGAGGCGGAGACTCTTGGAGCAAGGCCTGGTCTCAAGGAGAGCAGCAAAGAAGCCACTTCTCTCCAGAAAAAACATCATGGACAGACTGATATTCTGCAAAAGGTACAGGCAGTGGACTGCTGAGGACTGGGGTAAAGTTATTTTCTCTGATGAATCCCCTTTTCGATTGTTTGGGACATCAGGAAAACGCCTCATTCGGAGAAGACAAGGTGAGCGCTACCACCAGTCTTGTCTCATGCCAACTGTTAAGCATCCTGAAACCATTCATGTGTGGGGTTGCTTCTCAGCCAAGGGAATCGGCTCTCTCACAGTCTTGCCTAAAAACACAGCCATGAATAAAGAATGGTACCAGAATGTCCTCCAAGAGCAACTTCTCCCAACCCTCCAAGAGCAGTTTGGCGATCAACAATGCCTTTTCCAGCATGATGGAGCACCTTGCCATAAAACAAAGGTGATAACTAAATGGCTCAGGGAACAAAACATAGATATTTTGGGTCCATGGCCTGGAAACTCCCCAGATCTTAATCCCATTGAGAACTTGTGGTCAATCATCAAGAGAAGGGTGGACAAACAAAAACCTAAAAATTCTGACAAAATGAAAGCATTGATTGTGCAATAATGGACTGCTATCAGTCAGGATTTGGTCCAGAAGTTGATTGAGAGCATGCCAGGGAGAATTGCAGAGGTCCTGAAGAAGAAGGGTCAACACTGCAAATATTGACTTGCTGCATTAACTCATTCTAACTGTCAATATAAGCTTTTGTTACTCATATGTTTGCAATTATTATATTTCTGTCTGTGATAAAAACATCTGTCAAATACACATAAAAACCAGAGGGCAGCAGATCATGTGAAAATATAATATTTGTGTCATTCTCAAAACTTTTGGCCATGACTGTACATTATTAAGGTCCACATTTGGATATATCCATCTTCCAGCAGACATATAAGATTGAAGACAAAGCTGACATGAATCCCACAGATATTACCTCACTTGCCATGGCACCAGGGCAAGTTGGAAGTGAAAGACTAAGTGCCAGAATTGGGGCATCCTAATGATGTGCCATTTCTGAGGTAGCTGATGACTGATGTTCATAGCCTGAGAGGAGGGCCAATTTCCCTTGCTCATTCCCTGGCTATTATAATCAGTCCATAGCTGTCTGTTAAGCCTTTGCTGGTTTTAAATTATGGGGGACACTATGTCGTTTCTTTGGCATCCCCCATAAAATAACCAGTAAAGGCTAATTAAACAGGTGTGAGCTGATATGAATAGCCTGGGAACATTCAGGGATAGTCTCCAACTTCCCACAATATTAACATCAGCCGTTAGCTTTCTCTCTGCTGCTTATGAAAATTATGGGGTATACCATTCGTTTTTTCAAAATAATTTTTATTTATTAATAAGAACAGTAAGGTCATATCATAGCAACTGTTTCTCTTTCTTTGCAAGTTCCATTGCTGGACAGACGAACGCCTGAGAGTCTTTCACTCGGCACTCTGGGATTGAACAGGCACTGGAGCTATAGAGAGACCCGACCTTTCAAGTTACCAGAGTTCACAGCCACTGGGTCTCCTGGCAACTTCATGGCAAACTTTGAGGGACCTTTTGAGGTTACTGGAGTTTCCAGCTGCTGGAACACTTGGAGATTGTGAACTACGATTTCCTTGGGTGTGTATTTTACTGTACTTACTGCTAATAATTAAAAAAAGGAAAAAACAGCATAGGGTCCCCCATAATATTCATAAGTAGCAGAGGGAAAGACAATGGCTGAGGGCTGATGTTACTATTCTGAAAAGGATGATAATATCCCTAAAGGTTCCCAGGCTATTCTCACGCAGTGAGAGGTGCCATAAGTGAGGTCACTGGGGTTCATAAGGATTGAAGTCTAGTGAATTTCCTCACAACAGCTTAGTGCTAGAAACTGCAGGTGCCATTACTCTCCTGATGTGATTGCTCTCCAAATTATCCGGATCTTCTTGGGACAGCACAGATTATCTTCACATCAGACAGGTGACGAATATGTTTGTTTATTATTTTATGCTTTTCCTAGGGAGTCCAGCGGTGGATTAGGTGTAAAATGAGTATTAAGTTTGTTTATTATTTACTGTCTTTTACAGATGATATGGTCATCGATGGATTATGCGTAAGGTAAGTATAACTGTGCTTTTTTATTTTTATTTCAAATGAAGAAGTCTGCGTGATTCTTTCAATTAAAGTACTTTATTCTGGCTGTTTCTTTTTTATATTCAAACTATGTTGTTAGTAATGGCAGTGTCTCATAGAAGCCTCTCCATTACTAACCTGAGGGCTTGATGTCATAAAACAGCTGACATCAATCCCACAACTATTATCCCACTTGCCACCATACAAGGACAAGTTGGAAGAGCCAGGCAAAGTGCCAGAATTGGCACATCTAAAAGAGGCACCTTTTCTGGGAAGCTGTGGGCTGCTATTTTTAGGCTGAGGGGGCAATATCCATGGCCCCTTACCAGTCTGAGAATACCAACCCCCAGCTGTTTGATTTAGCTTGACTGGTTGTGAAAAATGGGGGAACTCCAACCTTTTTTTAAAAAAAAATAAATATTTAAATAATAAAAAAACATTGTGAGACCACTTTATTCTTGATAATCAGCCATGATAAAGCTGATAACTGAGGGTTGCAGTATTCAGCAGTCAGTTTTGCCTGTGTTGGTTATGAAAAATATTAGACCCCATATAATTTTTTATTTATTTATTTATTTTTATAGCACAAGCACCAGCTGATGAATACTCCCATTTGCAGCACCTGCTTTGCTGACAATCTCAAACAGCAACATTTAAATGACATCAGTGCCCTCATGCACGTATCTGCAATATCATTGCAACTGTACTCCTGCTGAAGGCTCCCCTCACTGCTTTCTTGGTCCTTTAATGAAGCTTGGCTGCAAGCTGAGCTCCATAGGACAATCTCTATTTTCTTATATACATCAATGCTTTGGTATTGCAGTACACCATGTTCCAAATTATTATGCAAATTGGTTTTAAGTGTCATAGCGTTTTTTTGTTTATTTTGTAAATGAAACCCATTGATGGTATTGTGTCTCAGGGTTCTTTGGATCACTGAAATCAATCTCAGATACCTGTGATAATTAGTTTGCCATGTGAGCCCAATAAAAGGAAAACTGGATGTTCAACACTGTTAAGCAGGCCAGAGTTTTCAAGTAACATGGGAAAGAAAAATGATCTCTCTGCTGCTGAAAAGCATCAAATAGTGCAATGCCTTGGTCAAGGGATGAAAACATTAGATATTTCCAAAAAACTTAAGTGTGATCATCGTACTGTTAAGAGATGTGTGGCTGATTCGAAGCACAGATGTGCTCGTGCTGATAAAGGCAGAATGAGGAAGGGTTTTGCCAGGTAAGTTCATCGGATTAAGAGAGCAGCTGCTAAAAAGCCATTACAAACCAGCAAACAGATATTTGAAGCTACTGGTGCCTCTGGAGTCCCTCAAACCTCAAGTTGTAGGATCCTTCAAAAGCTTGCTGTGGTGCATAAGCCTACTATTCAGCCACCCCTAAGCAGTGCTCACAAGCATAAATGGTTGCAGTTGGCCCAGACATACATGAATACTAATTTTCAAACAGTCTTGTTTACTGATGAGTGTCGAGCAACCCTGGATGGTCTAGATGGATGGAGTAGTGGATGGTTGGTGGATGGCCACCATGTCCCAACAAGGCTGCGACATCAGCAAGGAGGTGAAGGAGTCATGTTTTGGGCTGGAATCACGGGGAAACAGCTGGTAGGGACCTTTAAGGTTCCTGAAGGTGTGAAAATGACCTCTGCAAAGTATACAGAGTTTCTGACTGACAACTTTCTTCCATGGTATAAAAAGCAGAAACGTGCCTTGAGGAGCAAAATCATCTTCATGCATGACAATGCACCATCTCCTGCTGCAAAGAATACCGCTGAGTGATTGGCTGCTATGGGCATAAAAGGAGATAAACTCATGGTGTGGCCACCATCTTCCCCTGACCTTAACCCTATGGAGAAATTTTGGAGTATCATCAAGCAAAAGATCTATGAGGGTGGGAGGCAGTTCACATCAAAACAGCATCTCTGAGAGGCTATTCTGATTTCATGCAAAGAAATACAAGCAGAAACTCTCCAAAAACTCACAAGTTCAATGGATGCAAGAATTGTGAAGGTGATATCAAAGAAGGGTTCCTATCTTAACATGTAACTTGGCCTGTTAGGATGTTTTGGAGTTAAATAGCTTTTGCTCAGTGAATGTAACCTCCTAATGCTGCAAATTCCACAAATGAGCATTTTCAGTACTATAAAACATATCAAATGTTTAGAAATTCTACTGTGCCTAATAATTTGGAACAGTGCATTTTGAGTTTTTATTCATTTTGGAGATTATATTGTTATTATTGGGAGGTTTCTTCAATAGAATTCGATGTATATTCTAACGGGTGATAAATTTTATTAAACTGACTGGCATTCGCACCGACCACTTACTGTAGGAAAATCAGAGAAAAATATCATTTGCATAATAATTTGGAGCATGGTGTCTATAATATAAACAATTGAATCAAGCTTAATTCTCCAAAGGGGAAAAAGGAAATAAAGTGAAAATAAAAAAAATACTTTCAAAGAATAACAAGGTACAGTACAAAATATAAAACATTTGTATACTCCAGTATTTCCCCCATTACAAATAAAGAAAAAAATTAAAATTATAAATAAATTTGAGACCATTGTGTCCAAAAAAGTTAAATCTATTAATATATAAAATGATTAAAACTATACATTAAATGACAAAAACAAAAAGTAAATTTAAATGCCAAAATTACGGTTTTTCCATTTCTGTACTTCCAAAAACAAAAACTATAAAAATTGATCAAAATGTCTTAGACACCAAGTCCTAATACAGCGATATGAACAAAAAAATTTAAAAAAAGTTATCCGGCTGTCTCAGAAAGCAGTGACATAAAAAATAATTTTTTACATTTCAGAATTTTTTTTTCACAACTAAAATATTTAAAAAACTAGACATGTTTGGTGTCTTTGTAATCATACTGACCTGTAAAATCATGATGCCTAACAAATAATTGCAGTTTTTCACAATTTTCCAGCAATTTCATTTTCATTTTTGCTTCTCAGTAAATTATATAAGGTAATTTTTTTTTTCTTTTTTTAAATAGTTGTCCTGCAAAAAAAAAAAAACAATCCATGATGCAGAGTGTATTGAGGAAAAAATAAAAACTGTATAGCTTTTGAAAAAAGGATAAGAAAAAATAAAGATGAAACAATGAAGATTGTATGTGTAATTAAGAAGTTAAAATAATAGGAAATCATAACTATTCTTTCTTTTCATAAAAAAATAAAATGTTAATTTCTCTGTAAGTAAGCACTAAGCATGCAATTATTTTAACCTTTTATTTACTAATCTGTGGCCAAGTTTACGTGGTAGGAGGAAATCTCTTTAACCCCTTCACCCCCAAGGGTGGTTTGCACGTTAATGACCGGGCCAATTTTTACAATTCTGACCACTGTCTCTTTATGAGGTTATAACTCTGGAACGCTTTAACGGATCTTCGCGATTCTGAGATTTTTTTCTCGTGACATATTGTACTTCACGTTAGTGGTAAAATTTCTTCGATATAACTTGCGTTTATTTTTGAAAAAAACGCAAATATGGCGAAAATTTTGAAAATTTTACAATTTTCAAACTTTGAATTTTTATTCCCTTAAAACAGAGAAATATGTCACACAAAATAGTTAAGAAATAACATTTCCCACATGTCTACTTTACATCAGCACAATTTTGGAAACAAAATTTTTTTTTGTTAGGAAGTTATAAGGGTTAAAATTTGACCAGCGATTTCTCATTTTTACAACAAAATTTACAAAGTCATTTTTTTTAGGGACCACCTCACATTTGAAGTCACTTGAGGGGTCTATATGGCAGAAAATACCCAAAAGTGACACCATTCTAGAAACTGCACCCCTCAAGGTACTCAAAACCACATTCAAGAAGTTTATTAACCCTTCAGGTGCTTCACAGGAACTAAAGCAAAGTGGAAGGAAAAAATGAATATTTAACTTTTTAGCCACAAAAATGATCTTTTACAAACTTTTTTTTTATTTTCACAAGGGTAAAAGGAGAAAATGGACAGATAAGGTTGTTATGCAATTTCTCCTGAGTACGCCAATACCCAATATGTGGGGGAAAACCACTGTTTGGGCACACGGCAGAGCTCGTAATGAAAGGAGCGCCGTTTGACTTTTTCAAACTAAAATTTGCTGGAATTTAGATTGGATGCCATGTCGCGTTTGGAGAACCTCTGATGCGCCTAAACAGTGGAAACCCCCACAAGTGACACCATTTTGGAAACTAGACCCCCTAAGGTACTTATCTAGATCTGTTGTGAGCACTTTGAACCCCCAAGTGTTTCACAAAAGTTTATAATGCCTGGGTGTGAAAAAAAAAAAAACAATTTTCCACAAAAATGATTTTTTAGTCCCAAATTTTTGAATTTTCCCAAGGAAATTGGACCCCAAAAGTTGTTGTCCAATTTGTCCTGAGTACGCTGATACCCCATATGTGGGGGGGGAACTGTTTGGGCGCACGGCAGGGCTTGGAAAGGAAGTAGTAACGTTTTGGAATGCAGACGTTGATGGGGGTCATGTTCCGTTTGCAGTGCCCCAGATGAGCCTAAACAGTGGAAACCCCCCACAAGTGACCCCATTTTGGAATCTAGACCCCCTAAGGAACTTATCTAGATCTTTGGTGAGCACTTTGAACCCCCAAGTGCTTCACACAAGTTTATAATGCCCGGGCATGAAAATAAAAAATGTTTTTCCCACAAAAAATATATTTTAGTCACTAATTTTTTATTTTCCCAAGGGTAACAGGAGAAATTGGACCACATAAGTTGTTGTACAATTTGTCCTGAGTACGCTGATATCCCATATGTGGGGGGGAACCACTGTTTGGGCGCACGGCAGAGCTCGGAATGGAAGGAGCACCATTTGACTTTTTCCAACCAAAATTGGCTGGAATTGAGATTGGATGCCATGTTGCATTTGGAGAGCCCCTGATGTGCCTAAAAAGTGGAAACCCCCCACAAATGACCCCATTTGGGAAACTAGACCCCCTAAGGAACTTATCTAGATCTTTGGTGAGCAATATGAACCCCCAAGTGCTTCACACAAGTTTATAACGTAGAGCCGTAAAATTTAAAAATCATATTTTTTCCACAAGAATGATCTTTTCACCCCAATTTTTATTTTTCCAAGGGTAACAAGACTCCAAAAGTTATGGTGCAATTTGTCCTGAGTGCGCTGATACCCCATATGTGGGGGTAAACCACTATTTTGGTGCATGGCAGAGTTTGGAAGGGAAGGAGCGCCGTCTGACTTTTTCAACGCAGAATTGACTGGACGCCATGTCGTGTTTGGAGAGCTCCTGATCTGCCTAAACATGGAAACCCCCATAAATGACACCATTTTGGAAACTATACCCCTCACGGAACTTATCTAGATGTGTGGTGAGAACTTTGAACCCCCGGGTGTTTCACTAAAGTTTATAACGTACAGCTGTAAAATAAAAAATCTTATTTTTTTTTTAACAAAAATGATTTTTTCGCCCCCAATATTTTATTTTCACAAGGGTAACAGAAGAAATTGGAAAACAAAAGTTGTTGTCCAATTTGTCCTGAGTACGCTGATACCCAATATGTGGGCGAAAACTACTGTATGGGCACACATCGGGGCTCGGAAGGGAAGTAGTGACATGTTGTGAATGGGTTTGAGATGAGTTCTGAGCAGAGGCTCCCTCTGGTGGTTACAAGCGGTGCTAGTGAAGATTGTGAGGACTGGGAATCAGGTGTTACTGACTGGTCTTATATAAGGGAGTCATTTTCCCATCAGGGTTGCCGGTGATCAATTGTTCTGGTCTGAATCCTTCATTCCAGTTTCCCTTGTAGCCTGCTGTGTCGTGTCTGCATCTCCTGCTTACAGATAAGACTTTTGCTTCTTTTGTGTTTGTGCTATATTTTTGCATTTTGTCCTGCACTTCTTTGGGGGCCTTCAGGGTCCCCTCCGGGGGCTTCTGCCCTCTCAGTTTAGTTCAGCCACTGAGTTTTGTTCTTTTGCTTTTTCCAGTTTTTTCAGTGGCTGCTGTTTTTATTTTGTTACACCAGAGAACTAATTTAGGTGGTAGAGGTCGTGTGATCTCAGGTGATTTTGAAATTAGTAGAGTTGGTGCTTTTCAGGGTTTTCTGGGATTGCAGTAAGTACCCTTCCTATCCTTTTCTATTTAGATAGTTTGGGCCCCAGCGTTTGCTCATACTGTTTTCTTTCTGTGTCAGTATTTCCTCTTGTCTAACCGCCATTACATGTTTGGGGGCTTTCTGTTATCTTTGGGGTTCTGCTCTGGGGCAGATAGCTTTCCTATTTCTATCTTTAGGTGTAGTTAGTTTCTCAGGCTGTGACGAGGCATCTAGGACCAACGTAGGAACGCTCCACGGCTGTAATGTATGTGATACAGTTCATATAGCGTCTTGTGCTTGGGTGCGATGAAAATACTTGAGACACAGGTTGAAAAAGAAAGTCTTGTATTGCTTCATACAAATTGGCAAAAATAAACATACAGGTTGCAAACACAGAAGCAGGAGACACAGCAGGCCAAAGTAATCTAAGTTCATCAATAACTCTCCACAACAGATTCAGATCTTCTTCTATGTTACCGCAAGTCCATGCAACCGTGAGGCTTTCAAGAGCAGAGTTCAGAGTCCACAAGAGCTCCAGAGTTTCTCAGTAGAAATGGCTGGAGTACAAAGTCCAAGGCTTCAGGAGTCAGAACACAGGTTCACTGCAGGCCAGATTCTGAAGCACTGATTGCTCAGGTGTGGCTGTTTAAGAAGCAAACGGAGAGAATCAGGGCGGGAACATGCAAGCTGGAAAACTCCATTTTAACTGAGGGCAAGATAGCTGCAGCAAAACAGAAAGCAAAATGGCCGACGAACAAACTGAGTTTCAGAAACAGATATACAGAACCTTACATTACTCCCCCCTTAGGGGCAACCTCCGGATGACCTCAGACCAGGCTTGTGTGGGTACCTCTGATGAAACTGACGGAGCAAGCGAGGAGCATTAACGTTATTGACTGGTTCCCATGAGTTGTCCTCCACTGGGTAGCCCTGCCATTTGATCAAATATTGTAACTGATTTCTATACAACCTGGAATCTAAAATCCTTTCCACCACAAATTCTTCCTGACCATCGACTAGCACTGGGTCAGGGCAAGGAGAAGAACGTCCAGGAAACGTATTGGGTGTTGCAGCCTTCAGTAGGGATACATGAAAGACAGGGTGGATTCTCATAGTTCTGGGCAATTGAAGACGACAAGCAACGGCACTTATAATCTTACTGATTTTATAGGGTCCAATGTACTTATGTCCCAACTTAGATGATGGAATCCTTAACTTAAGATTTCTGGTTGACAGCCAGACCAGGTCTCCTACCTTAAAAACTGGTGCAGGTTTACGAAATTTATCTGCTGCCTTCTTGTACCTTTCCTGAGCCGATTCCAGATTCTCCTTTAGAAGATCCATATTCTTCTGTAAAGTCGTGACTCTTTCAGCCACTGCTGGCAAAGGCGTCTCTATGGGAAATCGTGGTAGAATATTAGGATGATAACCTAAATTAGAGAAAAAAGGAGACTGTTTAGTGGAGGCACTCTGAGAGTTGTTGTAAGAGAACTCAGCCAATGGAAGTAGATCCACCCAATCATCCTGTAGGTGGCAGATAAAGCAGCGGAGATACTGCTCCAGGGTTTGATTGGTTCGTTCGGTTTGTCCATTAGTCTGGGGATGAAAAGCAGAAGAAAGGTTTACTTTAATATCCAATGCTGCACAGAAATTTTGCCAAAACCTAGAAGTGAATTGCACCCCTCGATCCGAAATAACCTCATCCGGTACTCCATGTAAACGAAACACATCTTTAATCATCAAATCTGATGTCTGTTTTGCAGTGGGTAAGCCGACACAAGGGATAAAATGAGCTGCCTTTGTTAAACGATCAACCACCACTAGAATAGTGTTCTTCCCTTGAGAAATTGGTAATTCGACAATGAAGTCCATAGAAATGGATCCCCACGGGCGGGACGGGGTGGAAGAGGCTGTAACAGACCAGTTGGTGAAGAGCGAGGTGTCTTGCATCTTGCACAAACCTCACATGAAGTGACATAATCCAAAACATCCTTCCTACAAGTGGGCCACCAAAAGAAACGAGAAAGAAATTCCTGTGTCTTTAGAATTCCTCTATGCCCGGCTATTTTGGAATCATGAATGAGTTGCAATACTCTCAATCTGACTGTTTCAGGTATATACAGACGTTGTCCCAGAATCCACACACCATTCTTAAAGACAAGACTTACGTCCCTTGGGGGTTGAGCCAAAAAAGAATCCGCATGGTATGCTTCCTTGATGTCTTTAATTAGGTCTTGATGATGAATCACTCCTAGGAATCTAGAGTCAGGAAGAATAGTCTTAGGAGGAGTAATTGGACGTGTCTCTGCTGAGTAAATCCTAGAGAGTGCATCAGCCTTTCCATTACGCGATCCTGGTCTATAAGAAATAATAAAATTAAATTGATTTAAGAAAAGATTCCAGCGAGCCTGGCGAGGAGTCAGGCACTTAGCCGACCTGATAAACTCAAGATTACGATGATCTGTCAGAACGACTATTTGCTGTGCAGCTCCTTGCAGAAGGTGTCTCCATTCTTTGAAGGCGGCAATAATGGCCAACAACTCTCTATTGCCCACATCGTAGTTCTTCTCAGCCGAAGACAACTGCTGGGAAAAGAAGGCACAGGGATGCAAGACATTCTTCTCACCTGTTCTCTGAGAGAGTATGGCTCCCACGGCACAGTCTGAAGCATCCACCTCTATTATGAAGGCAAGCTCTGGGTTGGGATGTACTAGAATAGGTGCAGTGGTAAATTTATCTTTTAGACGGGAAAATGCTTCCTGGGCTTGGGAGTCCAGGAGAACTTAGACTCTTTCCGGGTAAGTTGGGTGATAGGTGACACTACCTCAGAGAAATTTCTAATGAAACGTCTATAGAAGTTTGCAAACCCGATGAAGCGCTGTACCTCCTTCACATTTCTAGGACTTGGCCAATAATTGATGGCTTGGGTTTTACTTCCATCCATACTAATTCCTTGTGTAGACAGTACATACCCCAGAAATTGAATTTCGGTCTTATGGAATTCACACTTTTCAAGCTTGATGTAAAGATGATTTTGTCTTAGACGTTCCAAGACCATTCTCACATGTCCATGATGTTCCTCTGTGGAGTTAGAAAAAATTAAAATATCATCCAAATAAATTACCACGAATGTATCTAGGAGATCCCTGAAGATGTCATTCACCAAGTGTTGGAAAGTGGCTGGGGCGGTACTCAGACCAAAAGGCATAACCAGATATTCAAAGTGTCCATAGCGTGACCTGAATGCAGTCTTCCATTCATCCCCAGGTCTAATACGGACTAAGTTATAGGCCCCACGAAGATCTAGTTTAGAAAAAATTTTAGCATGTCGCACTCTCTCCAATAACTCAGGGATTAAAGGCAATGGATAACGGTTTCTAATAGTAACCTTATTAAGTTCCCTATAGTCTACGCATGGTCTCAGGGATCCATCTTTCTTCTTTACAAAGAATATGGGTGCCCCTGCAGGAGATGAAGAGGGGCGTATGAAGCCCTTGGCTAGATTTTCGTCTATGTACTCTTTTAAAGCCTTCAGCTCGGGCCCCGCCAGGGGGTAGATCTTACCAAAAGGTATCTCTGCTCCAGGCAATAATTCAATTGGACAATCATATGGACGGTGAGGAGGAAGCTGGTCAGCGTTCTTCTTGTCACATAAATCCACATAGTCCTGGTATACAGCTGGTAATTCAGGGACTGACATGGTTCCTTTAGGAACAGAGCAAGCTGAAATTTTTTGACTCATCTGTTTCTCTGGGAAGTGTAATTCCTTGGTCTCCCAGTTAATGGTAGGATTCTGAGCCTGTAGCCATGGTAGCCCTAGAATAATGGGAAAGTGAGGAGAAGAGATAAGCATAAAGGACAGTTTCTCTTGATGATCTTTACCCATAAGAACCTTTAAAGGCTCTGTTTCCTGATCCACTGGTCCAGAGGTCAGCAGGGAGCCATCCACAGTTTCCATCTGTACGGGAGCAGCCTTCTTCACTGAACGTATTCCCTGTTTTAGAGCAAAGGAGACATCCATAAAATTTCCACTTGCACCTGAGTCGATCATGGCAGAGCTAGACACCCAGGCTGAGTCAACCCAGAGTTTGATGGAAAGAAAACAGTGAGAATTGTTTTTCTTACAACTCAGCTGGG
>JARQOD010000008.1:82136486-82173654 GCA_033576555.1 Oophaga sylvatica | reverse complement strand
AAGATGGTCCAACGGGGCTTAAATATCTCCCTATGATGCTGAAATTCAAGCCAATCACAGTAATCCCACAAAAAAGAGGAAAACGGATTTTCCCTTGTTTGGGCCAGCAAGCCCAGCATTTCGGCTGAAATAAAGTGCCAAACATGCTGGGCAGGTCACTTGGTTTTTACCGAAAAAAAATAGTAATTACTCGCCGATTAAAAAGTAGCCCGAACAGCGTACTTTCTGCGATTTAACAAATACCCCCAAAAATGAAATTTGCTCATCACAAAAGGCCCCCTTTGGGGTGTTTTTTTTTACTGTACCAGTAAATAAATTAAAAATAAAAAATTTAAAAAAATGAGGCCCCCCCGTAATTTTCATAAACAGCTGGGGGAAAACCCGAGGGCGGGGGGCTGATAATTTTGGGGGAAAAAAACAACACTCAAAAGGTTTCCGGTTTTTAAAACATAATCCAGCTAAAAACTTATTTTTTTCCGGGTTTTTTAAAATGGGAAACCCCTCAAATAATTTGGGTTCCCCGGGTTTTTTGAAAAACCAGAAAAAAACTAACAGCGGGGGGAAAATTAAACCCTCAGCTGTCACTTCGCAAGGCTGATTTTTTTAAAATTATTTAAATAAAAAAAAAAACCCCGGTATCCCCTCATTTTTAAACAACCACCCAAAAGCAAAAAGCAGCTGTATTCTCAGGCTGGAAAAGGGGGCCCGGGATTTTTCCCCCCAAAAAACCAAAAATTTTAAGCAGCCACTTTTTTTCCCCCGGGGGAAAGGCCACTATTTTTTTCAAAAATTTTTAGCACTGGCCTTTGCAAGGGGGGTTCATATTTTTTGGGGTTTGAGCCCGCACCACCCCAAAAAAGGGGGAAAAAGCTGGGGGGTTGATGTCACCTTTGCATTGTCCGGTGCCATCAAGCACACGGCTTAGTAATGAGAGGGGTCTTATAAAAGCCTCTCCATTACTTATCCTTTAATTATAATGTAAATAAACATCACAGCCAGAATAAAATAAGTCCTTTATTTGAAATAAAGACAAGGAATACTTTTTTTTATTTAAAGAAAACAAACAGTTATACTCACCTATACCTATTCCATTGAAGCCTTCGTCTCCTAAAATAAAAAAATAAATAAATAACCATATCTCTCACGTGTCCATCATTCTGTCTCACAATGTAATCCATGTCTGAGGATAAACAGTTTTGAACCTGAATGATGCCAAAATGCGACCATCCAGGCTGAGAACCACTGAGGTATGCCCTGCTGCGAGCATAGCATCAGTGAGCAGTGTTATTGAGGTTATCATTGGTCACTGGGGCAACGTTCCCAGCCAGGCCCCTTAACTGCAGTGACCTTATTGAGATCAATGCTAGGACAGTGTGGAAAAGTCTCACTTTGCACTTCTGATCTCACCAAGGTCCCCACAGTTCAGGGAACTGGGTATGAGCAGCCTCAGTGATTGGCAGAAACCTTCATGATGTCACCGTTAGTCATTGAGACTGCACTCGCAGCAGCTCATTCCTCAGTGGTTCTCAGCCTGGACGGTCACATCTTGGCACCTACCTGGTTGAAAACTGTTTATCCCCAGACATGGAGTACGGTATGGGGCAGAAAGACGAACAAGTGAGAGATGTTGTTGTTTTTTATATTTGTGTTATTACAGGAAACCATGGCTTCAGTGGAATGGGCCATGACATGATTATGATCTAATTGAGATTCATTAAAGGAGCCTGTGTCATACTTTTAATTAAAGAACTTTATTCTAGTTATGTTTGTTTTTTATACAATATGACTATGGGGTTCATAATGGGGGCGTCTTATAGATGCCTCTCCATTACTAACCTGTGGTCTTGAAGTCACCTGACAATACAAAGGTGACATCAACCCTCCTAGTATTACCCCTTTATTCGGGCGGCTGCGGGCTGCTATTTTTAGGCTGGGGTCCAATATCTAAACCACAAGCCAACAAGCTGTCTGCATTAGCTGGGCTGATTGTCAAAAATAGGGGGAACCCACGCTGTCTTTTTAAATTATTTAATTAAAAAATGGCATGAGACCCCTCTATTCTTGATAACCAGCCTTGCTAATGCTGACAGCTAGGGATTACAGCCCACAGCTGCCAGTTTTGTGTGGCTAGTTATCAAAAATATGGGGAAACCCACATCATTTTTAAAATTTATTTATAGCTGTTATCAGCGACAGCAGGCGTATGATGATGGGAACAGTAGTCACATCAACAGACGCCTGTGACAGAGGTAAACTTTTTACCTCCGGTCACAGCTGCAAGATCACACTATCATCTGACAGATCTGCAATCTGACTCCTTCATACCCCGGGTTCTCATGCCAACACATCTACGCCCCAATGTCATGTGACAGGGCACCGATGGGTATGGGTTGTGACATGCTTCCGGTGCGTGCATGGTAAATGTCGCTGTCAGAACTCGATATCAGCATTTAACATGTTAACAGCTGCTGGTGGATTGCGATTCCTCCCTCAGCTTTTAGGGGAACATGACTGCTGATCAGATTAGCTCTCATGTGCCTGAAAAAGAGCAGTAGGGGATGCATCGCTTTTGAAGTTTGGTTACTTTAATCGAACCGTTTGTTGAACAAGTCAGCAAACATTTAAATGTTCGTCGAACCGAATGTGAAATGGTTCACTCATCTCTAGTTTTTATCATCCTCCTGATGATTGAACAGGTGTCTTTGATACAGGTAATGAGTAGTGTTGAGCATTCCGATACTGCAAATATCGGGTATCGTCCGATATTTGCTGTATCGGAATTCCGATTCTGAGTTCCGATATTTTTGTCATATCGGATACCGGAATCGGAGTTTTCCGACAAAGTCTATGGGGAGTTCCTGTGTCACAGAACGAAGTACGTGACACAGGAACTTCCCGAAACTGTCACTGTCAGTGTCGGTCGGGTCTGTCAGGAGTCAGCAGCACTTACCTGGCAGAAGATCCCCGGCGGTCACGTCCTGTTTGGCCGTCTATTACCCTCTCCCTGGCGGTCACGTGCAGCATCTCGCGATTACTGCACGGGCTGCCGGGTACTGGATAATCTCAGCCAGCTGTACTCTCGCGACAGCAGGCCGGAAAGCAGTCCGATGACGTCACCGCCGGGGAAGCAGCTATGGTAAGCAGCTCTGCTCTATGTGAATGTCAGGCTCAGCCTGGCATGCAGATGTAGCAGAGCTGGACTCGTCGTGGGACACTCGTGATTTTGGACTGTCAGACAGGAAGTATTTGTGTTGGTTTGTTATTTTTGTTTTTTTACAGGAGAACGATGGCGTCGCAGGATGAGCGTGGAATAAAAATAATGAAAACTGTGAGGTGTTTTATTTCATTAAAAGACTTTTTTCTGGCTGTGTATTTTTTTAAAAATTTACAAACTATGATTAATAATGGCTCAGCTGAAAGCTCCTGAATGAATGACTTCCTCTCCCAGCGACAGGAGAGGATGTGATTACTGTGGGAAGCTTAATTGATAGCTTCCCACAGAAATCAGTTCACTTCAGGTCAGCGGGGACTCCCTCTGACATCACTGATGTTGTGCGGTGTCCCCTCTGACCTGAAGTGAAAGTGGGAAGCAATCAATGAAGCTTCACACAGTAATCACATCCTTTCCTGTCGCTGGGAGAGGAAGTCATTCATTCAGGAGCTTTCAGCTCAGCGGCAAGCATTAGCTGCGCTGCTTGGCTGAAAGCTAGTTAACCCTTTCTGATGGCTTACAGTGTGGGACCTAACTGTGCGTCGGATAGGTAAGAATAATTTTGCTTTATTATTTTATTTTTATTTCAGGAGAACAAGGGAATCGAGGATTACCTGTACAATAAAAGATGGTCAAAAACTATGTATTTATTTCATTAAAATGATTTTTCATTAATGTGTGTGTGTATTTTTTAACCATTTCATACAATAGGATTAATAATTGAGAGTTGTCGAATTGACAACTCTCAATTATTAACCTGGCTTAAAGTCACCTTTCAATAGCAAGGTGGCTTTAACCCATTATTAACCCATTCACCACCGCTACAGGGCAATGGGAATAGACCGGCAAAGTGCCAGAAAGGGCGCATCTAATTATAGATTTGCCTTTTCTGGGGTGGCTGGGGGCAGATGTTAGTATCCAGGGGGGGCACAAAATAAATGCACCCTACCTAGGCTATTATTATCTGCCCCCACTCGCTTGATTTGTCTGTCTGGTTGAGAAAATAGGGCCGGAGCCCACGCATTTTTTTTCAATGAATTTACACCTTTCATTAATCCCTACATGTGTGAAATTTTGCACACATACACTCATGTAATTGTTAGTGAAAACCAGATAACAAACTACATGAAATGACATAGTTAACTGTATGTAAACCATGTGTCATTTCATGTCGGGTGGTTTTGTAATTTCACAAAAGCCGGCAATTGAATAAGCGGCTATTACACTATGTAGAAGTGTATGAACTATAAATATATATATATATATATTTATATATATGTATATATATATATATATATATATATATATATATATATACATGTCACAATGACATGTATATATATATATATATATATATGTATTCTATGTGTATACAGTATATGTAGTGTTTTGTGAGCTATCAGGACCTGTGCACACGTTGCGGATTTGCCTGCGGATTTTTCCGCGCCGAATCCGCACCTCTTGGCTGAAAATGCATGTCCTTTTTTGACGCGGTTTTTCATGCTTTTTTCTTATGCGTTTTTGTATGGGTTTTTGACAGCTAAATAAAGATATGTTATTTAACAAAAAAAAAGGTTTGTGATGTCATTTCTTGTCCAACCTCCTCTTTCACATTTGTCCAACCCACACTCCATTACACACACACAGAGATAGATAGATAGATAATAGATACCAGTAGATAGATAGATAGATAGATAGATAGATAGATAGATAGATAGATAGATAGATAGATAATACATAGATAGATGGATAATAGATAGTTAGAAATATATATAGAAAGATAAATAGATAGATAGATATAGACAGAAAGATATATAGGTAGATAGATGATAGATAAAATGGTACATAAATAATTAAAGAGACATACACACACAAAATCTTAATGCAATATAGTTAATAAAAAAAAATAGGAAAAAATGGTGTGGGCTCCCGCGCAATTTTCTGCGCCAGAGAGGGAAAGCCGACAACCGGGGCCAATATTTCTAGCCTGGGAAGGGGTTAATACCCATGGATCTTCCCAGGCTATGAATATCAGCCTGCAGCTAGCCTTCACTGGCTATTAAAATAGGGGGACCCCTCAAAAAAAATGACGTGGGGTCCCTCTATAATTTATTGCCAGAAAGGCTATGCAGACAGCTGCAGGCTGATATTCATAGCCTAGGAAGGGGCCATTGATATTGGCGCCCCCCCTGGCTAAAAATACCAGCATCCAGCCGCCCCAGAATTGTTGCATCTGTATGATGCACCAATTCTGGCACTTAGCGCCTCTCTTCCCACTCCCCTGTAGAGGTGGAATATGGGGTAATAAGGGGTTAATATCACCTTGCTATTGTAAGGTGATATTAAGCCCGTTTAATAATAGAGAGGCGTCAATAAGACGCCTATCCATTATTAATCTTATATGAATAAAGGGTTAAAAAAACAACACATGCATAAGAATAAATAATTTTAATGAAATAAATCACAACACGGTTTTCATATCTTTACTATACGCTCAGATCCAAGCGACGCCCTCGATCTCCTGTAATAAAACGTAAAAAAATAAAACAATCGTATACTCCCTGTCCGACGCAGTCCAATTAATAACGAATGTCCCACGACAGTCTCCCCTATAGAACAGTGACATCAGGTGATGCCACTGCTTTGTAGGGCCTCCCAGTGATGCACTGACAGGAGACAATGGCTCCTGCAGTGCATCACTGAGGTTACCTGAGTTCATTGTCTCACTATATCGCAATGCTGCGTGGGAATTTTCTCACCCAGCATTGCCGTGAGAGAATGAACTGAAGTGATGTCATTCTCTCCCGGGGGCAGAGCGGTATACAGATCGATGGCGTCGGGGGAATAGGTGAGTATGTGCTCAATGTTTTGTGTTGTATGTCATTGTATGTTCTGTATGTCATTGTATGTTATATGTTGTATGTAATGTATGTGTTTTTTTTACATTTAGCACATTAGCCAGATGATGGGACTACAACTGTCCCATCATTGGCTAATGTGTCAGTCACTGTCACTGTAGTAGGCATAGCCGGATGGTACTTGTAGTCCCATCCGATGATGCCTTCATACGCGGAGACACACATACAGCCCTGCACACTGCCGCACATGCACCGATCCCGCATACCGCCGCACATACACCGATCACGCAGACACAGGCACACAATCTCACATAACGAAGCTGCAGCGATCCCGCTGGTGATGCGACTAGATTAGGATCATTGCTGTGTTGCTATGTGATCACTGCTGAGCTGCCAAACAGGCAGATCTCAGCAGTGATCAGGACAGTGAGTACGCCGGTAACAAGCGACACACGTCGCTTAGTTACCGGCTGTGTACGTTGGATACCAGCTCGCTGATGCAGGGAGCTGGTAACCAAGGTGCATGTTGGGTTTCCAGGCGCTGCGCGGTGCCTGGAAACCTGCTGTGTACCTTGGTTACCAGCTCCCCTGCAGCAGTGCGCTGGTATCCAACGTACACATCAGGTTTCCAAACACAGCCCCGCGCCTGGAAACCCGACGTGTACCTTGGTTACCGCTGATCGCTGGTCTCCTGCCTGCCACACACAGCGATGCGTGCTAGCCAGCGGGAGACCAGCGATCAAAAATGATTCTCAGCATTACTATGAAAAAATCCAGTTACGATTTTGGTGCACGAACAGTTATCGAACATAACCTCGAACAGCCTGATTTTTTCAAAATCGTTCGGGTTCGTCGAACGGCTCGAATACCGCCCAAAACAGCTCGAATTTGAGATTGCGAACTGTTCTAGTTGAACATCGCTCATCTCTACACATGACGCCGTGGGCATGCGTTTGCTTGCGTTTTTGCATGCGTTTGCATTGCTTATGCGCATGCGTTCAATGTTTCCAAGTGCTTTAATCAGTTCCTGGACATGCACAGTCTGAAGTCTGCATGCGCAACGAATGCATCCATGCGCATGTCTTTCCGCACAAATGCGTTCCCATAGACAGTAATACGTTTTTTTGATGCACTCATCCACATGCGCATGACTGCACATATTTGACGGATTTTTGACGCTTCAAAAAATGCAACATGTTGCGGTCGCCGGATACGGCCGCACACTGCGAAACGACGCATCCGTATGTAAACGCATGTCCCTACGTACACCATGTTAAAGATATGTACGCATGACGCATGCGGATCTATGCTGTTCAAACACTGCGCACACAGATGCAAATGTGAAACCAGCCTAAGGAGACCAATACTGTTAAAGATTTATAATCCTTTGTTTCCCTGTTGGAGATTTTGCATTATGGCCAACAACTTTCATTTCGCCCATGACATAAATGTACATTATGGGTATGGAATAGATAAAATAAATTAACCTTTAATAGGCATATCAAATCCAGACTCATGAGTGTTTTGATGCCAAACATTACCTGTACAAAATATTAATTTTAAGAATATATATTTTTAAAAGTAAATGCAAAATTTTTTTGGGAAATGTGTAATGTAAATGTGTTATGCTGATAACCAACAGCAGATGATGTTTAGTTATTTGATAAGTCAGATATTTATGCTGATAGAAACTAAAGCTGTGCCAGTATTTGGTCTCAACCACTTCTTTCGTTTATTTTAATTTACGTTGCCTTCAAAGAAAAGTTGAAGTGTTGATAACAGCAAAACATTGGTCTTTCAATTAAGGATAATGTATGATAATTAATACATTAATATGAAACTTGTTATAGATTCCAACCGCATAGTGTTCAGCCACTGAAATTAGAGGAATTAAAACAATTTAGTGATGTAATTACGGTAATTGTTTACTTTGCTGTTTATGTCATTGTTCACAGGTGATTTTATACTATGCTTTCCACATTTTAAATCACATATTATTATTACAATTAAATTTTTCAATGTAAATACACATAATTAGATATCGTATATAAATATGCCATAATACATCCAATTATATTTAGTGTAAATATCTCTGTCTGTAGCTACATGACTTAATGAAAGAATATGGCACTCTGAAAGTGAACGAGAAATCAAAATAGTTAACAGAGGATATTTCTGATTATTTACAACAAAAATAACTTCTAATTTATGAATATAGTAGAAGGGACTGTATTCTTTTTGAAAATTTCTTTGGCTTTTACATTGATTATCTTTTTGTGAGATAGAATTGAAGAAAAGAGAAGAGAAAAATAGGAAAGATTAGTTACACCTGCTAAATTTAAACAATGTAAATTAAACCTTCTTTAGGTAACAAATTAAAAACCTAGTCAAGAAAAATGAAAACAAATAAAATTGTGCCATTGTGTCAGAATTCAGAAATTGTTTTCTAGGCCACATATTGTTACTTTTTATCTTTACATTAGATAGATCATTACTGTGTTATTAGTTGTGACTCAACTTTTCAGGCCTTCAATACAACGATGGTCAAGATGGCAGCAGAACTCACTGGAATTTGGGATTCATTAAAAAAGGGATGAATCCATAAAACTTAACTTATTGGTGTAAATATAAATAGCGCAATTGATATGTATAATAAATGGCCTTGTATTTATACCAATAAAAATGCATTTATCATTGTAATGGGTCCCTGGTGGAATTGAGAAATGTTACCTATGAGAATCTAATATGTAAAGTATCATAGTGAATGAGCCCATGAATTACTGCATCTACTATCATTAGAGTGAGAGCCCTTTTTCCTATAGGAATATATTGTCCTTTGGCTTTAATTAATTATTGTGCCTCTAATCTAATTAAGATTGGGTCTGATTATATGAATCTGTTGATGAGTCGCACTGAGAGGTGACGATGAAAAGTGGAGAGACGTGAGATAGATTGTTATAATTGCAATATCTTCCTGTGGGCCACAATATACAAAGACCAATTTTTTTCATTTTTTGTGCTGTTTGTAATTCAATCACTTCCTGGAGTTTTTCTCAGGATTTTAATTATTTTAGTGCACTTAAGGTAGTAATGTTATGGCAATTTTAAAAATCATTAATAAAACTTAAGTTTTATGGATACATCTCTTTTTCTGTGAGTCCCTAATATGCAGGATAGAATTTATTTTTCACTGCACGTCACTGGAATTTGGAATGATTAAATCTATTGAAATTTAAATGTGTCAGCTCTTTAAAAATGTTCCCCCAAAAATCATGCTCCAAATCTCTTTTAACAGCCTGATGATATTGAGACTTTATTGAAACTTTTTTCTATCTCTGAAATACAGGCATAGCCTAAGAAATTTCATAGTGACCTCAAGTTATCTGGTTATGGGTAAACAAATGTCAACTGGTGGTAACCAACAGCATGTTTAACATAGACTTTTTAAGCTTTTCATAGAGCTGAAAATACAATAATAAAATTAGCAATTCAAATTTGTCATTTTTTTTATTTTGGCAAATAAATCTGTTACTAATCGCAGGTATTTCAATTGCACTGAAAATATGTGTTTAACACACTGAGGTTTATTGGACTACATCCATCCCCAGTACATATTTGTAACACAAACATAGCCTTAGTAATGTCAAAAAATACCTCACCATGGAAATTGATAGCAACCCAATAATAATCAGCTACTCATTTTATAATACACTGTTCAAAAAAATAAAGGGAACCAATGGAGGCCTGGATTTGGAGAGACCCCCAAAATGAAAGTGGAAACAAGTCAAAATGAAAATCAAAATATCACAAAATTAAAGTGGAAACAAGTCAAAATGATACTCAGTATTGTGTGTGGCGACGGCCCGGATGACCTTCCTACAACCCCTGAGGATGCTCCTGATGAGGTTGCAGATGTTCTCCTGAGGGATCTCCTCCCAGACCTGGACTAAACCATCCATCAACTCCTGGATAGTCTGTGGTGCAACGTGACGTTGGTGGATGGAGCTAGACATGCTGTCCCAGATGTGCTCAATCAGATTCAGGTCTGTGGAACGGGCAGGCCAGTCCATAGATTCAATGCCTTCATCTTGCAGGGACTGCTGACACACTTAGCCACATGAGGTTCGGCAATGTCCTGCATTAGGAGGAACCCAGGGCCAACCGCACCAGCATATGGTCTCACAAGGGATCTGAGGATCTCATCTCGGTAAGTAATGGCAGTCAGGCTACCTCTGGTGAGCACATGGAAGGCTGTGTGGCCCTCCAAAGAAATGCCACCCACACCATTACTGACCCACTGCCAAACTGCAGAAGGATGTTGCAGGCAACAGATCACTCTCCACAGCATCTCCAGACTCTGTCACATCCGTTACATGTGCTGAGTGTGAACCTGCTGCCTGCAACATCCTTGATGTTTTTATATTTTACACTACCACATCTGTTGTCATTGCAATTTTTTCTTTTGCCAAATATTTTGTGCATTATCATTACTTTTTCACAATCTTTCAAACCAATTAATCAACCTTTAACAAATAGTATAGAAATAATAATAAGAAATGCTAGGTAGTTACATATCCATAAAGCTAGCACCTGCAAAAGAGCATTGTATAAGTGTGGTGTGTATGAATGTAAAATCTGACTAATAAGACAGATGTGCAAAAAAATAGTTTCAACACACTTTGTAAGGTAGACAAACACAGTTAATTGGGGGAATTTTGGGGATTTTTCTTTTGTATTGTAAAAAAAAATATTATTATGCCTTTATAAAATGATTGCTTAAGAAGTGCAAAAAAACTCTAAAGGGACACTCAGAGAACATAAATACTTTTTATCAGGCCTCTTGGAGGATGATATATACATATTTGAGCAAATAAAATGCATTATTAAATTATAGGGGGACTCAAAGAAGTGACACAAAAGAGACATTATTACTTTCCCAAACTGTGGAGAGGTTAGAATCTGAGCATTATTAATACCTAGAGTATTCACAGAAAGCATTCATATGTATAGATGGCAATTTTACTACGAAAAATACAAAATTTTACCATGTAAGTGGCAAATTTGTGGGCATTATAATGTGGGGCACTAAAAGGAGTATTATCGCCATGCTACACAAAAGGTCCAATAATAAGGACAAATAAGGCAGCAGCAGGCTCAGTATTGAGGTATCAATAGGATGAGGAGTTTGCATCCTCAAATACTGCATTAGTAGATAAAACACATAGCATATCATGTCATATCATATCACATCATGTTTGTTATGATTGAGTAGCAACTCATTCGAAAAAAAAGGGTAACACACTAAAAACTGCAATTGACCCTGCTGGGTTCCTGTAAAAGCTAGAGATCTTGACTCCACAGTCCTTAATGGTTCCTGTGTGAGCTGAGATAGCACTATCCACACACTAGTTTATGGCAACTCAGACCTATGTTGCCTGAAGGACCGTTGAGCGCTTCATGTTCCTCTTAAAGATCCCGAGGTAAGAGTAGAGAACAAATTACCTACAGAAGGGAAAGTGTGCTGAAATAGAAAGGTTAAGTATATACGTACCCTTAAAATATATGCTAAATACTTCTTAAAAAGAAATAGAAGATGGGTGCAGGGAAAAAACAGCAGAGAGATAAACCCAAGATGGTCTTGCACTGGCTGGCATAAACTACAACAGTATGGCTGGACATCCAAATGAGACCATCACCAGTATGAAATACTAGCAGGGGAAAGTATATGAAGCTAAAGTAAATAAAGCTGCACCCGAACGTTGATAGGTCAGACAAATAAGTTAATGAAAACACTTGTTGACCTAAAAAGAAGACTGACGCGGGTATAAGCACCTAAACTAAACACCTGGAAAAAGGAGTATCTGCTGTGGCTCAGTGGACATAGAAGTCAACCAAAATGCACAGGCTCAAGGGTTCAAACCCAAACGCATGGCAATGTCATATTATCATGCCTTAGCTACTTGTTTTAGTCCTACTGTTAGAATAGGTGGAGGAACATTGTCTCTGCAATATATGTAGAGTGGTCTAGTGGTCAGACGTGCATCTAGTGCTCTTCAGACATCTGTCTAGCAAGAGCTTTGTCGAGTTGAGAATACAGTCATGGCCAAAAGTTTTGAGAATGACACAAATATTATATTTTCACATGATCTGCTGCCCTCTGGTTTTTATGTGTGTTTGACAAATGTTTTTATCACAGAAAGAAATATAATTGCAAACATATGAGTAACAAAAGCTTATATTGACAGTTAGAATGAGTTAATGCAGCAAGTCAATATTTGCAGTGTTGACCCTTCTTCTTCAGGACCTCTGCAATTCTCCCTGGCATGCTCTCAATCAACTTCTGGACCAAATCCTGACTGATAGCAGTCCATTATTGCACAATCAATGCTTTCATTTTGTCAGAATTTTTAGGTTTTTGTTTGTCCACCCGTCTCTTGATGATTGACCACAAGTTCTCAATGGGATTAAGATCTGGGGAGTTTCCAGGTCATGGACCCAAAATCTCTATGTTTTGTTCCCTGAGCCATTTAGTTATCACCTTTGCTTTATGGCAAGGTGCTCCATCATGCTGGAAAAGGCATTGTTGATCCCCAAACTGCTCTTGGAGGGTTGGGAGAAGTTGCTCTTGGAGGACATTCTGGTACCATTCTTTATTCATGGCTGTGTTTTTAGGCAAGACTGTGAGAGAGCCGATTACCTTGGCTGAGAAGCAACCCCACACATGAATTGTTTCAGGATGCTTAACAGTTGGCATGAGACAAGACTGGTGGTAGCGCTCACCTTGTCTTCTCCGAATGAGGCGTTTTCCTGATGTCCCAAACAATCGAAAAGGGGATTCATCAGAGAAAATAACTTTACCCCAGTCCTCAGCAGTCCACTGCCTGTACCTTTTGCAGAATATCAGTCTGTCCATGATGTTTTTTTCTGGAGAGAAGTGGCTTCTTTGCTGCCCTCCTTGAGACCAGGCCTTGCTCCAAGAGTCTCCACCTCACAGTGCGTGCAGATGCACTCACACCTGCCTGCTGTCATTCCTGAGCAAGCTCTGCACTGCGGGTAGCCCGATCCCGCAGCTGAAACACTTTTAAGAGACGGTCCTGGCACTTGCTGGTCTTTCTTGGGAGCCCTGGAGCCTTTTTGGCAACAATGGAACCTCTCTCCTTGAAGTTCTTGATGATGCGATTATATTGTTGACTGAGGTGCAATCTTTCTAGCTGCGATACTCTTCCCTGTTAGGCCATTTTTGTGCATTGCAATGATGACTGCACATGTTTCTTTAGAGATAACCATGGTTAACAGAAAAGAAACAATGATGCCAAGCACCAGCCTCCTTTTAAAGTGTCCAGTGGTGTCATTCTTACTTAATCATGACAGATTGATCTCCAGCCATGTCCTCAACACCCACACCTGTGTTAATGGAGCAATCACTGAAAAGAGGTTAGCTGGTCCTTTTAAGGCAGGGCTGCAATGATGTTGAAATGTGTTTTGGGGGATAAAGTTCATTTTCTAGCCAAATATTGACTTTGCAAGTAATTGCTGTTAAGCTGATCACTCTTTATAACATTCTGGAGTATATGCAAATTTCCATTAGAAAAAGTGAAGCAGTAGACTTTGTAAAAATTAATATTTGTGTAATTCTTAAAACTTTTGTCCATGAATGTACAGCTTATCTTTAACAGAAAGAAAAGTGAGAGGAGAAGGGGTAGGAAGGAAACTTCACCCTTGCTCATATTGCCTTCTAGCTTGTTTTTCCCAAATGAGCATGTGAAGTTGCATAATTTCCTGTTTGAGAGCTTTAGTTTCATTCTATCTCGGCCTGGACATTATTTTCTACAGAACCTGTACACTGCAATTGATTTAAAAGTCTGTAATGTGCAACTGAACACACACATGTTATGTTTCGGTAGCTGAGGAGAAACTGCAAAAAATAGCCAAAGTAGCAATACACCAGAGAGGCTGAAAACTATTGGATTGCAGTAACCTAAACTAACCGCCACACTAGCAGTAGCCGTGGAGCATACCTAGACGCCTCGTCACAGCCGGAGAGATAGCTACACCTAAAAGCAGAAAGATGAAAGCTATCTGCCCCGGAGCAGAATCCCCAAAGAAATAGGAAGCCCCCGAACATGTAATGGCGGTTAGACAAGAAGAAAACACTGACACAGACAGAAAATAGAATGAGCAAACGCTGGGGCCCAATCTGTCTAGATAGAAAAGTATAGGAAAGAATTCTGACTGCAACCCAAAAAATCTCTGACAAAAATACCAACACTTCTATTTAACAAAAAACATGAGATCACACGATCTCCACCACCTAAATCAGATCTCTGGTGTAACACACAGCAACACAGCAAATAAAAAGTGACAAAGGAAAAAAGCAACAATGCAAACACACAATGAGCACAATTACAGCGCAAGTCCCCAAAAGGGAACCAGGCTGCAGTGGACTGCCAGCAGCAAGCCAGCAGTGAAAATCCAACAGAGAAAAAAAAACACTTATCTGAATGAGAGCAGGAAAGCAAGATGTGCTCCAAGCAAGAGCAGGAGGAATAATTGATTACCTGCAAGGCTGCTGGGAACTCAGGTCACTTATATCATACCATTCAGAGCCAGCTGAGGCCGGCCATTCAGCAATTAGTTCATTACCCTCAGCAACCACCGGAGGGAACCCCAGCTCAGAAGTCGCCTCCAAGGTATTCACAACACCCACATCTGAGAAGCCAGAATGGAGAAGTATCCACTACTATAACCAAAACAGTGTTTTTTTGTGCTGTTGAGCCTTCACGCCAACAACTTTTATGCTAGCTCTTGATCTCAAGCTGACCACAGAAAAAACAGATCTTTCCTCAGAAAATCTATA
This sequence comes from Oophaga sylvatica, assembly GCA_033576555.1. Taxonomy (NCBI): domain Eukaryota; kingdom Metazoa; phylum Chordata; class Amphibia; order Anura; family Dendrobatidae; genus Oophaga; species Oophaga sylvatica. The sequence continues at coordinate 82,158,728 of JARQOD010000008.1, read as the reverse complement.
GGTCAAATATTGACTTTGCTGTGAATCACCAGCACAAGCACACTTATTCTTTTTTTATCTCATCTCTTTGACTCCCAATCTGGTTGCTAGTCCTTGTTTTTAACATAGTCTTTACAATCATCATTCCTGTCTAAGCTGACCATTTCCTTAATGTGGAAAATGTCATGAACTCCTTAACCCCCTCCATCTAATTCCAACATTTAGATTTGTCTAAGGTCATTGACACTACCAACCTCAGAGTGGAACTACAAGTGCCCCAAAACAGTAGCTGACAAAGCCACCAACACATCTATGCATTTAATTAACACTATTTTGATCCATGTTGAAAACTATTATTATTTTCAATTAAAATGGAAAACTGTGCTTAGTCTTATTTGTAATAAAGGACTTTATTTTGGCCTTTGATGTCACCTGACAATATAAAGATGACATCAACCCCACAAATTTGAACCCCACTTGCCACCACTACATGCATTTTTATGCATTTCCGCTGCAGAAAAGCATTATTGTTTTTTACCTGTGGATATTGCACACCTAATGCAAGTCTGTCAGAAAACTCCACACTGAAAACTCATTGCATCGACAAGTGAAATGGACATATTGTGGATTTGAAACATGCACCACAAGTCAGTTTATGCTGAGTAAAAAAAGGTGCATTCAATTTCTGTACATTCCATCCACTTTCCTGGAACTGTAAGATGCTGCATAGAGGGAATGTAGTATAAAATTAAGTACATTTTTGAAATTTGTCAGATGGGATTCTTCACACCCAATTTTGCCTCCTCTCATTTTGCCAGAGCTGGCCTGGACTGTCATAAAGATGCCCACAATTTTGCAAAATTTCAAAGAGTTTTAATCGAGAATTCTGGCAAAAAATAAATGAAAGAATAATGCCTATAGTCACCAGCCAACTTTTCAAAATAAATTTTCTCTGAAATACTGCAACTTTTCAAAGTAAAACATACACGACTGCACAAATATCTTAACAGGTTGCTTTTTACTGTAGGTGCAAACTGCTATGTGATGGACGACTTAAACTAACCCAAAAAATTAAATTTGCAAGAATGCTATGTGTCTTTGAGCTGATGTTTAAGTGAACATTAGTGTCTGTTGAAAAAAAATATTGCGTGAAGCATAAGTGAACATGATTAGCTTGGAAAGAATAGTTGTAAAATGTTGGTTTTCGAGATTGAAAGTAAGAAAAAGTCAAAATGGCAATTGGCTTCACAAAAGTCATCATTTAAGAAATTAAATACTGACAAATTTGTAATGCAAAAGTGTCTAATTTTCTGTTAAAATGTTTTCTTCATTTTTATGACAGGAAAAATAAATCTTTGTGAATAATAGTTGTTTTCAATAGTAAATTAACAAAGGGGACCCTGGTGGTTTGCAATGGTAAAATATTGCTCTTGAAATTTTTTAAAGCTTCCTATTATTACATTTACTTATCAAAACTAAAATATATTTTAAAGTACATTTCTTAAAAATAAATGCTGAGATCAGAAGTCATTTACATTTAATATGGGCTTGGGGCAAGAAATAATGAGAACCACAAGAAAAATTTTAATTTATACTTTATTCAATACATCAAAATAAAATCTAGATTACAGTGAAGTGCAAAGATTGTAAGTTCAGGCATTAGGACTTTGTTTCTTGGTTGCGGATGGTGGCTTACATTATTGTTATTCTGTGTCTGGCCTTCATATTTTTTGCTGACAAGGATAAAATCTGTATTTTAAGTTATTGGAAAAGCTGTATTTCATACAAGCTATTTTTTTTCTTTATTATATTATATATAATATATATATATATATATATATTTCAAGATGGGTGAAAAATCAGAGATATTTTTACCAAGAATATTATTGCCAAAAATCCTTCAGCTGGACACATTTTATTGAAACAATATGTTAGCCAGCTTTAGGTTTTGTATACATAAGTAGAAAAGGACTATTGCATTAACGAAATAAGTCAAACAGTTGTAATTACAACACGTGGAGAAAGCACTTGTGGGAATAATTGGAACCTAAAAAAATAACAATTTCTGTGCAAAGGAAGGAAATTAAAGTAGTAAATTTCCTTAATTAGGTAATTCAGCTTTGTCTCAATGTGATGACAAGCTGAGAATGTTTAAATTTAATCACGATGGGAATACTTTTAAATTTGTCCAAAATGAAAAATATAAAACATTCTTTTTTTTGCTAATGTTGGCAAATACTGTTCTATATATATCACACACAGTTTATTAAAGTATTAATTTGTGTTTCAATAATATTATTATTATTTGTAATGCGATATAAGAACTGGTTACATTTTTAACCCCTCTCTGACATTAGACGTACTATCCCGTCCATAAAACCCGTGACAATCTGACCATGGACGGGATAGTACGTCATAGGCGATCAGCTGCGCTCCCGGAGGGAGCTCAGCTAATCGCCGCTGGGTGTCAGCTGATTATCACAGCTGACACCCGTGACTGTGTGTCAGGAGCGGTCACGGACCGCTCCCAGCACATTAACCCCTTGCACACCGCGATCAAACATGATCGCGGTGTACTGGGGGCACAGGGAAGCATCGCGCGGGGAGGGGGCTCCCTGCGCGCCCCCCTGAGACCCTCAGACCAGCGCGATGTGATCGTGCTGTTCTGAGGGCTTCCTCCCTCCCAGGACCCGGATCCAAGATGGCGCCGGGGTCCTGGAGGGAGGCGGCTTCCTCAGTGCCTGCTGAGAGCAGGCACTGAGAAGCCTGCTGCACTGCCTGAGCGATCGCTGGTGTGACAGAGTGCTGTGCACACTGTCACACCAGCGATCTGATAAAATACAGTGATGTCCCACCCTGGGACAAAGTAAAAAAGTTAAAAAAAATAAAAATAAACATGTTTTAAAAAAAATCCAAAATGAATTAAAAAAAAAAAAAATATTCCCCAATAAATTCATTTCTTCCTGTAAATAAAATAACCAAAACAATAAAAGTACACATATTTGGTATCGCCACGTCCGTAACGACCCCCCCTATAAAAACTGTCCCACTAGTTAACCCCTTTAGCGAACCCCTTAAAAAAAAAAAAAAAACAAAGCAAAAAATCAATGCTTTATCATCATACCGCCGAACAAAAAGTAGAAAAACACGCGATCAAAAAGACCGATATAAATAATCATGGTACCGCTGAAAACGCCATCTTGTCCCGCAAAAAACGAGCCACCATACAGCATCATCAGCGAAAAAATAAAAAAGTTATAGCTCGCAGAATAAAGCGATGCAAAAATAATTATTTTTTATATAAAATTGTTTTTATTCTATAAAAGCGCCAAAACATAAAAAAATGATATAAATGAGGTATCGCCATAATCGTACTGACCCAAAGAATAAAACTGCTTTATCAATTTTACCACACGCGGAACAATAAAAATGCCTCCCCCAAAAGAAATTCATGAATTGCTGATTTTTGTTCATTCTAACCTCCCTAAAATCGAAATAAAAAGCAATCAAAAAATGTCACGTGCTCAAATATGGTACCAATAAAAACGTCAACTTGTACCGCAAAAAATAAGACTTCACATGACTCTGTGGGCCAAAATATGCAAAAATTATAGCTCTCAAAATATGGCGATGCAAAAAACTATTTTTGCAATAAAAAGCGTCTTTTAGCGTGACAGCTGCCAATCATGAAAACCCGCTATAAATAGTAAATCAAACCCCCTTTATCACCCCCTTAGTTAGGGAAAAGTAATAAAATAAAACAATGTATTTATTTCCATTTTCCCATTAGGGTTAGGGTTGCGGCTAAAGTTAGGGTTAGGGTTGGCGCTAAAGTTAGGATTAGGGTTAGGGTTGGGATTAGGGGTGTGTTAGGGTTAGGTTTGTGGTTAGGGTTGGGACTAGGGTTAGGGGTGTGTTGGGGTTAGGGTTGGAGTTAGAATTGGGGGGGTTCCGCTCTTTAGGCACATCAGGGGCTCTCCAAATGTGACATGGCGTCTGATCTCAATCCCAGCCAATTCTGCGTTGAAAAAGTCAAACGGTGCTCCTTCACTTCTGAGCTCTGCCATTCGTCCAAACAGTAGTTTATCCCCATATATGGGGTATCAGCGTACTCTGGACCCCAAGAGTTATTGTGCAATTTGTCCTATTTCTTCTGTTACCATTGGGAAAATAAAAAACTGGGGGCGAAAATATCATTTTTGTACAAAAAAAAATATTTTTTTGTTTTTACGGCTGTGCGTTATAAACTTCTGTGAAGCACTTCGGGGTTCAAAGTGCTCACCACACATCTAGATAAGTTCCTTGTGGGGTCTATTTTCCAAAATGGGGTCACTTGTGGGGGGTTTCCACTGTTTAGGCGCATCAGGGGCTCTCCAAATGCGACATGACGCCCCCAGACCATTCCATCAAAGTCTGCAATCCAAAACGTCACTACTTCCCTTCCGAGCCCTGACGTGCGCCCATACAGTAGTTTTCTCCCACATATTGGGTATCAGCATACTCAGGACAAATTGGACAACAAATTTTGGGGTCCAATTTCTCCTGTTACCCTTGTGAAAATAAAATATTGGGGGCGAAAAAATCATTTTTGTAAAAAAAAAAAAGGATTTTTTATTTTTACGGCTGTACGTTATAAACTTCTGTGAAGCATTTCGGGGTTCAAAGTGCTCACCACACATCTAGATAAGTTCCTTGTGGGGTCTATTTGCCAAAATGGGGTCACTTGTGGGGGGTTTCCACTGTTTAGGTGCATAAGGGGCTCTCCAAATGTGACATGACGCCCCCAGACCATTCCATCAAAGTCTGCAATCAAAAACGTCACTGTTATGTTTCGGTAGCTGAGGAGTGCAGGTAAAAAAGGCAATACACCAGAGCAGTTGGAATCTATGAGATTGCAGTACCCTGACTAACCACCACAACTAGAGGCAGCCGTGGAGCGTTCCTACGTTGGTCCTAGACGCCTCGTCACAGCCTGAGAAACTAACTACACCTAAAGATAGAAATAGGAAAGCTATCTGCCCCAGAGCAGAACCCCAAAGATAACAGAAAGACCCCAAACATGTAATGGCGGTTAGACAAGAGGAAATACTGACACAGAAAGAAAACAGTATGAGCAAACGCTGGGGCCCAAACTATCTAAATAGAAAAGGATAGGAAGGGTACTTACTGCAATCCCAGAAAACCCTGAAAAGCACCAACTCTACTAATTTCAAAATCACCTGAGATCACACGACCTCTACCACCTAAATTAGTTCTCTGGTGTAACAAAATAAAACAGCAGCCACTGAAAAAACTGGAAAAAGCAAAAGAACAAAACTCAGTGGCTGAACTAAACTGAGAGGGCAGAAGCCCCGGAGGGGACCCTGAAGGCCCCCAAAGAAGTGCAGGACAAAATGCAAAAATATAGCACAAACACAAAAGAAGCAAAAGACTTATCTGTAAGCAGGAGATGCAGACACGACACAGCAGGCTACAAGGGAAACTGGAATGAAGGATTCAGACCAGAACAATTGATCACCGGCAACCCTGATGGGAAAATGACTCCCTTATATAAGACCAGTCAGTAACACCTGATTCCCAGTCCTCACAATCTTCACTAGCACCGCTTGTAACCACCAGAGGGAGCCTCTGCTCAGAACTCATCTCAAACCCATTCACAACAGTACCCCCCCCTTGAGGAGGGGTCACCGAACCCTCATTTGAGCAACCAGGTCGGTCAGGATGAGTTCTATGATACGCACGGATAAGTCTCCTAGCATGGATGTCCGAAGCAAACACCCAAGAATTGTCTTCCTGACCATAACCTCTCCATTTAACCAAATACTGGAGTTTCCGTCTAGAAAAACGAGAATCCAATATTTTCTCAACCACATACTCCAGATTGCCCTCAACCAAAACAGGGTCAGGAGGCACAGCAGCAGGAACCACTGGCTCAACAAACCTCTTCAACAAGGACTTGTGGAACACGTTATGGATCTTAAATGTCCCTGGAAGAAGCAAACGAAAAGAAACAGGATTAATAATCTCCATGATCTTATAAGGTCCAATGAACCTAGGCTTAAATTTAGGAGATGCTGCTCTCATAGGAATATTCTTTGAGGACAACCAGACCAAGTCCCCCACTTTAAACCGAGGACCATCAGTCCTATGCCGGTTAGCAAACCGCTGGGCCTTCTCCTGAGAGAGGGACAACCTCTCCACTACCTGGTCCCAAATCTGTTGCATACGCTCCACAACAGAGTCAACACCTGGACAGACAGAAGCCTCCGTCTGTCCTGAAGAAAATCGAGGGTGAAACCCAGAATTACAGAAAAACGGAGACATCAAAGTGGCAGAGCTAGCCCTATTATTAAGAGCAAACTCAGCCAAAGGCAAAAAAGAGACCCAGTCATCCTGATCAGCAGACACAAAGCATCTTAGATAAGTCTCCAATGTCTGGTTTGTTCTCTCAGTTTGACCATTGGTCTGAGGATGAAATGCCGAGGAGAAAGACAATTGAACACCCAATTTAGAACAAAAAGTCCTCCAAAATCTGGAAACAAACTGGACTCCTCTGTCAGACACAATGTTCTCAGGAATGCCGTGTAAACGAACCACGTGCTGAAGGAACAACGGCACCAATTCAGAGGAGGAAGGCAACTTAGGTAATGGCACAAGATGTATCATTTTGGAAAACCTATCACAAATTACCCAGATGGTGGTCATTCTCTGAGAAACAGGAAGATCGGAAATGAAATCCATAGAGATATGGGTCCATGGTCTCTTGGGCACAGGCAATGGCATCAACAAACCACTAGAGCGAGAGCAAGGCTTGGAGCGAGAGCAAGTCCCGCAGGACTGCACAAATTCCCTGACATCACGAGACAAGGTAGGCCACCAAAAGGACCGACTAACCAAGTCTCTGGTACCAAAAATTCCGGGATGCCCAGCCAATGCGGAACAATGAATCTCAGACATCACACTCTTTTTCCATTGGTCCGGGACAAACAATTTTCCAACAGGGCAGCGCTCGGGCCTATCCTCCTGACACCCCTCCAGAGCAAGTCTCAAATTGGGCGAGATGGCGGAAAGAACTACACCCTCTTTCAAAATAACAGAAGGATCAGATAACTCAGGAGAGTCCGCAAGGAAACTCCTCGAGAGGGCATCCGCCTTAACATTCTTAGTGCCAGGAAGAAAGGAAACCACAAAATTAAAACGTGTGAAAAACAAGGCCTACCTGGCCTGTCTAGGATTGAGTCGCTTGGCAGATTCCAGATAGACCAGATTCTTATGGTCCGTAAGGACCACCACCTGATGTTTGGCTCCCTCCAGCCAATGTCTCCACTCTTCAAAAGCCCACTTCATGGCCAATAACTCCCGATTACCTACGTCATAATTACGTTCAGTAGGAGAACATTTTCGAGAGAAAAAGGCACAAGGGTTACTTTTAGAGGTCTCTGGATCTTTTTGGGACAAAACGGCACCTGCCCCAATTTCAGAGGCATCAACCTCCACCTGAAATGGCAGAGAAACATCAGGCTGCCGTAGAACAGGAGCAGAAGTGAATCTCTGCTTAAGTTCCTGAAATGCAGAGACTGCCTCAGGAGGCCAATTCACCACATCAGAACCCTTTCTGGTCAAATCAGTTAATGGTTTAACAATAACCGAGAAATTACCAATAAATTTACGATAAAAATTGGCAAAACCCAAAAATCTCTGAAGAGCCTTTAATGAAGTAGGTTGGACCCAATCACAGATGGCCTGAACCTTGACCGGGTCCATTTCAATAACAGATGGGGACAAAATGAATCCCAGAAATGAGATCCTCTGTACGCTAAAAAGACACTTTGATCCCTTCACATACAGAGCATTCTCTCTCAAAATCTGGAATACAGTTCGAACATGTTTCACATGAGAGTCCCAGTCATTAGAAAAAATCAAGATATCATCCAAATAAACAATCAGAAATTTGTCCACAAAATCCCTGAAAATGTCATTCATGAAGGACTGGAAGACGGAAGGAGCATTAGTGAGCCCAAAGGGCATCACTAGGTACTCAAAATGCCCTTCAGGGGTATTGAATGCCGTCTTCCATTCATCCCCGTGCTTAATGCGAATAAGGTTATACGCCCCCCTGAGGTCAAGCTTGGTAAACCAAGTAGCGTTTTTCACCCTGGAAAACAGGTCAGAAATCAAGGGTAACGGGTATTGATATTTCACAGTAATATTGTTCAAGAGACGATAATCAATACACGGCCTTAATGAACCATCTTTTTTGGCCACAAAGAAAAAAACGGCACCTAAGGGTGAAGAGGATGGTCTGATATGACCCTTCTCCAATGATTCCTTGATATAAGACCGCATAGCGTCATGTTCAGGTACAGACAAGTTAAAAAGGCGACCTTTAGGGAAATTACTACCCGGCACTAATTCAATAGCGCAGTCATAGCTCCTATGGGGAGGCAAGGATGCAGATTTACTTTCGCTAAACACATCAGAAAAATCAAACAAAAAGTCAGGAACATCCTGAGCCTGGGGGGAGGCAGAAAAAACAGGAGTGTTGGTATTAACACATTGGCAGCCCCAACTGGTTACAGACACAGATTTCCAATCCAAAACAGGATTATGAGACTGTAACCAAGGGAAACCCAGCACGATAATGTCATGCAGATTATATAGAACCAAAAATTTGCAGCACTCCTGGTGATCAGGTTCAACCCTCATTATCACCTGAGTAGAAAACTGGGGTTTATTCTCAGCCAAAGGGGTAGAATCGATCCCCAGTAGGGGAATAGACTTCTGTAGGGGTATCAAGGGAAACCCACAACGTTTAGCAAAATCATAATCCATCAGGTTAATAGCTGCTCCAGAATCAACGAAAGCCTGAGCAGAAAATGAGGACAGAGAGCATATCAGAGTGACAGTTAATAAAAACTTAGTCTGAACACTACCCAAGACAACTGAGCGTGCAAAACGTCTTCCCCGCTTAGGGCAGACTGAAATAGCATGAGAGGCATCACCACAGTAGAAACATAACCCATTGCGCATTCGAAACTCATGATGCTGTGCCCCAGACACCACTCTATCACACTGCATGGGTTCAGAAGCTGGTTCACAAGGCAACACCATTCCACGCATACTTCTCCGCTCACGCAAACGTCTGTCAATTTGAATCGCTAATGACATAGAATCATTGAGACCAGAGGGGACAGGGAATCCCACCATAACATCCTTTACATTATCTGACAGACCCTTCCGGAAAAGGGCCGCCAAAGCGTCGTCATTCCATTTGGTCAGGACTGCCCACCTACGGAATCTCTGACAGTATAACTCAGCGTCATCAAGCCCTGATTTAATGCCAACAAGGTTTTTTCAGCTTGATCAGTGACATTAGGCTCATAGTACAATAACCCCAAAGCCTGAAAAAACGCATCAACATCACTCAAAACAGGATCCCCAGGTATCAGGGAAAAAGCCCAATCCTGAGGATCGCCGCGCAGGAGAGAGATGACAATTTGAACCTGCTGCGCTGCGTTTCCTGAGGACTTAGATTTTAAGGCAAAAAACAATTTACAATTATTTTTGAAATTCTGAAACTTAGCTCGATCCCCTAAAAACAAATCTGGCATGGGGATCCTAGGTTCCACAACAGGCAACCTAGCAAGATATGCAGCAATACTCCGAACCTCAGTGGCAAGCTGATCCACACGGCCAGACAACTGTGCAAACTCCATTGGGAGAAAAGATCCTCCCCAGCACCCAGAGATACAGAGGGAAACAAAAAAAAAAATGCAACAAACAGAAAAATATCTCTGACAACTCTGACAACCTTTTTTTCTTTCACAATATTTTTTTTCCTTCTGTGAGTACCATACAATTTCAATTTTTAGGCCGGTGATACTGTTATGTTTCGGTAGCTGAGGAGTGCAGGTAAAAAAGGCAATACACCAGAGCAGTTGGAATCTATGAGATTGCAGTACCCTGACTAACCACCACAACTAGAGGCAGCCGTGGAGCGTTCCTACGTTGGTCCTAGATGCCTCGTCACAGCCTGAGAAACTAACTACACCTAAAGATAGAAATAGGAAAGCTATCTGCCCCAGAGCAGAACCCCAAAGATAACAGAAAGCCCCCAAACATGTAATGGCGGTTAGACAAGAGGAAATACTGACACAGAAAGAAAACAGTATGAGCAAACGCTGGGGCCCAAACTATCTAAATAGAAAAGGATAGGAAGGGTACTTACTGCAATCCCAGAAAACCCTGAAAAGCACCAACTCTACTAATTTCAAAATCACCTGAGATCACACGACCTCTACCACCTAAATTAGTTCTCTGGTGTAACAAAATAAAACAGCAGCCACTGAAAAAACTGGAAAAACAAAAGAACAAAACTCAGTGGCTGAACTAAACTGAGAGGGCAGAAGCCCCCGGAGGGGACCTGAAGGCCCCCAAAGAAGTGCAGGACAAAATGCAAAAATATAGCACAAACACAAAAGAAGCAAAAGTCTTATCTGTAAGCAGGAGATGCAGACACGACACAGCAGGCTACAAGGGAAACTGGAATGAAGGATTCAGACCAGAACAATTGATCACCGGCAACCCTGATGGGAAAATGACTCCCTTATATAAGACCAGTCAGTAACACCTGATTCCCAGTCCTCACAATCTTCACTAGCACCGCTTGTAACCACCAGAGGGAGCCTCTGCTCAGAACTCATCTCAAACCCATTACACAACATGTCACTACTTCCCTTCCGAGCCCCGACGTGTGGCCCATACAGTAGTTTTCGCCCACATATTGGGTATCAGCGTACTCAGGACAAATTGGACAACAACTTTTGTTTTCCAATTTCTTCTGTTACCCTTGTGAAAATAAAATATTGGGGGCGAAAAAATCATTTTTGTTAAAAAAAAAAAAAGATTTTTTATTTTACAGCTGTACGTTATAAACTTTAGTGAAACACCCGGGGGTTCAAAGTTCTCACCACACATCTAGATAAGTTCCGTGAGGGGTATAGTTTCCAAAATGGTGTCATTTATGGGGGTTTCCACTGTTTAGGCAGATCAGGAGCTCTCCAAACACGACATGGCTTCCAGTCAATTCTGCGTTGAAAAAGTCAGACGGCGCTCCTTCCCTTCCAAACTCTGCCATGCACCAAAATAGTGGTTTACCCCCACATATGGGGTATCAGCGCACTCAGGACAAATTGCACCATAACTTTTGGAGTCTTGTTACCATTGGAAAAATAAAAATTGGGGTGAAAAGATCATTTTTGTGGAAAAAAATATTATTTTTAAATTTTACGGCTCTACGTTATAAACTTGTGTGAAGCACTTGGGGGTTCATATTGCTCACCAAAGATCTAGATAAGTTCCTTAGGGGGTCTAGTTTCCCAAATGGGGTCATTTGTGGGGGGTTTCCACTGTTTAGGCACATCAGGGGCTCTCCAAATGCAACATGGCATCCAATCTCAATTCCAGCCAATTTTGGTTGGAAAAAGTCAAATGGTGCTCCTTCCATTCCGAGCTCTGCCGTGCGCCCAAACAGTGGTTCCCCCCCACATATGGGATATCAGCGTACTCAGGACAAATTGTACAACAACTTATGTGGTCCAATTTCTCCTGTTACCCTTGGGAAAATAAAAAATTAGTGACTAAAATATATTTTTTGTGGGAAAAACATTTTTTATTTTCATGCCCGGGCATTATAAACTTGTGTGAAGCACTTGGGGGTTCAAAGTGCTCACCAAAGATCTAGATAAGTTCCTTAGGGGGTCTAGATTCCAAAATGGGTCACTTGTGGGGGGTTTCCACTGTTTAGGCTCATCTGGGGCACTGCAAACGGAACATGACCCCATCAACGTCTGCATTCCAAAACGTTACTACTTCCTTTCCAAGCCCTGCCGTGCGCCCAAACAGTTCCCCCCCACATATGGGGTATCAGCGTACTCAGGACAAATTGGACAACAACTTTTGGGGTCCAATTTCCTTGGGAAAATTCAAAAATTTGGGACTAAAAAATCATTTTTGTGGAAAATTGTTTTTTTTTTTTTTCACACCCAGGCATTATAAACTTTTGTGAAACACTTGGGGGTTCAAAGTGCTCACAACAGATCTAGATAAGTACCTTAGGGGGTCTAGTTTCCAAAATGGTGTCACTTGTGGGGGTTTCCACTGTTTAGGCGCATCAGAGGTTCTCCAAACGCGACATGGCATCCAATCTAAATTCCAGCCAATTTTAGTTTGAAAAAGTCAAACAGCGCTCCTTTCATTACGAGCTCTGCCGTGTGCCCAAACAGTGGTTTTCCCCCACATATTGGGTATTGGCGTACTCAGGAGAAATTGCATAACAACCTTATCTGTCCATTTTCTCCTTTTACCCTTGTGAAAATAAAAAAAAAGTTTGTAAAAGATCATTTTTGTGGCTAAAAAGTTAAATATTCATTTTTTCCTTCCACTTTGCTTTAGTTCCTGTGAAGCACCTGAAGGGTTAATAAACTTCTTGAATGTGGTTTTGAGTACCTTGAGGGGTGCAGTTTCTAGAATGGTGTCACTTTTGGGTATTTTCTGCCATATAGACCCCTCAAAGTGACTTCAAATGTGAGGTGGTCCCTAAAAAAAATGACTTTGTAAATTTTGTTGTAAAAATGAGAAATCGCTGGTCAAATTTTAACCCTTATAACTTCCTAACAAAAAAAAATTTTGTTTCCAAAATTGTGCTGATGTAAAGTAGACATGTGGGAAATGTTATTTCTTAACTATTTTGTGTGACATATTTCTCTGTTTTAAGGGAATAAAAATTCAAAGTTTGAAAATTGTAAAATTTTCAAAATTTTCGCCATATTTGCATTTTTTTCAAAAATAAACGCAAGTTATATCGAAGAAAATTTTACCACTAACGTGAAAGTACAATATGTCACGAGAAAAAAATCTCAGAATCGCGAAGATCCGTTTAAAGCGTTCCAGAGTTATAACCTCATAAAGAGACAGTGGTCAGAATTGTAAAAATTGGCCCGGTCATTAACGTGCAAACCACCCTTGGGGGTGAAGGGGTTAAAGAGATTTCCTCCTACCACGTAAACTTGGCCACAGATTAGTAAATAAAAGGTTAAAATAATTGCATGCTTAGTGCTTACTTACAGAGAAATTAACATTTTATTTTTTTATGAAAAGAAAGAATAGTTATGATTTCCTATTATTTTAACTTCTTAATTACACATACAATCTTCATTGTTTCATCTTTATTTTTTCTTATCCTTTTTTCAAAAGCTATACAGTTTTTATTTTTTCCTCAATACACTCTGCATCATGGATTGTTTTTTTTTTTTTGCAGGACAACTATTTAAAAAAAGAAAAAAAAAATTACCTTATATAATTTACTGAGAAGCAAAAATGAAAATGAAATTGCTGGAAAATTGTGAAAAACTGCAATTATTTGTTAGGCATCATGATTTTACAGGTCAGTATGATTACAAAGACACCAAACATGTCTAGTTTTTTAAATATTTTAGTTGTGAAAAAAAAAATTCTGAAATGTAAAAAATTATTTTTTATGTCACTGCTTTCTGAGACAGCCGGATAACTTTTTTTAAATTTTTTTGTTCATATCGCTGTATTAGGACTTGGTGTCTAAGACATTTTGATCAATTTTTTATAGTTTTTGTTTTTGGAAGTACAGAAATGGAAAAACCGTAATTTTGGCATTTAAATTTACTTTTTGTTTTTGTCATTTAATGTATAGTTTTAATCATTTTATATATTAATAGATTTAACTTTTTTGGACACAATGGTCTCAAATTATATTTATAATTTTAATTTTTTTTTTATTTGTAATGGGGGAAATACTGGAGTATACAAATTGTTTTATATTTTGTACTGTACCTTGTTATTCTTTGAAAGTATTTTTTTTATTTTCACTTTATTTCCTTTTTCCCCTTTGGAGAATTAAGCTTGATTCAATTATTTATATTATAGACACCATGCTCCAAATTATTATGCAAATGATATTTTTCTCTGATTTTCCTACAGTAAGTGGTCGGTGCGAATGCCAGTCAGTTTATAAAATTTATCACCCGTTAGAATATACATCGAATTCTATTGAAGAAACCTCCCAATAATAACAATATAATCTCCAAAATGAATAAAAACTCAAAATGCACTGTTCCAAATTATTAGGCACAGTAGAATTTCTAAACATTTGATATGTTTTATAGTACTGAAAATGCTCATTTGTGGAATTTGCAGCATTAGGAGGTTACATTCACTGAGCAAAAGCTATTTAACTCCAAAACATCCTAACAGGCCAAGTTACATGTTAAGATAGGAACCCTTCTTTGATATCACCTTCACAATTCTTGCATCCATTGAACTTGTGGTTTTTGGAGAGTTTCTGCTTGTATTTCTTTGCATGAAATCAGAATAGCCTCTCAGAGATGCTGTTTTGATGTGAACTGCCTCCCACCCTCATAGATCTTTTGCTTGATGATACTCCAAAATTTCTCCATAGGGTTAAGGTCAGGGGATGATGGTGGCCAACCATGAGTTTATCTCCTTTTATGCCATAGCAGCCAATCACTCAGCGGTATTTTTTGCAGCAGGAGATGGTGCATTGTCATGCATGAAGATGATTTTGCTCCTCAAGGCACGTTTCTGCTTTTTATACCATGGAAGAAAGTTGTCAGTCAGAAACTCTGTATACTTTGCAGAGGTCATTTTCACACCTTCAGGACCTTAAAGGTCCCTACCAGCTGTTTCCCCGTGATTCCAGCCCAAAACATGACTCCTTCACCTCCTTGCTGATGTCGCAGCCTTGTTGGGACATGGTGGCCATCCACCAACCATCCACTACTCCATCCATCTAGACCATCCAGGGTTGCTCGACACTCATCAGTAAACAAGACTGTTTGAAAATTAGTATTCATGTATGTCTGGGCCAACTGCAACCATTTATGCTTGTGAGCACTGCTTAGGGGTGGCTGAATAGTAGGCTTATGCACCACAGCAAGCTTTTGAAGGATCCTACAACTTGAGGTTTGGGGACTCCGAGGCACCAGTAGCTTCAAATATCTGTTTGTTGGTTTGTAATAGCTTTTTAGCAGCTGCTCTCTTAATCCGATGAACTTACCTGGCAAAACCTTCCTCTTCTGCCTTTATCAGCACGAGCACATCTGTGCTTCGAATCAGCCACACATCTCTTAACAGTACGATGATCACACTTATAGTTTTTTGGAAATATCTAATGTTTTCATCCCTTGACCAAGGCATTGCACTATTTGATGCTTTTCAGCAGCAGAGAGATCATTTTTCTTTCCCATGTTACTTGAAACTCTGGCCTGCTTACAGTGTTGAACATCCAGTTTTCTTTTATTGGGCTCACATGGCAAACTAATTATCACAGGTATCTGAGATTGATTTCAGTGATCCAAAGAACCCTGAGACACAATACCATCAATGGGTTTCATTTACAAAATTTAAAAAAAAAAAACGCTATGACACTTAAAACCAATTTGCATAATAATTTGGAACATGGTGTACTGCAATACCAAGCATTGATGTATATAAGAAAATAGAGATTGTCCTATGGAGCTCAGCTTGCAGCCAAGCTTCATTAAAGGACCAAGAAAGCAGTGAGGGGAGCCTTCAGCAGGAGTACAGTTGCAATGATATTGCAGTTAGTGCATGAGGGCACTGATGTCATTTTTAAAAGTTGCTGTTTGAGATTGTCAGCAAAGCAGGTGCTGCAAATGGGAGTATTCATCAGCTGGTGCTTGTGCTATAAAAATAAATAAATAAATAAAAAATTATATGGGGTCTAATATTTTTCATAACCAACACGGCAAAAATGACTGCTGAATACTGAACCCTCAGTTTCAGCTTTATCATGGCTGATTATCAAGAATAAAGTGGTCTCACAATGTTTTTTTATTATTTAAATATTTATTTTTTTTTTAAAAAAAGGTTGGAGTTCCCCCTTTTTACAACCAGTCAAATAAATCAACAGCTGGGGGTTGGTTTCTCGATGGTAAGGGGCCATGGATATTGCCCCTCAGCCTAAAAAATAGCAGCCCCCCAAATCCCCAGAAAAGGTGCTCTTTTTAGATGGCCTTCTGGCATTTGCCTGGTTTCCAACTTGTCCTTGTATGGTGGCAAGTGGGATAATAGTTGTGGGATTGATGTCAGCTGTTTTATGACATCAAGCCCTAGGTTAGTAATGGAGGGCTTCTATGGACATGATTACTAACAACAAGTTTGAAAATAAAAAAGAAACAGCCAGAAAAAGTATTTAATTGAAAGAATCCGCAGACTTCTTCATTTGAAATAAAAATAAAAAAGCCCATTATACTTACCCTTTCGCATAATCCATCATGACCATATATCTGTAAAAGACAGTAAAATAAAAACAATTATATCATTTTACACCTAATCCACGTGGACTCCCTGGGAAAAGCATAAAATAATAAACAAACATATTCCTCACCTGTTGATGTGAAGATAATCTGTGCTGTCCCAAGAAGATCCGGATAATTTGGGAGCAATCACATCAGGAGAGTAATGGCACCTGCAGTTTCTAGCACTAAGCTGTTTGTGAGGAAATTCACTTAGACTTCATCCTTATGAACCCCGTGACCTCATTATGGCACCTTCACTGGTGAGAAAGCCTGGGACCTTTAGGGATATTTATCCTTTTCAGAATAGAACATCAGCCTCAGCCATTGTCTTTCCCTTGCTACTTATGATATTATGGGGGGCCCTATGCTGTTTTTTCCTTTTTTTTTAAATTATTGCAGTAAGTACAGTAAAATACACACCCAAGGAAATGTATTGTTCACAATCTCCAAGGGTTCCGCAGTGGAAATCCAGTAACCTCAAAAAGGTCCCTCAAAGTTTGCCTGAATTGCAGGAGACCCAGTGGCGTGAACTCGGGTTTACGAAAGGTCGGGTCTCTCATAGCTCCAGTGCCTGTTCAATCCCAGGTGCCGAGTGAAAGACTCTCAGGCGTTGTCTGTCCAGCAATGGAACTTGAAAGAAAGAGAAACAGTTGCTATATATGACCTTACTGTTCTTATTAATAAATAAAAATTTTTTGAAAAAACGATGGTATACCCCATAATTTTCATAAGCGCAGAGAGAAAGCTAACGGCTGATGTTTAATATTGTGGGAAGTGGAGACTATCCCTGAATGTTCCAGGCTATTCATATCAGTCACACCTGTTTTAATTAGCCTTTATGGTTTTTTTTATGGGGGATGCCAAAGAAACGAAATTGGCCCCCCCCATAATTTAAAACAGCAAAGGTTAAAAAAGACAGCATGGACTGATTATAATGCCAGGGAATGAGCAAGGGAAAAATTTGGCCCTCCTCCAGGTTGAAAATCAGTTCAGCTACCTCAGAAATGGCACTTTAGGTGCCCCAATTTGGCACTTGTCTTTCCTTCCAACTTGCCCTGGTGCCTGGCAAGTGAGGTAATATTTGTGGGATTCATGTAGCTTTGTCTTCAATTTATATGTCTGCGGGGAAGGATGGAATATCCAAATGTGGACCTTAATTGTTACAGTCTGGCCAAAAGTTTTGAGAATGACAAAAAATATTAATTTTCACATGATTGCTGCCCTCTGGTTTTTTTGGTATTTGACAGATGTTTTTATCACAGCAGAAAATAATAATGCAACATATGAGTAACAAAAGTTTATTGAAGTTAAAAATGAGTTAATGCGCAAGTCAAATTTTGCAGTGTTGACCCTTCTTCTTCAGGACCTCTGCAATTCTCCCTGGATGCTCTCAATCAACTTCGGACCAAATCTGACTGTGCAGTCCAATTGCCAATCAATGCTTTTTTTGTCAGAATTTTTAGGTTTTTGTTTGTCCACCCTTTCTTGATGATTGCCAATTCTAATGGGTTAAGATCTGGGGGGGTTTCCAGGCATGGACCCAAAAAATCTTGTTTTGTTCCCTGAGCCATTTAGTTATCACCTTTGTTTTATGGCAAGGTGCCCATCAGCTGGAAAAGGCATTGTTGGGTCGCCAAATGCTCTTGGAGGGTTGGGAGAAGTTGCTTTGGAGGACTTTGGTACCATTCTTTTTTTATGGCTGTGTTTTTAGGCAAGATGTGAGAGAGCCGATTCCCTTGGTGAGAAGCAACCCCCAAAATGAATGGTTTCAGGATGCTTAACATTTGGGCATGAGCAAGACTGGTGGTAGCGTCACCTTGTCTTCTCCGAATGAGGCGTTTTCTGATGTCCCAAACAATCGAAAAAGGGGTTTTATCAGAGAAAATAATTACCCCAGTCCTCGCAGTCCACTGCCTGTCCTTTTGCAGAATATCAGTTGTCCAGATGTTTTTTTGGGAGAGAAGTGGTTCTTTGGCTCCTTGAGCCAGGCCTTGCTCCAAGAGTCTCCGCCTCACAGTGGTGCAGATGACTCACACCTGCCTGCTGCCTTTCCTGAGAAGCTTGCACTGCTGGTAGCCGATCCCGCAGCTGAAACACTTTTAAGAGACGGTCTGGCGTTTGTGGTCTTTCTTGGGGGGCCCTGGAGCCTTTTTTGGGAACAAAGGAACCTCTCTCCTTGAAGTTCTTGTGATGCGATGATTGTTGATGAGGTGCAATCTTTTTTTGCTGGATTGTTCCCTGTTAGGCCATTTTTGTGCTTGCAATGATGTGCAGTGTTTTTTAGAGATAACCTTGGTTAACAGAAGAGAAACAAGATACCAAGCAAACCCGCCTCCTTTTAAAGTGTCCAGTGGTGTCATTCTTCTTAATCATGACGATTGATCTCCAGCCCTGTCCTCATCAACACCCACACCTGGTTTAATGGAGCAATCACTAAAAGAGGTTAGCTGGCCTTTTAAGGCAGGGCTGCAATGATGTTGAAAAGTGTTTTGGGGGATAAAGTTCATTTTCTAGCCAAATATTGACTTTGAAGTAATTGGGTTTAAACTGATACTCTTTAAAAACATTCTGGAGTATATGCAAATTGCCATTAGAAAAATTGAAAAGAGACTTTGCAAAAATTAATATTTGTTGTCATTCTCAAAACTTTGGCCATGACTGAGCCCTTTCAAAGAATTGCAATTATACCATGTTTATGGGTGTAATCCCTGTCAAGTTCTGCCCGTTTATCGGGGAAGAAAGGTCCAAAGGGAAAATTCCACGAAAAAAGATGTCTTTAGAACCAACCGGGTCCATAGTCACAGTTATTTTTCATCATTTTTCAGCTTTATTTTCCAAAATGTACCCCAGACCATGAATAAGTCGGGTGAAAAATGAAAACCAGTAATTTTTAACACATTTTTGAAGTGTTATATTAATAAAACCCGATGTTAGGGTCTGCGGAATGCCCGAGTAAATAAAAATAATGGGTGCAAATTCACAGCGGGTTCCAACATGCAGGCAGAGCGTGTAGTAAGATGGTGGTTTAAGCGAACTCTGTTACTTCACGAGTGGCAAACATAGATGCTGTGGCATATATGGCGGTATGAGCGAACTTGTTACACCACAGAGTGCTGGGTGAGACCAGAATAGAGACTGTGCCCGTTAACACCACGGGGTTAACCGATAACTGCTGTGTAGATAGCAGCCTGGTCAGCAGTCAGCAACCAAACAAGCAATCCTCACCGGAGTAGCAGGCATTCTAAGGTCTTTCAGAAGCCTGAAACGGCATACAAATCTCCTCACCGGAGGTGTCGGTATTCTGGGGCTTATTTCAGCCAAGCCTAACCGCATGGTGCATGATCAAATGGCGCAAAAAACATAACACAATTGATATTTGCGCATGGTCAGCGGCCATGAACCCTTTATAGCAGCAACTACAAGACCTTCAGAAAAGGACCAATGAAAAAATGTTTCGAACACAAGCAGTTTCAGGACCTTCCTGGCGGCCCAAAAAATAGGAGCTGCTGCAGTACCTGAGCATGTGCCCCTGTTCTCCAATGTGGGATTTCCCTGGGCATGCTAGAAGGGGAAACGCAAGACTTAGTCCCAAGAGCTGCTCCACTGGTTATAATAGAGGAACCAAAAGGGAGGCAGCAACAAGCCTCTGCACAGATTAGCCGGCAAAACGTGGGACCGACGTCTCCGCTGGCAGGTTCCCTGCGGCCGGAGATGGGATGAGGGACCGCAGCGGGGAAATGGTTCGAGATTCCCCTTGTGCAGCAGGGGGAAAACCGATCCCTAACAACAGTTACTCAGAACACAGAATAGTGTAGGTTAAGAAATGTAACGGAAATATTTTTTATGATTTTTTTTGAGTAATGTAGAACACAAAAAAGGTACAAAAAGCCGTAATACTTGATGGATAAAAATATATTAAATTTTTTCAACCCCCAAAAAAAAGGGGCGATATATATTTGCAAAGGACTGTCTACTGATTGTATTCAGAACTCCCCTGCTCCGGGAACTCTTCTCCCCCCCTAGACCAAATGAGAATGTACAGATGTGCACAATAAGCAAAACAAACAATTATCTGTTAGAAGGGCTGTTAGTATGATGGTCAAATATCAAAAGACTGACTCTCACTTGCTATTCAAAAAGTTGGATGTACAGGTGCTTACTAAGAAGCCATTCCATTTTAAACCCAACAAATAAAGTTGTACTCTGTAGCCTGTACATGCCAAAAACATGAAATATATGAATTTGAATTGCATTGCTGCTGTAAAAAAAAAAGAAAATTGAGAATAGAATGAGTGATAGAGGGTTTGATCATCATCTGGACAGGCACTACTGTGAAATAGAAATTTCACCAAATTTTTGAATGAGAACAATTTTAATTTAAAATTTCATTATAATTTTTCACAGAAAAAAAGAATTATTTAGATTTCACATAATAGGTTGCGGGAATCTAAAAACCCCCCTTTTAAAACACCCATACAGGAAATCTACTGATAAAGTAATATTTTGGAAGCCCATTTGTCCGAAAACACGTGATTATAATCCCATTGGAGAGCTAAAATAATTAAAGTAATTGCTTTTTTCCCCAAATGTGTTCAATAAAGAATCCTAAATAGTCTGGTGCAGGGTTACAATCTAGAGGCTTTCCGCAGTGGTGTCTAAATAAAGCCAAAAGCAATTGTAGATCAAATGAAGAGAAAAAGATCGAGGATCATGTAAATATCTTATCCTTTAAAAAAAGGCAAACGCCAAAAAATACACCGTTACTTTTACACTAAAATTAGTCCACAGTTTTTGATAATTGTTAAGATTATCAAAAAAATGTACCGATTTTATATCAGGCGGAAATAGCTGATATTATAAAAAATCTGGATTGAATTTTTTTTGCTAAAAAAGCCCCCCACCTTGGGTGGGAACTCTATGTCCTTCCTTTTTTAGATTCCAAAAATTAAACCCTAAACATGGCTAGATGTCAAAAAGGTCTTATAAATGGGTTCACACCCCCTGTAAAATTATACCTATATGAAAAAAAAATCCTTTTTCTTCTAAATCCTGGGTTTCCTTTCCCTTAAAGCTGTTTTCACTGCAACGAAGGTGTTGTCTTCCTATAGAGTGCAAGTAGAAACCTACAATTTGTGGATTGCATGTAGGGCGTTGAACAAGCGGGAGGAGACATCTTTTCTCATGCCATCGTCGCGCACACGTTGTCTGCGGTACTAAAATTGTAAAAGCACCATGGGTAATGCCAGTTTCCTTTCAGTTTTGGTTAGAAAAAGTGGTTAAACCGTTTAGAGGTGGGATATGGGAAAAGGGAAAAATATTTAATGCAAGTCGTATGGATATTAATTCAGACAAGGTTCCCAAAGGTCTGAAGTTGGGACAAGACCTCTCTCCCGTATGATTATAAATGTTTTTTTCTTGTATTTTTTATTTGTTTTCGGTTTGTTTTTTTTTCGTTGGTATGCTTGCAATAAGAGTCTGTTCTTCTGGTATTGATTATTTTGTGATATTGTCTTTTAAAATTTATTGTTTTTATTTTACAGGTAATGCATGTTGTTGAAGTGCTTTACAAAGGGTTAAATTTCCACCTTGTTGATTTAATAACAATAGCATGATTTTTCACCTGTTTTCTCCTGAAATGTTTTTAAGCCTCCAGTTGAAAACCGATTTCTAACATGATTGACTGGGTTCGAAACGCACGGTTGTAGCTCTTGGTCTATAAACTTGTCCGTTTTGTGCTGTTTTTTTTTGAATTTTTTTCCATTAAAAAGAAGTTTATTTTTTCTATGTGGAATAAATTTTTTCTTCATTCTTGGAACTTGCATGCCCAAGCCGGTGGCTCCGGGGTGGAACTCATTCTTTAAAGAGATGCAAATTTTTGAGTAGAGTGAGC
>JARQOD010000008.1:81988346-82136386 GCA_033576555.1 Oophaga sylvatica | reverse complement strand
GTAACATCAAGCAAAACTGACAGATTAAGGCACCTAAGCACCCGGCTAGCTTAACAGTAGATAATACAATGAAGTCAAGCAAAGCCAGAAGGGCGGAGCCAGACTAAATAGGGAAAAAAGGTCATGTGACCAGCAAACTGAAACAAAACCTAACAAGAGGGTTCTAACACCCATGGCCAGGGACAATACCTTTCCCTCACTGCCCATTGGGTCAATGTTGTGTAGCCGGGTACTAATCTTGCGAGTGGCGCTGTACGTGTTCTGCCAACTCCAAGGATTGCAGGAATCAAGTCTGTACACATTGATTCCTCCTCCTACTCCAGTTCCTCAGAATCATTGCTGCAGGAGCCGTCACGGTCTACCTCCACATGGACCCGTGAACGTTTACCTGTTGCGACCGACATGAGCACAGCCGTGTCCAAATGTCAACAGGCCGTCCTGAAATTAATTTCCATGAGGAATCTTAGCCACACAGCGCAGGAGCTCTGTAATGCCATAAAGCAGGAGAGCGACGTGTGGTTTTTGGAAGCGAATCTACAGGCAGGCTTGGTAGTGTGTGACAATGGCCGAAATCTGGTGGCAGCTCTGGGCCTTGGCAACCTCACTCACATACCATGTCTGTCATATGTGCTCAACTTGGTCGTGCAGAGTTTTTTGAGGGACTATCCGGATCTTGATGCACTGTGCACAAGGTCCGCCTAGAGTGCGCTCACTTGCGACGTTCCACCATGGCCAGATCGCTGATTGCAGCTCTGCAACGCAGATTTCGCCTTCATGAACATCGCATCATATGTCACGTAGCCACCAGGTGGAATTCCTCGTTACATATGTTGGAGCGGTTGTGTGAGCAGCAGCCAACAGTAATGGAGTATCAGCTGCATCAGGCGCAATCAACTCGCAATTTGCGCCGTTCACACTTCACCACTACTGAGTGGGCCTCTATAATAAGAATAATAATAATATTCTTTATTTATATAGCGCCATAATATTCCGCAGTGCTTTACAGTTTAACAGTTTCAAAACACAAGTCATAAGTAACAACGTTAACAATACAATAATTTAAGCTAAATAAGTCGCCCTGCTCGTGACAGCTTACAATGTACAATGAGGTGGGGGAGATACAAAGTATAGGTGTTTATATACAATGGTGCATTTACAATGATGGTCCAGCCATCTTAAGGGACTGAGGGATGGAGATAGTGAATGGGCTAGAGACACACACACACATACACACTTACACAGAATACATAGAATGACTTTGATTAGTGAATGTGATAGGCTGCTCTGAACAAATGTGTTTTGAGGGAGCGCCTGAAACCATGCAAATTGTGGATAGTCCTAATTTCTTGGGGTACAGCATTCCAGAGGATTGGCGTAGCGCGGGAGAAGTCTTGGAGTCGGGAGTGAGAGGTACGTATTAGTGCAGAGGTTAGTCGAAAGTCGTTTGCAGAGCGCAGCAGTCGGTTAGGCCGATAGATAGAAATGAGGGAGGAGATGTAGGAGGGGTGCTGCACTGTGGATAGCTTTGTGGCTGAGAACCAGTACTTTGGTTGAAAGCTGGGAGAGGCCTAGAGAAGTGGTTAGTGATAGAAGGAAGATAGAGGAAGACATTGCCCCAACGGTACAAACAGGAGGGAGAGTTAGGCTGCAGACTCGGTTGCCTGTAGCCTCCAGTTTGGCACCTGTTCGGAGCAGTTGTCTTCCAAAAGTCAAAACGTGCGCTCCCAGGACTTGCACTGCGTGGTCCTTTTTTCACACACTTGCACATGATATTTGCTATGTCAAATGCAAGCTGTGTAATCAAAAATTAAAAATAGCTAAAAGTGTCAGTCACCTCAATACCACAAATATGTGGAAACATGTGCGGACAAAGCACGTAGTTGAGTTACAAAGACACACTGGAGATGTAGGCCAACCTACAGCAGCACCTACATCTTCAGGTTGTGTTGAAGCCTCTTCATCGAGCTCACACACAGCTGGTTCTGCTTCCTCACAGGATCGCCATGGAAGAACCTCGGCCACTGTTGTCCAGAGACAAACTGTTATTCCACACACAGCAGCAAGTTCCCTGTTATCCTCACACTCCCAGGCCACAAAACAGCCATCGGTAGCACAGGCATGGGATAAAAGACGGCCATACTCCGCAAACCATGCACGAGCACAGGCTCTGAATGCTGGCATTGCAAAACTCCTGTCCCTTGAAATGCTGTCATTCAGGCTGGTGGAGACAGTTTCCGTAACTGAATATCATTGTCAGTCCCACAATACAATGTGCCAAGTCAATTTCATTTCAGCAGGCAAGCCGTCCCTGGTCTGCAAAAGCATGTTGAGGGAAAAATTAAACATGCGCTACTAAACGCCCTCAGTGGCAAGGTCCACCTGACCACCGATGCGTGGACCAGTACCCATTGTTATGATCTGCTACAACCAGTAAGGAAAGTAGGGAGTTTCAAAACACAAGTCATAAGTAACAACGTTAACAATACAATAATTAAAGCAAAATCAGCCGCCCCTGCTGGTGAAAGCTTACAATCTACAATGAGGTGGGGGAGATACAAAGTACAGGTGTTTTATACAATGGTGTTTTTACAATGATGGTCCAGCCATTTTAAGGGAGTGAGGGATGCATGAAGATAGTGAATGGGCTACACACACAGACTTACACATAGAATGACTTTGATTAGTGAATGTGATAGGCCACTGTGAACAAATGTGTTTTGAGGGAGCTCCTGAAACCATCCAAATTGCAGATAGTCCTAATTTCTTGGGGTAGAGCATTCCAGAGGATTGGCGCAGCGCGGGAGAAGTCTTGGAGTTGGGAGTGGGAGGTATGGATTAGTGCAGAGGTTAGTCGAAGGTCGTTTGCAGAGTGCAGCAGTCGGTTAGGCCGATACATATAAATGAGGGAGTAGATGTAGGGGGGTGCTGCACTGTGGAGAGCTTTGTTGGTGAGAACCAGTAATTAGAATTGGATCCTATAATGAATGGGCAGCCAGTGTAATGAGTGGCGAAGGACTCTATGAAGGACATCTGCCACGTTTTGCGTGCGTTTGATGAGTCAACGCGGATGGCGAGTGCAGATGATGCACTAGTCAGCCTGACTGTCCCCCTTATCTGCCTGCTTCAAAAAACACTGCAAGCACTAAGGCATGAGGTTTTGGAAGAGGTGGAGGATGAGGAGTCACAAATTCCATCACCTTCTGGACAGTCAGCGCAACGTGGTTCCTCACAAAGGGCTGGAGGACTTTCAAAGTACCATGCTGTATCAACAATTGAACCTCCAGAGTCGCTGTCTATATTTTCATAATCATTCCAAACTTTTAATGTATTTACAAAGCACATAATGTACAGTTTTTGTCTATCCTTTTGTAATGCTATTGTGTTTCCATAAACTGATGTTACAGAATTATGATACAATGTTTTTAAATTTTGAGTTTTAAATTTTGTAAATTTTTATGTATTTGAAGGACTTTGTGAGGAGGATGAGGAGGAGTCAATGGAGGAGGAAGACATCGCTCCAGAGGGAGGTAGACAATGCTCTAGTCAGTATGTAGACCAAGGGTGGGGTGATGCACAGCAGGCAGAGATGACGCCTCTTGCAGGGGACAACGTTTCTTGGCCAGTTGGGAGTCTGCAGCACATGGTTGATTTCATGCTGCAGTGCCTGAGAAACGACCGCCGCATCGAACACATTCACACCACGTCTGATTATGGGTGTACACCCTCCTAGACCCTCGCAACCGGGACAACTTACAAAGCCTCATCACACCGTTGAACCGGGAGCGTAAAATGCGGAAGTACCAAGACACACTGGTGCAATCCATAATGTTCTCCATTCCAGCCGAGAGCGCTGCTGCTACTGCTTTACAAAGCAGCTCTGTGCGTCGAGGCAGTGGAGACAGCTCTGCAACAAGAGGGAGCACAAGCAGCGCCTCTGCACAGGGCAAGAACAGTATGTTCCAAATGTGGCGAAGTTTTGTGGCAGCGCCACCAATGTCTACACCATCCGAGACGGCTCCAGTCAGCAGGAGGCAACATTTCCGTAAGATGGTGACAGACTACATGTCTTGCCCTCTCAGTGTACTCCCAGATGGCTCTTCCCCATTCAAGTTTTGTGTCTCTAAGCTGGATACATGGCCAGAGCTTAGCCAGTATGCATTGGAGGTGCTGGCTTGCCCTGCTGCCAGTGTATTATCGGAGCGCGTATTTACTGCTGCAGGTGGTGTACTAACAGACCGTTGCATGCGACTATCCTCCGATAATGTAGAACGGCTTACTTTTCTGAAAATGAACTAGGCATGGATCTCGCCTGAATTTGCCTGTCCGGTTTCAGATTAACTAACTGGTTGGCAACGTTTTCCATGTCTCCTGTTATGTTCATCTTTCTACCACCTGAGCTATACTCCCTGGGCTACAACACTGCCAGTTGCTGCTCAGAAGTGTCGTGTCCACAGACCAATACACAAGCTATAGTGATAGTGGGGTTCAGTAACGCCTGCTGTTCCCCTGCTGTGTGTCTGACAAAAATTAATGCTGCTAACTCCAAATTAAAGTTCAAATTAAAGTTCAAACAACTCATACTAGGCCTCAGGCTACACCCTCCTTGACCCAGGGCTCAGAAGTGTTGGATGCACAGATCAAAACAATCGATGATGTGTTTGTGGGGTTCAGTAACGCCTGCTGTTCCCCTGCTGTGTGTCCGGCAAAAATTACTGCTACCTAGCTACACATGTTGAAAAAAACATGACATGTTAAAGTGGCTAGTGCTACACATAGATATCAGGCTACACCCTTATTTCTAAGCTGTAAACAAGTGAAACGTCACATTTAAAACCATTCAATGATTAGTGTTGGTAACAAATCTGTAACTAAATAATTGTGACATATTATGGCAGATATCCACATGTCTAACACAAATGCTAACACAAAAGCATACTTATGCTATAGGGTACTGATGGTGAACCTTCTCACTCCATAACTTTTGACAAATCCAACTCACATCATGCCTCAAATGCTGCAATGTTGGAAGTGCATAATGTGGGTTGAACTTTGACAACAGCTGCAGTGCGAAGGTTATCCTTCTGTGTTCTTGGCTTTTAAATAAAAGCATACAAGTAAATATAATAATACATTGTTGATTAAGGGACATGATGTACACCTGTAATATTGTGCAAACAATGGATGTAGGACTATTCCTCTTCAACATTACTTATATTTGTGTCATTTGAAAAAATACATATTTTAGTTAAAAATTAAAAACCCATGTTCACTAGCTGTGAAAGGCCCCTTTGTGTACTTCTATAGTGTTTGAAACCAATGTATTGTATACGGATGGAAGCACGTCACAGTAATAGATTTGAATTATTTTAAATAGAATGTAGCAGCACCAATTCGAGAAAAATGTGAAGGATGAGGCAGTGAGACACGCTCAGCAGAGTACAAGCAACAGTGGTTGAAGAACTAACTGGAGCGGGATCTGCACTACAAAAATGAAAACCTCTGACTACAGTAAACAGTGCACACAACTGTTCAGTAGCTGTGAAAGGCTCGTTTGTGTACTTCTATATTGTTTGCAACCAATGTATTGTATACGGATGGAAGCACGTCACTGTAATAGATTTGAATTATTTGAAATAGAATGTAGCAGCACCAATTCGAGAAAAATGTGAAGGATGAGGCAGTGAGACACGCTCAGCAGAGTACACGCAGCGGTGGTTGAAGTAAGTGGAGCGGGATCTACACTCCTACCAAAAATTTAAACCTCAGACTAGAGTGAACAGTGAACACAACTGTTCACTTGCTGTGAAAGGCCTTTTTGTGGACTTCTATTATGTTTGCAAGCAATGTATTGTATTTTGATGGAAGAGCGTCACACTAATAGATTTTAGTAAATTGAAAATAGAATAAAGCAGCACCAATTTTAGAAAAATGACAAGGATGAGCCAGTGACAGACACTCAGCAGAGTACACGCAGCGGTGGTTGAAGTAAGTGGAGCGGGATCTACACTCCTACCAAAAATTTAAACCTCAGACTAGAGTGAACAGTGAACACAACTGTTCACTTGCTGTGAAAGGCCTTTTTGTGGACTTCTATTATGTTTGCAAGCAATGTATTGTATTTTGATGGAAGAGCGTCACACTAATAGATTTTAGTAAATTGAAAATAGAATAAAGCAGCACCAATTTTAGAAAAATGACAAGGATGAGCCAGTGACAGTGTAAGGTTCTTTGTACATGTTCCTGAAACTCAGTTTGTTCGTCAGCCATTTTACTTTCTGTCTTGCTGCAGCTATCTTGCCCTCAGTCAAAATGGAGTTTCCAGCTTGCATGTTCCCGCCCTGATTCTCTCCTTTTGCTTCTTAAGCAGCCACAGCTGAGCAATCAGTGCTTCAGAAGCTAGCCTGCAGTGAACCTGTGACTTGACTCCTGTAAGCCTTGGACCTTGTACTCCAGCTATTCCTACTTAGGAACTCTGAAGCACTTGTGGACTCTGAACCCTGCTCTTTGAAAGACCACGTTTGCATGGACTTACGGTAACAGAGAAGAAGATCCTGAATCTGTTGTGGAGAGTGATTGCTGAGCTTAGATTACTCTGGCCTGCTGTGTCTCCTGCTTCTGTGTCTGCAAACTGTGTGACTATTTTTGCCAACTTGTATGAAGTAATACAGGACTTTCTATATCAAACCTGTGTCTCATGTATGTTCATCGCACCCAAGCACAAGACGCTATATGAACTGTACTACATACATTACAAGATTCTGAAGCCAAAACGTTAGTGTCTGCTGGGTCTGGAAAGGCTGTGTCTGCTGTAACTGTGGATATCAGACGTCCGGTTGTACTTTCTGTGATGACAGTGGTTGTGACTTCTCACAACCATTCCAGGTGAGCAATTCCCTTAAGTTTTTTCTTTCTGCAAGTGTTACCACAGGTAAACACTATTGTTTTTTTTTCTTTCTTTTCTCTTTTTTGTCTGCTGTAACTCTGGATATCAGATGTCTGGTTGAACTTTCTGTGATGATAGTGGTTGTGACTTCTCACAACCATTCCAGGTGAGCAGTTCCCTTAATTTTTTTTTCTCTCTGCAGTGTTACCACAGGTAAACACTATTGTTTTTTTTTTTCTCCTCTCCTCTTCTTCCAGTAATCCTGTCTTAAAAGATCTGGAAAATGGAGGCCCGCATAAAGGAACTTTGCGGAGTGACTGATAATATCCTTGCAGATTTGCAGAATATAAAGACCCGTTTTACAAACCTACAGGACCTCAATAATCACAATTTGCAAGTGGTTGGACAGACTACCCAGGATTTGAGAGCCAGGATTGAGGTTCTAGAGGGGCGAGTCCAGGCTCCTGCCGTAGCCCCGAGTTCTGGGATTCCCAAGTTGCCCCCTTTTCGTTTTGGCGGTGAACTGAGAAATTCAGGGGATTTATTAATCAATGCAATCTTTTTTTTTCTGCACATGCTTCACAATTTCCCACTGAACGATCTAAGGTGCTTACTATAATTATGTTGCTTACCAACAAGGCTTTGATGTGGGCAAACCCTATGATTGAGACTGAGGATGAATGTTTGGATCATCTTGATGCTTTCATTTCAGCCATGGGGCAGGTGTTTGATGACCCCAATCGAGGTGCAACAGCTGAAGCAGCCATGTTAGCTTTGCGCCAAGGTAAGCACTCGGTAGCTGAATATGCCTTGGATTTCAGGAGATGGGCCCTTGATACCACCTGGGACAGTTCCGCCAAAAAATCTATTTTTCGAAAGGGGTTATCTCCACTGATTAAGGATGAACTTGCTCGTGCCGACCCTCCCACTGCGTTAGGTGACTTTATTAACTACTGCATCCGTATTGATACTCGTCTGACTGAACGCAGGCAAGAGAGATGGTTTGAAAGCAATCGCACTAACCTTTTCCTACCTTCCTCTCCAGCTAAGGAACCTTTGAGTAGGATTACACGGGAACCTGAACCTGAACCCATGCAGGTAGACTCTTTACAACGACGGGTTAGTGATGCACGCAAGGAACATCGTTTTAAGGAGAATCTATGTTTCTATTGTGGTAAGTCAGGTCACTTCATTATAAACTGCCCCAGCCGTTCTCGTAAGACTACTGCAGCACTCATTCATTGTGAGTGTTGCGAGAGGGGATCTGTCAGGTCCGAGCCTCAGGCTCCAGAGAGATCTGCAGCAACAGATCTTGATTTCTCGGACTTAAACTCCGTTACCTCTGAGGACGTTGACTGTGTAAACGCTGCCATTTTTCAAGTTTCCTCAGCGGTGTCCCAGCTGAGTTGTAAGAAAAACAATTCTCATTGCTTTCTTTCCATCAAACTCTGGGTTGACTCAGCTTGGGTGTCTAGCTCTGCTATGATCGACTCAGGGGCAAGTGGAAATTTTATGGATGTCTCCTTTGCTCTGAAACAGGGGATACGTTCAGAGAAGAAGGCTACTCCAGTACAGATGGAAACTTTGGATGGCTCCCTGCTGACCTCTGGACCAGTGGATCAGGAAACAGAGCCTTTGAGGGTTCTTATGGGTAAAGATCATCAAGAGAAACTGTCCTTTATGCTTATCTCTTCTCCCCACTTTCCCATTATTCTAGGGCTACCATGGCTGCAGGCTCAGAATCCTACCATTAACTGGGAGACCAAGGAATTACACTTTCCAGAGAAACAGATGAGTCCAAAAGTTTCAGCGTGCTCTGTTCCTAAAGGAACCATGTCAGTCCCTGAACTACCAGCTGTATACCAGGACTATGTGGATTTATGTGACAAGAAGAACGCTGACCAGCTTCCCCCTCACCGTCCATATGATTGTCCAATTGAATTATTACCTGGAGCAGAGATACCTTTTGGTAAGATCTACCCCCTAGCGGGGCCCAAGCTAAAGGCTTTAAAGGATTACATAGACGAAAATCTAGCCAAGGGCTTCATACGCCCCTCTTCATCTCCTGCAGGTGCACCCATCTTCTTTGTAAAGAAGAAAGATGGATCTCTGAGACCATGCGTAGACTATAGGGAACTCAATAAGGTTACTATTAGAAACCGTTATCCATTGCCTTTAAAACCTGAGTTATTGGAGAGAGTGCGACATGCCAAAATTTTTTCTAAACTAGATCTTCGTGGGGCCTATAACATAGTCCGTATTAGACCTGGGGATGAATGGAAGACTGCATTCAGGTCACGCTATGGACACTTTGAATATCTAGTTATGCCTTTTGGTCTGAGTACCGCCCCAGCCACTTTCCAACACTTGGTGAATGACATCTTCAGGGATCTCCTAGATACATTCGTGGTAATTTATTTGGATGATATTCTAATTTTTTCTAACTCCACAGAGGAACATCATGGACATGTGAGAATGGTCTTGGAACGTCTAAGACAAAATCATCTTTACATCAAACTTGAAAAGTGTGAATTCCATAGGACCGAAATTCAATTTCTGGGGTATGTACTGTCTACACAAGGAATTAGTATGGATGGAAGCAAAACCCAAGACATCAAGGATTGGCCAAGTCCTAGAAATGTGAAGGAGGTACAGCGCTTCATCGGGTTTGCCAACTTCTATAGACGTTTCATTAGAAATTTCTCTGAGGTAGTGTCACCTATCACCCAACTTACCCGGAAAGAGTCTAGGTTCTCCTGGACTCCCCAAGCCCAGGAAGCATTTTCCCGTCTAAAAGATAAATTTACCACTGCACCTATCCCAACATCCCAACCCCGAGCTTGCCTTCATAATAGAGGTGGATGCTTCATACTGTGCCGTTGGAGCTATACTCTCTCAGAGAACAGGTGAGAAGAATGTCTTGCATCCCTGTGCCTTCTTTTCCCAGCAGTTGTCTTCGGCTGAGAGGAACTACGATGTGGGCAATAGAGAGTTGTTGGCCATTATTGCCGCCTTCAAAGAATGGAGACACCTTCTTCAGGGAGCTGCACAGCAAATAGTCGTCCTGACAGACCATCGTAACCTTGAGTTTATCAGGTCGGCTAAGTGCCTGACTCCTCGCCAGGCTCGCTGGAATCTTTTCTTAAACCAATTTAATTTTATCATTTCTTATAGACCAGGATCGCGCAATGGAAAGGCTGATGCACTCTCCAGGATTTACTCAGCAGAGACACGTCCAATTACTCCTCCTAAGACTATTCTTCCTGACTCTAGATTCCTAGGAGTAATTCATAATCAAGACCTACTTAAGGACATCAAGGAAGCATACCATGCGGATTCCTTTTTGGCACAACCCCCAAGGGACGTAAGTCTTGTCTTTAAGAATGGTGTGTGGATTCAGGGACAACGCCTGTATATTCCTGAAACAGTCAGATTGAGAGTATTGCAACTCATTCACGATTCCAAGATAGCTGGGCATAGAGGAATTCTAAAGACACAGGAATTTCTTTCTCGTTTCTTTTGGTGGCCCACTTGCAGGAAGGATGTTTTAAACTATGTCACTTCATGTGAAGTCTGTGCAAGATGCAAAACACCTCGCTCCTCACCAACTGGTCTGTTACAGCCTCTTCCCACCCCGTCCCGCCCGTGGGGATCCATTTCTATGGACTTCATTGTGGAGTTACCAACCTCTCAGGGGAAGAACACCATTCTAGTGGTGGTTGACCGTCTAACAAAGGCAGCTCATTTTATCCCTTGTGTCGGCTTACCCACTGCAAAACAGACATCAGATTTGATGATTAAAGATGTGTTTCGCTTACATGGAGTACCGGATGAGGTTATTTCGGATCGAGGGGTGCAATTCACTTCTAGGTTTTGGCAAAATTTCTGTGCAGCATTGGACATTAAAGTAAACCTTTCTTCTGCTTTTCATCCCCAGACTAATGGACAGACCGAACGAACCAATCAAACCCTTGAGCAGTATCTCCGCTGCTTTATCTGCCACCTACAGGATGATTGGGTGGATCTACTTCCATTAGCTGAGTTCTCGTATAACAACTCTCAGAGTGCCTCCACTAAACAGTCTCCTTTTTACTCTAATCTAGGTTATCATCCTAACATTCTACCACGATTTCCCATAGAAACGCCTTTACCAGCAGTGGCTGAAAGAATCACGTCTTTACAGAAGAATATGGATCTTCTAAAGGAAAATCTGAAATCGGCTCAGGAAAGGTACAAGAAAGCAGCAGATAAATTTCGTAAACCTGCACCAGCTTTCAAGGTAGGAGACTTGGTCTGGCTGTCAACCAGAAATCTTAAGTTAAGGATTCCATCGTCTAAGTTGGGACATAAGTACATTGGACCCTATAAAATCAGTAAAATTATAAGTGCCGTTGCTTGTCGTCTTCAACTGCCCAGAACTATGAGAATCCACCCTGTCTTTCATGTATCCCTACTAAAGGCTGCGACACCCAATACGTTTCCTGGACGTTCTTCTCCTTGCCCTGACCCAGTGCTAGTCGATGGTCAGGAAGAATTTGTGGTGGAAAGGATTTTAGATTCCAGGTTGTATAGAAATCAGTTACAATATCTGATTAAATGGCAGGGCTACCCAGTGGAGGACAACTCATGGGAACCAGTCAATAACGTTAATGCTCCTCGCTTGCTCCGTCAGTTTCATCAGAGGTACCCACACAAGCCTGGTCTGAGGTCATCCGGAGGTTGTCCCTAAGGGGGGAGTAATGTAAGGTTCTGTGTACATGTTCCTGAAACTCAGTTTGTTCGTCAGCCATTTTACTTTCTGTCTTGCTGCAGCTATCTTGCCCTCAGTCAAAATGGAGTTTCCAGCTTGCATGTTCCCGCCCTGATTCTCTCCTTTTGCTTCTTAAGCAGCCACAGCTGAGCAATCAGTGCTTCAGAAGCTAGCCTGCAGTGAACCTGTGACTTGACTCCTGTAAGCCTTGGACCTTGTACTCCAGCTATTCCTACTGAGGAACTCTGAAGCACTTGTGGACTCTGAACCCTGCTCTTTGAAAGACCCACGTTTGCATGGACTTACGGTAACAGAGAAGAAGATCCTGAATCTGTTG
Organism: Oophaga sylvatica; assembly: GCA_033576555.1. Lineage (NCBI taxonomy): Eukaryota > Metazoa > Chordata > Amphibia > Anura > Dendrobatidae > Oophaga > Oophaga sylvatica. Next base: position 82,124,416 of record JARQOD010000008.1, on the reverse strand, counting down.
TGGAGAGTGATTGCTGAGCTTAGATTACTCTGGCCTGCTGTGTCTCCTGCTTCTGTGTCTGCAAACTGTGTGACTATTTTTGCCAACTTGTATGAAGTAATACAGGACTTTCTATATCAAACCTGTGTCTCATGTATGTTCATCGCACCCAAGCACAAGACGCTATATGAACTGTACTACATACATTACAGACAGACACTCAGCAGAGTACACGCAGCGGTGGTTGAAGAAGTAACTGGAGCGTGATCTGCATTTAAAAAAAAAAAATACCTCACAGACTGCAGTGAACACTGAAACACAACTGTTCACTATCTGTGAAAGGCTCCTTTCTGTACTTCTATAGTGTTTGCAACCAATGTATTGTATACGGATGGAAGCGCATCACACTATAATTTCTATTGAATGGAGCAGCTAGAATTACACTAAAGAAAAAAAAAAAAAAGAGTCTGTGAGTGACACGTGCAGATGCCTACAGACAGCATTGGATGCAGAGCAAACTGCAGCGTCACCTGCACTCTCACACACACACCTTGCACAGAGCTGTTAAAACAACACTGCAAGGCAAAAGGAAGCTTTACACAGCGGTTGGTAAACTAGCCTGCCTAAAGCAAAGTACACAAAATCGCAATCTCTAACTGTCCCTCAGAGACAGCAGAGCAGCTTTCTGTCCCTATCTGAATTCACAGCACAGTGACGCTAAAATGGCGGCGGCGCCTTTTATAGTTCATTCTGACATCATTTCAGCAGCCAATCACAGCCATGCCATTAGTTAAGATGACCGCAGCATTACAGGATATGCCCACACTTCGTAGGATTCCTCATTGGCTGACTAAAATCACACTGCCTCTCAAAGAATTATGGGAACTTCCGATTCCGGTATACGATATAGGAAAAATATCGGAACTAAGTATCGGAATTCCGATACAGCGAATATCGGCCGATACCCGATACTTGCGGTATCGGAATGCTCAACACTAGTGTAGAGTCAACGATCAGCAACTAGCTACGGTAGATCAAATACCTGGCAAAAAAAAAAAAAAAAGTTATTTAACATTCATAAGATACATTTTATTTTATAAAAAAAAAAAATTATTTAACGTTCATAAGATACATTGTATTTAAAAAAAAATGAAATTTATTTAACATTCCTAAGATAATTTTTTTTTAAAACATAAAAACTATAATACACAGCAGGATCTTTAGTAAAAACCAGACTTACCACTGTAACCTCTTAATCCTTGCAAGCTTCAAAACAACGTTGACAAGGTACACAGCAGGGGTGGTCGGTCTCCTAGACAACGAGCAAACTCCTTCATGTTGAGAGAGGCCACCATCTCCTTAGCTTTCTGGTACTTTTCTGTGGGAATGAGCTTGTCTCCAACCAGCCAGGAATATCCATTGAATGGCACACCATGGTTTGGTATTAGCACCCAGTACCAAAAGTGAAGCCAACCACAGTTCCCATTTCTCATGAACTTTATTTGATATACTGGCTGGCCAAACATTAGTTTCTCACAAAGGAGCTGAAGACCCTGAGTGGCAGTAGGTGCAAGTCTCTCCAGCATGACCTGTTTGTTAGATATTTGCCGTCTACACCTAAAGAACATCTCTAGAATCCGCCCTTTTCTCACCATGGAAACAACAAAAACCCTCACTGTAGCATTGATCCACTCCCGCCTGGACTACTGCAATGCTCTATTACTTGGCCTCCCCATTACTCGACTATCCCCTCTCCAGTCCATCCTTAATGCAGCAGCCAGGGTCATCCATCTGGCTAATCGGTACTCGGACGCGTCTGCTCTTCGCCAGTCCTTACACTGGCTGCCCATTCATTATAGGATCCAATTCAAAGTACTGGTTCTCACCCACAAAGCTCTCCACAGTGCAGCACCCCCCTACATCTCCTCCCTCATTTCTATCTATCGGCCTAACCGACTGCTGCGCTCTGCAAATGACTTTCGACTAACCTCTGCAGTAATCCGTAACTCCCACTCCCAACTCCAAGACTTCTCCCGCGCTGCGCAAATCCTCTGGAATGCTCTACCACAAGAAATTAGGACTATCCACAATTTGCCTGGTTTCAGGCGCTCCCTCAAAACACATTTGTTCAGAGTGGCCTATCACATTCAATAACCAAAGTCGTTCTATGTTTAAGTGTGTATGTGGAGCCCATTCACTATCTCCATCCATGCCTCACTCCCTCAAGATGGCTGGACCATCATTGGAAATGCACCATTATATATACACACCTGTACTTTGTATCTCCCCCACCTCATTGTAGATTGTAAGCTCTCACGAGCAGGGTCGGCTTATTTTGCTTTAATTATTGTATTGTTAACGTTGTTACCTATGACTTGTGTTTTGAAACTGTTAAAGTGTAAAGCGCTGCGGAATATGTTGGCGCTATATAAATAAAGATTATTATTATTATTATATCAGAGGGAGAAGAGGATTGGGCCTTGACAAGGTGCCCAATTGCATCTTAAGTCTTATTGAATGTTGGAGCCAGTCCACCGTATAAAAGCAGCCATAGAGTGTCCGGGTACCTGCTTGGATTTCGATCAAAATGAAGACTACTTTGATGTACATGTACACCAATTCGAGAAAAATGACAAGGATGAGGCAGTAAGACACGCTCAGCAGAGTACAAGCAGCATTGCTTGAAGAAGTAACTTGAGCGTGATCAAAATTGAATAAATTAAAATCTCAGACTACAGTGAACACAACTCTTAGCTGTGAAAGGGGTTTTTGTGTCCTTCTACAGTGTTTTCAACCAATGTATTGGATACGGATGGAAGCACGTCACACTATAATTTCAATTGAATGGAGCAGCAAGAATTACACTAAAGAAAAAAAAAAAAAAGAGTGTGAGAGTGACATGTGCAGATGCCTACATACAGCGTTGTATGCCGAGCAAACTGCAGCGCGTCACCTGCACTCACACACACACCTTGCAGAGCTGTGAAAAAAACACTGCAAGGCAAAAGGAAGATGTACACAGCGGTTGGTAAAGTAGCCTGCCTAAAGCACAGTACACAAAATCGCAATCTCTAACTGTCCCTCAGAGTCAGCAGAGCAGCGTTCTGTCCCAAACTGAATTAACAGCACAGTGACGCTAAAATGGCGGCTTTATCCGGCAACAATACCTTCCTTGTGTCACGGTTAGGGTAGCGTGTGTCTATTATATGAGTGTCTGTAAAATGTAACGTTACGCAGACTTATTCTGCCCTTGGGACGCAAAAAATAAGACAGTACTAATCATTTACTGTATAAAACTCCACCTAAGCGCAACAAAACAAGCACGTTCCCTCTTACGGTTCCTGCGCTGACATGTGAGTAGGGAGTTTGGAGACGTTCCTGAATTTATCCCAGGTATCCAAGCATATCAGGCCGATAGGAGAGCAGTAAAACCACCCACGGTGGTGACTTAAATATGGTGAATCGAACCAGTGAAGAACTGTAGGTCGATGCGAATGAATGTGCGATCACATGACACACGTTTATAATAACCCTTGCTAGACACGAGTAACTTTGTAGACATTTGGACACACCTGAACCCAGATGGCAGTGAATATTCATTCTATTCGGCGCCACATGACTCTTGGTCCAGAATAGATTATATATTGCTAGCACAGGAGCTATTAAGGGGAGTGGAAGAGCAGATGTGCACAACGTAGCTATATATGACCACGCGCCCGTATCAGTGACCCTGCCAGATATGGTGCAGATGGGGCCAAACCAAACTTGGCGCTTCCCGACCTATTTGTTAATGGATGAGAAGTTTCGACATCACGTGAAGCAATGGTGTTTTTAATATGTAAGGGATAATGGAGATACTAGGGATAGGCCGGAACTTTTATGGGCAGCAGGGAAGGGAGTAATGCGCGGGAAACTAATAGGTTATCAGACAACGCTAAAAAAGAAGATCGCGACAAACTACTCGCAGGCTAGCAGGATATTACGCGATAGGTACACGGCAAACAAGACAAGTTCATCAACACAGGTTAAAAATAGATGTAAGCAGGCTAAGGCTGACTTACACGTATGGGTATATCGACGAGAGAGAAGCAGTAATAACAATTATAGAGCCGATGTATATCGTTATGGTAGCAAATGAGGGAGACTATTAGCACGACTAGCGAAAGGAAATCACATTCGTCATCAACATATTACAGCGTTAACGAATAAACATGGGATCATGAACACAGACCCTCGAACCATAAACACCATTCTACAAGAATACTACTCAGACTTATATAAGGTGGAACATACGGATAGTGCGGAGGGTAACACCTTTGTAGATGGAATACGGTTACCATCCATCACAAACTATCAGCTTCTCCTTTTAAAAAAACAAATTGAGGTGACGGAAGTGACAGCGGCGATAAGTTACTTGAAATACGGGAAAGCTCCAGGACCTGACGGGTTTACAGCCAAATATCCCGTCCACATTGGTATGCACCTTCAATCATATATTGGAGACAGGAGGGTTGCCCAGCCATTCAAACATGTCACACATGAAGTTGCTACTAAAACCAAACAAACCTTCACATCTGCCTGGATCCTATCGTACATTCTCACTCATTGACCATTATATAAAGATTTTGTCCAGGATCATGGCAGATCTTTTGAGTAGCATTGTTCCTACGCTGATAGGGCGATCACAAGTGGCCTTTGTTAGCTACTTTGTTGGCTACTATCAGTCTCACTATGCATAACACATGTGTGCAGTGGGCAGTATTACCTTTGCCTTCGGTGAAGTAGGAAAACCCCTCTCCTATCGAAGTCTTAGTTGGGGAGATGGAAGATTTGACACCAGGACCTGAATTGTAATACTTAAATGTGACAGGTGACAAATTTGTTAAGGCGCAACTCCGCGGCCCCTACGTTGAGTCTAGCCCGTGAAAATTTACTGGTTGTCAATGGGGAACCCCAACACCCCGGGGCAGCTACAGTATTTAAACAATTAGAGCTGAACCAAGATTTGCTGTATCAGGTTTATAAAATACATGTTGAAATTTTTTAGCAATTGCTGCTACCGCAGTCATATCGGAGGTTGGTAATGGACTTAGCGCATGCGCATGTACTAGAGTGACATTTGTGCCAAAAGAAAACCCTACACAGAATTATACAACGGTTTTACTGGCTGGGGGTCTATCAAGAAGTTAAACGGTATTGTAACTCTTGTCGCATGCGCCAGGTAAACAGTCCTAAGCCTCATTTAGTGAGTCCCTTGGTGCCATTAAAAATTTTAGAGGTCCAGTTTGAGAGAATACCCATGGATCTGGTGGAGCTGGTTAATAAATCAGCAAGGGGTCATCAACAGGGGCAATAAAAGGGGCACTGTGTGGGTCACCAGTTTTGAGCACACCCGAGTTCAAAAGAGAATTCATTGTCCAGACTGATGCGTCAGAGGTAGGTCTGGGTGCCGTGTTGTCTCAGGACTGGAGCTTAATGGGGAGGAGCATCCCATTAGTTTCCTGAGTCGAAAACTTACTCCATCAAAAAACAGAGACAGCATTGTAGAGAGAGAGTGCCTGGCGATAAATTGGGCACTGGAGTCGTTGCGCTACTATTTGTTGGGGATAACATTTTGTTTTGTAAATGATCATTCCTCTGTGACTGGCAGTGTTGTAGCCCAGGGAGTAGAGTTCAGGTGGTAGAAAGATGAACATAACAGGAGACTTGGAAAACGTTGGCAAACAGTTATTTAATCTGAAAACGGACAGGCAAATTCAAGTGAGATCCATGCCTTGTTCATTTTCAGAAAAATAAGCCGGTCTACATTGTCTGAGGATAGTCGCATGCGACGGTCTGTTAGTACACCACCTGCAGCACTAAAGACGCGCTCAGATAATACACTGGCAGCAGGGCAAGCCAGCACCTCCAAGGCATACCACAAATCAAATACAAATATAACAGTAATAATAATATTATTAATAAAAAATGAAATTGCACACACAGTACACAGACACAGCTCATATGTGTGTATGAGAGAGTGTTTCTGTGTGTAGTTCATGCCTCTAGCCTAGAAGATCAGTCTTGCTAAAATCTTTAACACTGACCCCTGTTCTGTTCTTAAAATGGTGGATGCTGAACTGCTTCTCAGCCCCCTCATACACAATCATTATGTGGCACTGCTGGGCTCAGTCAGAGGCATCAGATTGAACTAGGCTGTCCTGAGTCATTCTCAATAGAACATTTTGTTCAGCAGTTCATCTAGTTCATTTAGTTCAGAGGTCACATGATGCATTTCCTATCAGCTCCTCACAGGATAGGGTGGAGAAAAACTGAACTAAATGAACTAATCTTTTGAACTAATCTTTTCAGTGAACTAGTTCATGGTGAACTAATCACCAACATTAACTAGATTTCCCATCACTATGGTGTACACCTTGGTGGCGCTGTCACAAAACTTTGCCACATTTGTAACATACAGCTCTTGCCCTGTGCAGAGGCGCTGCTTGTGCTCCCTCTTGTTGCAGAGGTGTCTACAATGCCTCGACGCACGGAGCTGCTTTGTAAAGCAGTAGCAGCAGCAGCAGCGCTCTCGGCTGGAATGGAGAACATTATGGATTTCAACAGTGTGTCTTGGTTCTCCAGCATTTTACGGTCCCGGTTCAACGGTGTGATGAGGCTTTGTAAGTTGTCTCGGTAGCGAGGGTCTAGGAGGGTGTACACCCAATAATCTGACGTGGTGAGAATGTGGCCGACGCAGCGGTCGTTTCTCAGGCAGTGCAGCATGAAATCAACCATGTGCTGCAGACTCACAACTGGCCAACAAACGCTGTCCTCTGGAAGAGCGTCACACTAATAGATTTTTGTAAATTTAAAATAGAATAAAGCAGCAGCAATTTTTGAAAAATTACAAGGATGAGCCAGTGACAAACACTCAGGAGAGTACACGCTGCGGTGGTTGAAGTGGAGCGGGATCTACACTCCTACAAAAAAATTAAACCTCAGACTACAGTGAACACTGAAACACAACTGTTCACTTGCTGTGAAAGGCCTTTTTGTGGACTTCTATTATGTTTGCAAGCAATGTATTGTATTTTGATGGAAGAGCTTCACACTAATACATTTTTGTAAATTTAAAATAGAAGAAAGCAGCAGCAATTTTTGAAAAATTACAAGGATGAGCCAGTGACAGACACTCAGCAGAGTACACGCTGCGGTGGTTGAAGTGGAGCGGGATCTACACTCCTACAAAATAATTAAACCTCAGACTACAGTGAACACTGAAACACAACTGTTCACTTGCTGTGAAAGGCCTTTTTGTGGACTTCTATTATGTTTGCAAGCAATGTATTGTATTTTGATGGAAGAGCGTCACGCTAATAGATTTTTGTAAATTTCAAATAGAAGAAAGCAGCAGCAATTTTTGAAAAATTACAAGGATGAGCCAGTGACAGACACTCAGCAGAGTACACGCTGCGGTGGTTGAAGTGGAGCAGGATCTACACTCCTACAAAAAAATTAAACCTCAGACTAGAGTGAACACTGAAACACAACTGTTCACTTGCTGTGAAAGGCCTTTTTGTGGACTTCTATTAAGTTTGCAAGCAATGTATTGTATTTTGATGGAAGAGCGTCACACTAATAGATTTTTTGTAAATTTAAAATAGAAGAAAGCAGCAGCAATTTTTTAAAAATTACAAGGATGAGCCAGTGACAGACGCTCAGCAGAGTACACGCAGCATTAGTTGAAGTAACTGGAGCGTGATCTGCACTCAAAAAAAAAAAAAAAATCACAGACTGCAGTGAACACTGAAACACAACTGTTCACTTGCTGTGAAAGGCTCCTTTGTGGACTTCTATAGTGTTTGCAACCAAGGTATTGTATACGGATGGAAGCACGTCACACTATTATTTCAATTGCATGGAGCAGCAAGAATTACACTGAAGAAAAAAAAAAGAGTCTGTCAGTGACACGTGCAGATGCCTACTGACAGCGTTGCATACAGAGCAAACTGCAGCGTCACCTGCACTCACACACACCTTGCAGAGCTGTTAAAACAACACTGCAGGCAAAAGGAAGCTTTACACAGCCGGTGGTAAACTAGCCTGCCTAAAGCACAGTACACTAAATCGCAATCTCTAACTGTCCCTCAGAGTCAGCAGAGCAGCGTTCTTTCCCTAACTGAGTTCACAGCACAGTGACGCTAAAATGGCGGCGGCACCTTTTATAGTGCATTCTGACATCATTTCAGCATCCAATCACAGCCATGCCATTAGTTAACATGACTGCAGCAGTACAGGATGTGCCCACACTTCTTAGGATTCCTCATTGGCTGACTAAAATCACATTGCCTCTCAATGAATTATGGGAACTTCCGATTCCGGTATACGATATATGGAAAATATCGGAACTAAGTATCGGAATTCCGATACAGCGAATATCGGCCGATACCTGATACTTGTGGTATCGGAATGCTCAACACTAGTAATTACCCATTTGGTAAGGGATTCTGCCAAGACTGCGGCCATGTACCTCAACGCTCGTTTCGCGTCAATGTCGCTTGCTCACTTAATGCATATTTTTTATAATCTTTTTATTACAATAAAATCCTTATAATGTTAGTATAATATGACTCAGTTTCTCCTTTATTAGCATTACTGTATGGTTAGTAATGGATAAGTGTCTTATAGATACCTCACCATAACTTACCCGTGGGCATGATGTCTCTAGACAACACAAAGGTGACATCAACTCCACAAATATGAACCCACTTGCCACTGACACAGGGCAAGTGGGAAAAGCCTGGAAAAGTGCCAGAATTGGTGCATGTAACAGATGCACCTTTTCTGGGGTAGCTGTGGGTTGCTATTTTTAGGCTGGGGGGCCTATATCCATGCCCCCATAGCAGCCTGAGAATACCATCCCCCCAGCTGTCTTCATTAATTTGGCTGGATGTCAAAAATGGGGGGTCCCCACGCAGTTGTTTTAAATTTACTTAAATAAATAAAAATTATGGTGTAGTGATCCCTCTATTCTTGATAACCAGCCTTTCTGAAGCTGACAGATGAGGGTTGCAGCTGTTAGTTTTGCCTGGCTGGTTATCAAAAATACAGGGGAATCAGACATCATTTTTTATTATTTATTTATGGAGCAACTGGCGGCTGATGAATACTTACATCAGCCACCACTTTCTCTCTTTATTAACAGTTGATTACAGCTCTCAACATTGTCTCCTGCTAGCGCTGATCGCAGCGTGAGCAGCGGACCGTGATGTGAGGTGTCTTCACTTCCGCACCTGGAACCAGGGACCAGCACGAACAGTACCACTAACTCCCAGGTGCCGATACGTGTTACACTGATGACACATGGATGTCATCCGTGTGTCATCAGTGTGCACATGTGCAGGAGGTTTTGCGGCCCTTGCTGTTACCAGAAACATTGATGTCTGAAAGAGCACTTAGTGAACTCTTTCAATTGCCGAACTTGGCTGACTTGCCGATTTTTTGGAAAAATGCTCTGAAATCCGAACAGCTAATCCGAATGAGCTACATTTGTGCTAAATTTGAGACAGGCAAATGTTTTCCAAAAAAATTAGCTCATCTCTAATTAAGACAGCAGGAGTAGTGGAAGGGCCATGACCCTATCCACTGTCCCGCCTTGATGCCCGAAGCTGTGATTATAAAAAACTTCAAACACTGATTACATAAAATACACACCACAGATATCATTTTAATCATTATCACAACTCTAATATAACCATGTGTGTACTTTACATAGCAAAATCTTGCTGACATGCTCTCTTTAAGTAGAGGAAGATTGGCGTGGTCACGATAGTAGAGATTAGGTGCAGGTGGAAGGTAAGTAATGAGCCTCTGGGACATTTATTGAGGTAAATTGTGACTTTGTGAACTAGACCTGCGACCAGGTTGAAGTGTTGTGTTGCATTTATAATTTGCCTCTTTTGCTTAATACCTGCACTTGAATTTTGAAACAAACAGGAAGTGCATTCGACTGCATTGTGCAGTGAATTCACCTCATTCAATTCTATTTAAGTGCACTGACTAAGGCTAGTTTCACATTAGCATATGGCTGAGCTGCGGAGGGATGCGGACTTCCTTCATATAACTCAGTCCACCACCGCACCTCCTCCCGTCAGCTCCACCTACGTCTGCATGCGGCCTGCGTACCTATATTTAACATTAGGCATGCAGGCCGTGCAGATGTATGCGGATTTCGCCGCATGCGTCATTTTGACGGTGCGACGACCGCACCAAAATGCAACTAGTTACGTTCGGTGCAGGTCATTGCACAGACAAAACGATAAATGCGGAGGCATCCGCAAACATTGGCATGGTCTGCGTACCTAATGTTAAATATAGGTACGCAGGCCGCATGCAGGCCGCATGCAGACATAGGTGGAGCTGACCGGAGGAGGTGCGGCCATGGGCAGAGCTTAGCAAAGGAAGTCCGCATCCCTGCGCAGCTCGGCCATACGCTAGTGTGAAACTAGCCTCAATATATTCCAAGGAAAAGTTATTTGATATAAAGTTGGCTAATAAAAATGAAGTCTTTCAACCTAAAGATGATGTTTACCTAGCTAGATTTTGATATTTTTTGCAACATGTACTGAAAGTAGTTTGAAATTGTGTGTTTCTCTACTTTCATGCAATAATTTGAGAGTAAAAGTACCCCTGTCTAAAATTCTTCCTATGTATGAGCCTGATATAGGGAATTGTATTTTTTCTCCTAGTTATCAAATTCTACTGAAATTGCATTTTATATGGATAGAGATGGGCAGCAATATAATGTAAATATTGTTACAAATGTAATCATTTTGTATTACTATAGTTACTTACTATTTTGTGCCATATCTATTACATTTGTGTTGATGGATGTTCTCCAACAGACATCTATTAGGTGGTGAAAAATTATTACAAGATAAATACATCATTCATCCTACAGATACATTGGTTAATGCTATATTTAAAATATATCCTCCAATGTATAAGAGCTGACATGAAAAGGGTATAAAACACATTGGTCTTTTACAGAAAATATTGTTTTTTTAGACCTAACAGTTTTAATATAATATAACATGACAGGAAAACATAGGTGGAATATATTGTGATAAAACAAAAGACAAGTCTTTCCTGATGGTGATGTGGTTTAATTTCTCTACGCAAAACTTTTTTGAAAACAGTTTCCAAGTAATGTAGCCACAATTATTCTAATATACACTGGTTACATGTGTATGGATAGTGTACTTATGCTTGCATTGTCAAATAAACTCAATCACAGTATGTCAAAGGGTTTTAAGCCTTGTTTGTAAGTTTGCATGATACCAATATCCAAGAAATACCGTTTCTCCTTGCGGAGAGTGACATGTTAAGCATGCCGAGATGAGAAGGCTTAAAGCCGCAATGCTCCTCTGGAAAATAAGCAAATAGTCTCTTCAGAGAGGAAGAAGACTGGAACAGAGTATGCAGCCCCGATGCGAGTTTTGCGTGGGCTTTCTCAAGGGGCTGTTAATATTGGTTAACAGGTCGGATTTTTTTAATGTTTTGTGACCTTCACATTAGTTGCATTATATGTGTAATTTTTAATGAATATATGTATGATAATTTATTGAGTAATAATAAAAATATACAATTTTTACTTATATGGGTCATATTGCTCCTTTTTCTTTTTGCATATAATCTGTCTTTGGAGTATACCCTTGTGCTTTTATTAGCATTAGATTGTTTTTTAACTCTGGTGTTTTTTATAAATAGAAATATAAGATCTTGCCTGTGTTACTTCACACTAGGGAAGATATTGGATTTTGCACTATCTCCATTAACGCCATGGAAGATGTCATGCAGGCTGGTGTACACGTAGCCCTGTTAACAGCACAGAAGTTACTTGCCAGCTGCTAGGACGTGCATGCGACTCACGCCAGGCGTGCGTGCTGCCAGCCGGTGTGCGACCGGACTGAGCAACTCTCCTTTAAGCTGGCAGGCGATGCCCAGGTTACGCGCCCCGAAGTCTGCTTAGGGTGTATTGCTACCCTCTGTCAGAGCTAGACTGCGCCACATTGACTACCTGCCTGGCATTAGCTAACCTGCCTGAAGGACATGTGCTAATTAGCCGAACAAACTCTGGCATCGACAGGTCCAAGAGAGCAAAGCTAGAAAGCACGTGGAGCCCAGATTCTGATGCGTCCACACATGAGCATGACCTATTTAGTATGATCTGACTGCCCCGCCACACTTGCAGCCAGGCTATTTAAAGGCTAAGCCCTGCCCCCAACCATCTCGTTAATCGCATTACTGATCACGTCACCCGTGACCAATCAGGCGGTGCCAGGTCACCGGATAAGCTGATACAAAATCACCAATCACGGTCCGCCATGTCACGGACATGCTCAGTGCAGGGAATCCTGGACTTAGGCTGTAACAGCCCTGTCTCCTTCTGCAACATATGCTTAAGGCCACTATTCACAAAGACCTTGGAGACAGCTTTTACTTCTCTTGTATTGGCTAGCCTTTGGGACCGACGGCTGAGCAGCATCTGCCCCAGCTGGACCTGGATGGGAGACCACAGACTCCTCAGATCCAAGTTCAGATCCAGCTGTCGCCTGATGCCTAACAGCTATCCATGCTTTTGACAGATAGCAATCAGCCTCATGTTATTTTAAGGGGTGTGTACATGTCTGTATTTTTCCTCAGACGGAGTCAGTAGAGGGAAAAAATTGCAGCATGTACAAGTTGCATCCGATTACCGGGTCCATAGGAAAAATTGAACAGCCAATTACAGTCTGATTTTCATGGACTGTCAATATAGAGGATATGTAGAATTTTTTATTCTCCACATTCAAGATAATCAGATTACATTGCAATCAAACTCTAATCACACTCAGATCAGAGTTTGATCAATGTATGATTAGCATAATCTGTTTGATTTTCTCAGATGAGAGAAACTTGGCTGTGTGACCTAATAGAGACAATTGCTACTGGATAAGGGGGAGGTGATTTTATGATATTAAGCATAATTTATTTAGAAGCTCTTTCTTTAGCACATCATTAAATTAAGACTGTTATATTCATATAAAAGTTAAATATGCCTGCACCTCAATGCATACATAGAAATATAGAATCCTAGTCATAGTTGTGGCTGTTACTAGTTTAAATAAGTAAAATCTTCAAATGGATGCAAAAGTCCACTTTTTATATGTCCTTCTGAAATGGAAAATACACTACATCATCTTGAACATCTGACTGATATATGCCACGGCAATTCTGCATGCGATAAAAATTCAAGACTTGCTGTGAACATCACTGACTATAATATTTTAAGAGTGATGCTGAGAGGTCCATAAATTATTTCAGGATCTTGCTTATAAATGAATGTGTATTATCAGATGTACCTAAGCCACTGACAAGCAAGTACATTTTTTCTGAAGCAATTTTTTAGACTACAGTGGCAGATTTAATGTGTATTTGTTAGGGTATAACAAAAGAATACATAAAGTAAGTAGTAAATGGTGTGATATCGCAGCCTGAATGACTGCAAAGTAAATTTAAACATGCCTAAAATATTGTGGTCACTAGAAATAAGCTCAAAATTCAGCATGGACGTAGCACATTGATCTTGTGTTCACTTTCACAAGTATTTTTACTCAAAGTTGGCAAAATGCAGTTTGGTAAATCATCGCATTACCACTAATGCATTTGTAGGACTTTGGCTAGGACAGCAGTGCTGTATGATTAGCGGGGGTGAGGGCGGGGGGACGTGTTTGATGATGGTAAGGAGTGTGGAGGGGTTAAGAGAGCATCTGAAGAGATTACAGGAGGGGCACACTTTTCCTTTCCTTCTTTTAACTTTATGCGTGTTGATTCCGAAAACCAATCAGAGCACAGAAACCATCCACAATGTCATGACACAAGGTCTTCTGTAATTGGTTGCTGAGGTCACATGTTCCTGGGCATATAAAAAACGGACATCTTGCTTAATTGGCATCACAGTGTAGAGAGGTCGCTCCTGCGCTGGTGCTGCTGAACGTGAGCTTATTCTGTGTGAAATCGATCTTCCACTATAGAAGTAGATTGTGCAAGTACTGTGTGGCAGTCTCTGGAAGCCCCATTTGCTACTCCAAATTGTTTGTGTTAAAACAGTGCTTCAGTGGCAAATGAGAAGGACAGATTTCCACTTAAAAATTGTTAGGCCTAATATAAAGTTGCAGTCACGAGGCCGAATTAGCTATTACAAATAGTTTGTGCTAAAACTGTGTTTCAGTGGCAAATCAGAAGGCCACAGATTCCCAGTAAAAATCATTAGGACTACTATAGTGGTGCAACCACGAGGTCCAATAAGCTACTCGTAGTCGTTTGTGCTAAAACTGTGTTTCAGTGGCAAATCACAAGTACAGATTTCCACTTAAAAATTATTAGACCTAATATAGTGTTGCAGTCACGAGTCCCAACTAGCTACTCCAAATAGTTTTGTGCTAAAAATGTGTTTCAGTGGCAAACCAGGAGGCCAGATTACCACATAAAAATCATTAGGCCTACTACAGTGGTTACAGCCACGAGACCCAATTTGCTACTCGTAGTCGTTTGTGCTAAAACTGTGCTTCAGTGGCAAATCAGAAGTCCAGATTTCCTCTTAAAAATTGTTAGGCCTAATATGGTGTTGAAGCCACGAAGCCCAATTAGCTTCTCCAAATAGTTTATGCTAAAACTTTGTTACAATCGCAAATCAGAAGGCCAGGTTTCCACGTAAAAATAAATAGGCCTAATATAGTGGTCCAGCCAATAGGCTCAATTAGCTACTCCAAATCGTTTGTGCTAAAACAGTGTTTCAGTGGAAAATCAGAAGGACTGACTTCCACTTAAAAATTGTTAGGTATAACAGTGTTGTTCAGACACACTATCTAAGACAATAAATAGTGATTGTTCATTTAGTGACAGGTGACTGACATCTGTGGGTAAATGGTTGGGAAACAGCAGGGTACAAGAGGGAAAGGCTAATTGCAACATGAGTAGGAAAAAGCAAGGTCATGGTGGAAGGGGGAATAGGCTTGGTGTTCGACGTGTACGTGGGTTAGGTGTTAATGTGAATGAAAGCTCAACTAAACAAACACCATCTTGTTTTATCCAAAGACCACTGACAACATCTGTTACTGGCCAGCCTACTCGACTCGCTTTTTTTGGCAGTCGAACAACCATATGCCTTGTATATGAGGCTCAGAAAGAGCACATGCTCAAGTGGATGGCAAGCGCTGCATCAAGTGGCCTCTCCTCCTCCTTAACATCACACACAGTACAATCCTCAGAGGTGGCACCTCAATCACCCTTGTTTCCCCCTCGTCAAAAATTTCCAAACACCCAACTGACTGTGGGGAACCTCAGATGGGCCATTCTGAACAGATGTTCACACATTGTATTCCATAGGCATCAAAGGTCAGCTACAAAGAACCACAAAATCCCAATGCCCGAAATTTTTTAATTTTGGGCCAGACAAAGTAGGGTTCGAGCAGAATCCAGAAACTCATCACCAGACGTTAACCACCAAGGGTGGAGGTGACCCTGATGAGACTCTGATAACAGAGGTGCATGCGCAGTGTACATTGATATCAGGGTAGGAAGAGGAGGAGGGTGACTAGTGTGAGAATAGAGAGGATGACTGTGGTGAAATATGAACAAGCATTGTAATGAAATATTTATACGTATGCATAGCAGTAACTAACATTTGTCTGAGGCTGCAGCTCTCCACACCGGTCATGACCTCATGTTAGTCCTGAGAAGGCAGTTGCCTGTCTCCAATCTCACCAGGGGGCTTTCCTGAGAACCACATAGTGGTTACATTTCACACCGCTTAACTCTTTTGAAGAAAAGCTGCCAACTGAAGAAAGACTGTTAAACGTCGGCTGTATTTGAGCCTGGATCTGGGGCATCGGTGGTCCCCCATCCAGGTCTCAACCAGGGCAGATAATGCTTAGCTTCAGCGTCAACCCCAGTGCCTAGCCAGTACAAGAAAGTACAAGTTGTCTCCAAGGCCTTTGTTAATAGTGACCTTAAGCATAAGTTGCAGAAGGAGACAGGGCTGTTGTAGCCTAAGTCCAGAAATGCCTGCACTGAGCATGTCCATGACATGGCGAGCCATGATTGGTGTTTAAGGTCAGATGATCCTCTGACCTGGCATCGCCTGATTGATAATGGATGACATCATCGGTGATGCGATTGATGAGATGGCTGGCGGCGGAGCTTAGCCCTTAAATAGCTACTCTGTCCGCGGCGCGGTCAGATCATACTATGTTAGGCAGTGCTCATGTGTGACGTACCAGAATCTGGGCTCCACATGCTCTCTAGCTTTGCTCTCTGGGACCTTGCCAGAGTTCGCTCCTTATTAGCTCAGGTCCTTCAGGCAGGTTCAGCTTATGCCAGGCAGGTAGCCAACGTGGCACAGTCTTGCTATGAATATAGGGTAGCTACACACCCTGAGCAGACTGCGGGACACTTAACCTGGGCATCACCTGCCAGCTTAACAGTGAAGCTTGCTCAGTCCGGTCTCACACCGGCTGACGGCACGCGGGCATCGCCACCAGCTGAATATTGAAGCTGCGCAGTCCGGTCGTACCCCGGTTGGCAGCACGCGGGCATAGCCATCAGCTGAATAGTGAAGTTGATCAGTCCGGTCGCACACCGGCTGAGAGCACGTACGCCTGTGTTAGTCGCACGCACTTCCAAGAGGCTGGCACGTAGCTTCTGTGCAGTCAACAGGGCTACGTCTATACCAGCTTGCAGCACATAGTGCAAACCTAATATCTGGCAAGTGGCTTCTGTGCCATTAACAGGGCTACATCTACACCAGTTGATTTCACATCTCCCGTGATGCTACCGGAGATAGTGCCAATTCTACATCTCTTTCCTTGTGTGACGTAACACAGGCGAGATCTAATATAATCCTTTAGTTGTCAGTTTGACCCTCATACTATAGGGGTGTTCGGCAGCAGTGACATAAACTGCATCGCGGACCCCAGGTTCGGTTTCAATCCATTTATAATAAAGTTGTTGCAACTGAGCTCATAAGGACACTAATCTATGTATGTGAAAGTTACACAGAGTTTCAGAGAAAAAATAATGTATTCAAAGGTGAAATAGCCATGGTCCACTCACAGGCCAGCAATTAGAATATTAGCAAGAGAGGATGGCCTAGAAATTGGATTCCCAAGTCACATCTATAAATCAGGCTTTCACACATAAAAAAGGGTTCACATGTGATGGCAGCATGGAAAGCTGATGTGATCCATTCATATTCCACCCCTCCCTTGGGGACAGAATAACAGACTGCAAAGTTCGATATTTCTGTAAGTTTCTCCCTTTTATTTTTATACTGTTTTGCATATTTGCTTTTTATTTCCATTTTTATATCCTTTTTATTGTAAGCACTGTACCTTTTCTATTAAAGCTTAAAACTTTAATAAGTCTTAACCTTGTTGCTCTAAAGAATCCATAGCCTTAAAAAGTGTGTTCTCCTGATGATTGGCACATAGTAATAGTAGTATTTCCGGGACTCATTGCCCATGTGTTCGGTGAGTGGTGGCAGCGTGTATGAAGTGGGGTGTGTGGTCAGTGTCAGGGTGTGAATTATGCTCCCATCTGTTAGGGTTCGAGTTCCTGCTGCTGCACAAGGGGTCTCAAACCAGTCCCGCTGCGGTCCCCCATTCATCTCCGGCCGCAGTGGAGCCTGCTCAGCAGAGACGTCGGTCCCAGCGTCTTGCCCGTTCCAGTACTGTGCAGAGACGTGCTGCTGCCTCTCCTGGATCTGCTATTATAGCCATTGCTGGAGCTGACGTCTTTGGGACGAAATCCTGCGTTTCCCTTTCTGAGCATGCCCAGGGTATGATCTCTCATTGGAGATCAGGGGTCACATGTTCAGGTACTGCAGCAGCTCCTATTAGTCCGCCAGGAAGGTCCTGAAACTACATGTGTTTTGGAACAGTTTGTCATTGGTCCTTGTTTCTGGCAGGTCCTGTAGCTGTTGCTATAAAAGGGTAGCTTAGCTGGGCCGCCATGCGCTAATATCAACCATTATATGCTTTGCGCCAGTGTGGTCATGCGTGTGTGTGGTTAGGGCGGTTGAAATACGCCATTACAATACCGACTTTATCGGTGAGGAGCTTGGTATGCTAGCTGGTCAGGGTCGGTGTCCTAGATGCCCTAGATTACCGGCATAACCGGTGAGGAGTTTGATTGCCGTATTCAGGGCCTGGCGTTCAGACGCCATAGATTGCGGGTGACTCCCACGAGGACATTACGCATGATCACGTTCTATGTTCGCTTAGCAGTCAACTGTGTACCTGGGTGCCTGACAGGACACAGAAGTTTGTCTCTGCGGCTCTCTGACGTAAGAGGGTTCGCTTTCAACGCTAGGCAGCGCCCTAGCGTGTTTATTTTGCGACTCAGTGGTGTTAAGTGAGTTTGCACACATCGCCATTTAGCACTGCGGCATTCCTTCTAGCGGCTCTGTGGAATAACAGAGTTCGCACTGCGCATTACGGCGTTTATTTTGGCGTCTCTGCGGGATAACAGAGTTCGCTTCTTGCGCCATTTTACTAGCAGCAGGCTCCGCCTGCACGGTGGACCACGGGCTGCGAACGCACCTCTCTACATCATATATTTGGTGCATTCCGCAGACCCTAACATAATATTAGCGCCAGGGTCTGGCTAGTAAAATGGCGGATGACCAGCGTCTACCGCAGTACATCCAGCAGCTGGAGGGTAGGTTGGCGGCTCTTGAGCGCACAACCTCAGCTGTGGATGTTACCGCAGTTGCTGTTCAGGCTGCTAGCGTGGCTGCAGCCAGTTTGTCCTCTGCCACCTCTGCCCCTACATTATCCCACCTCCCGCTTCCTGACAAGTTTGCCGGTGACAGCAAGCAATGTCAGGAATTCGTGAGTCAGTGCTCTATACTGCTCGAGCTTCTGGCTGCACGTTTCCCCACAGATCGGGCACAAGTGGGTTTTGTACTGTCTCTACTCTCGGGCAGAGCGTTGGAGTGGGCAACGCCGCTGTGAGAGCGCGACGATCCTGTGGTGCGGAGTGCTCCTCATTTCCTGGAGGCTCTTAGAAAGGTCTTTTTAGGACCTCAGGTCACCAACGATACGGCGCTACAACTGCTGGCATTGGCACAGGGTTCGTCTTTAGTCAGTCAGTTTTCCGTCCAGTTTCGGACTCTGGCCTCAGAGCTAGACTGGTAGGAAAAAGTTCTCATTCCAGTCTACTGGCGAGGACTGACTGACCATGTTAAAGACGCTTTGGCTACCAGGGAGATTCCCGCCACACTGGAGAAGGTTATCTCCATATCTACCCGCATCGACCTCCGTTTTCACGAGCGGAGGTTGGAGCGAGCCCAGTGTAGGCAGAGGATTCGGTTGGCTCCCACCTTTGCCAAACCTCTTGAATCCCCCGATCTGGCGTCCGAATCCCAAAAGGCAACAGAGGTTCCTCGTGCAGGACCTAAGTTTCGCGTCGTCCGAGTATCTGTGGTCTGTAACCTTTGTCAGCAGACAGGACACTATGCCAACAAATGTCCACAGCGATCGGGGAAGCGATCGCGTCTAGTGGCCCTGGGAAGAGGTTCACTAGAGACAGTGGCATTTTCCTCCAAGATGACATTTAAAGGGACAGTCACTGTAGACTCTTCCACACTTACAGTCGAGCTTTGTGTGGACTCAGGAGCAGAGGGGAATTTCATGTCATCCACCTTTGCTCGTCGCCACGCAATACATCTGGTAGCGCTCGACAAACCAGTGACTGTCCGGATAGTGAATACACATCAGACTGTCCCTCTTACTTTGTGTGTACCCCCTTCCCATCAGGAAATTATTTCCCTTCTCGTCCTTCCCGAGGGAATTGATGAAATTTTACTGGGAATACCCTGGCTCCGTTCCCACTCCCCTCATATTGAGTGGACCTCCGGTAGGATACTGGGTTGGAGTGAGTCATGTAAGGACAGATGTGTCAGGGAGTGCATTCAGGTTACCACTACTGAGATACCCGCAGATCTTTTTCCTCTTCCCAAGTGCTATCAGTCGTATGCAGACGTGTTCTCTAAAAAGGCTGCGGAGACTCTGCCGCCCCATCGTCCCTACGACTGTCCTATTGACCTCTTGCCTGGAGCAGAACCTCCTCGGGGAAGGGTCTATCCCCTCTCTCTTCCTGAGACGGAGGCTATGTCTCAATATATCCAGGAGAATCTGGCAAGAGGGTTCATTAGGAAGTCGCTGTCACCAGCAGGAGCGGGGTTCTTCTTTGTGCAGAAGAAGAGTGGAGAATTACGTCCGTGTATAGATTACAGAGGTCTTAACGTCATCACCGTTAAGAAAAAGTACCCGTTGCCCCTGATCTCTGAGCTCTTTGATAGGCTCCGGGAGCAAGGGTATTACTAAATTAGATCTGCGTGGTGCTTATAACCTGATTCGCATCCGTGAGGGGGACGAATGGAAGACGGCTTTTAATACCAGGGATGGGCATTTTGAATACCTGGTGATGCCCTTCGGGCTCTGTAATTCCCCAGCCGTTTTCCAAGACTTTGTAAATGACAGTTTCCTGGATATGCTTTCCACCTCTGTAGCAGTCTATCTGGATGATATTCTCATCTTTTCTTCAGATATTGACTCTCACCGGAGGGATGTCTGCAAAGTCTTCGACCTGTTACGGGCGAACTCCCTCTATACAAAGTTGGAGAAATGCATGTTTGAGCTGGAGTCTTTACCTTTCCTGGGCTATATCATCTCCGCCCAGGGATTGGCTATGGATCCTGCCAAACTACAGGCTGTGATGGATTTGAAAGCACCCCATTCTCCTAAAGCGGTGCAGCGCTTTATGGGGTTCATTAATTACTATCGCCAATTCATTCCCCACTTCTTCACTTTGGTAGCTCCCTTGTTAGCCCTCACCAAGAAGGGAGCCGATCCCAAATTGTGGTCAGAGGAGTTTTCCAAGGCCTTTACTTCAATTAAGTCCCATTTTGCTAGCGCTCCCATCTTACATTGCCCCAAGGTTGATAAGCCTTTTTTATTGGAGGTCGATGCCTCGTCCTTTGGTGCTGGAGCAGTCCTTTTTCAAAAGGATGCTCAAGGTCGGAAACATCCTTGTTTCTTCTTTTCCAAGACCTTCACACCAGCAGAGAGGAATTATTCCATTGGGGATAGGGAGTTGCTAGCCATGAGGTTGGCCTTTTCTGAGTGGAGACATCTCCTGGAGGGGGCTCGCTTTCCCTTTCAAGTTTTCACTGACCGCAAAAATTTGGTCTATGTGCAGAATGCCCAGCGGCTAAATTCTCGTCAGGCCAGATGGTCCCTGTTCTTCTCCCGGTTTCATTTCACCCTCCATTTCCTCTCCGGTGAGAAGAACATTCAGGCCGATGCTCTTTCTCGTTCCGTGGTGTCCTCTGAGGAGGTGGAGGAGGAGCCTCGGTTGATTGTCCCCACAGAGAGCTAAGACTTTTCTGCAAGACGGACAAGACTTTTGTGCCCACCAATTTGCGACCGGAGGTACTCTCTTGGGCACATTCGTCCAGGGTGGGTGGACATTTTGGGGCAAAAAGGACATCTGAGTTGCTGGCGAGGACATACTGGTGGTCACATATGGTCCGTGACGTCAGGGAATACGTTCAGGCGTGCGTCTCCTGCGCCAAGAATAAGTCCCCTCGACAACGGCCAGCTGGGTTACTTTTCCCTTTACAGGTGGCAGACAGGCCATGGGAGATGGTCGGGATGGATTTTATGGTGGGCTTACCCAAGTCTCGGGGCTGCACCATCATCTGGATGATAACCGACCACTTCTCCAAAATGGTGCACTTAGTGCGGTTACCACAGTTACCGTCTGCCCGGGCTTTGGCAGCATTATTCATTAGGCATATTTTCCACCTACACGGTATGCCAGACAAAATTGTCAGTGATTGAGGTCCCCAGTTTGCGTCTCGGTTCTGGAGAGAGCTGTGTCATTTACTCAGCATTGAGTTGAATCTCTCCTCTGCATACCTTCCCGAGACGAATGGGTTGATAGAGAGGGCCAACCAGACCTTGGTCACATACTTGTGACATTTTGTCTCTGCCAGGCAGGATGACTGGGCATCCTTGCTACCGTGGGCTGAGTTCGCTCTAAATAATGCTGTGGCTGACTCCACCGGACAGACCCCATTCCTCCTGAACTACGGTCAGCATCCACAGGTACCAGTGCCCATGCCCGTGTCTTCCGCTGATTCCAGGGTTGGCAGACTGGGCTGTGGAGGCACGGGACATTTGGGACCGCACCCAGGATGCCATTCAGGCCTCCAAAGAGAGGATGAGGTTTTCGGCTGATGCCCATCGGCGCCCCGCTCCTACATTTGCTCCGGGTGACCTAGTGTGGCTTTCTGTCAGAAACATCAGGCTACGTGTAGAGTCCACCAAGTTGGCACCTCGCTTTTTGGGCCCCTTTAAAATTCTTGAGCAGGTGAACACTGTGGTTTACCGACTAGTCCTTCCGCCTCACCTTGGTATCACCGACACCTTTAATGTGTCCCTCCTGAAACCCGTGGCCATTTCCCGGTTATCCGAGTCATCTGCCGGGACGTCGGGTTCATCTATTGAGGATCATGAGGTGAACGCCATTGTTGGGTGCAAGGTGGTACGAGGCAAAAAATTTTATTTGGTGGATTGGAGGGGTTATGGGCCTGAGGATAGGTCCTGGGAGCCTGCCGAGCATGTTCACGCTCCGCAGCTCATCGCTGCCTTTGAGCGCAGCGAGGCCCAAGGAAGGGGGGCATAGGAGGGGGGTAATGTTAGGGTTCGAGTTCCCACTGCTGCACAAGGGGAGTCTCGAACCAGTCCAGCTGTGGTCCCCCATTCATCTCCGGCCGCAGTGGAGCCTGCTCAGCAGAGACTTCGGTCCCAGCGTCTTGCCCGTTCCAGTACTATGCAGAGACGTGCTGCTGCCTCTCCTGGATCTGCTATTATAGCCAGTGCTGGAGCAGACGTCTTTGGGATGAAGTCCTGCGTTTCTCCTTCTGAGCATGCCCAGGGTAAGATCTCTCATTAGAGATCAGGGGTCACATGTTCAGGTACTGCAGCATCTCCTATTGGTCCACCAGGAAGGTCCTGAAACTACATGTGTTTTGGAACAGTTTGTCATTGGTCCTTGTTTCTGGCAGGTCCTGTAGCTGTTGCTATAAAAGGGTGGCATGGCTGGGCTGCCATGCGCTAACATCAGCCATTATATGCTTTGCGCCAGTGTGGTCATGCATGTGTGTGGTTAGGGCGGCTGAAACGCGCCATTACAAAACCGACTTTATCGTTAAGGAGCTTGGTATGCTAGCTGGTCAGTGTCGGTGTCCTAGATGCCCTAGATTACCGGCATAACCGGTGAGGAGTTTGATTGTCGTATTCAGGGCCTGGCGTTCAGATGCCATAGATTGCGGGTGACTCCCACGAGGACATTAGCGCATGATCACGTTCTATGTTCGCTTAGCAGTCAACTGTGTACCTGGGTGCCTGACAGGACACATAAGTTTGTCTCTGCGGCTCTGTGACGTAACATGGTTCGCTTTCAATGCTAGACAGCGCCCTGGCGTGTTTATTTTGCGACTCAGTGGTGTTAAGTGAGTTCGCACACATCGCCATATAGCACTGCAGCTTTCCTTCTAGTGGCTCTGTGGAATAACAGATTTTGCACATATTGCCATAGAGCGTTACGGCATTTATTTTGGCGTCTCTGCGGGATAACAGAGTTCGCTTCTTGCGCCACTTTACTAGCAGCAGGCTCCGCCTGCACGATGCACCCCGGACAGCGAACGCACCTCTCTGCATCATATATTTGGTGCGTTCCGCAGACCCTAACACCATCGCAGCATAGAACAGAGTTTGAATGCTGGAGGAGTGAGAGAAGATAGATTAACCCTTGCAGGCGCAACCTCAAGTCACGTGCTGAGAAGCAGGTACATAACAATCGGTGGCAGCGGGTGGATAACTAAGATAAGCCCCCCTGCGATTGTGATGTCTGTGTGCTGGTTTTCGTGACAATGACAATAAGGTTGTAGACCCCACTTGGTGTGAACCCAGGGGTATGTAGCTGAGTAGCTTAGCAGAGGAGATGGAGGAGGAGGAAGATGAGGATGTTACGTTGCAGCTTCCCACACAGACACAAAGTGATGCAACCATGACAAGCACTGCATCCTCAGCCCCAACTCTGCCTGCTGCCAGCACCTGTTGTGAGTGTGCAGTTCGCAGGAGTGGCAAGGGTTGCCTAGCTTGAACATTTTTTGAGACCGCAAAGGATGACCCAACACACTATCTGTCAAATTTGCAAAAACAAACTCAGTAGACTCAAATTTGCAATAATTTGACAACTAAATGCATGAACTGGCACATGCACGCTCAACATGCCTTAGTGTGGGAATCTCACTTTGCTTAAATGCGGACTAGCGGGCCTCGCCAACCACAGGCCAATCCATCAACCCCATCTGCTGCTTCTTCTTCCTCTGTCACCATTTCAAGTGTTCACACACAGGTCTCCGACTGCTGAAATTACACTCGGGCAGAGTGAGAGCCTGTCAGCTGTTACAGAAGTAGACATGACTGCTGATTTTGTGTCAACTAGCTCAACACATATTTCTCAATCCACCATAACATCTCCGCCTCCACCTCAATCACGGTCCAGCAGTTTGTCCTGTTCTCCATACTCCACCCTCTCTCAGCACTGCATCCAGCTGTCGTTCCCGCAGTTGTGGTCACATAAAATAATGTTTCCTCCTCCACCATCTTCAATCTGTTCTCCATGGAAATGCTTCTTTTCCACCTGCTGGAAACAGAAGGTTTCTGAAAGTTAATGGCAGTCGCAGTCCCCCAGTACCAGATGCCTAGTCGCTATTACCACTCAAAGAAAGCTATGCTTCTGCTACACCAGCATGTCTCCAACAACATCTCCCGCTCCCTGAAAATATATTTGTCTGTCAGGGTGCATTTCACCACTGACACCTGAATGAATAAACATGGGCTGGGGATTTACATCTCACAGACTGGGCATTGGATGACAGGTGGCTCAGGGGGCAGGTGGTCAAGGGGCTGCACCATAAGTCTTTTGAATCCCCAAGGCTTGCGGGACAAACTTCTGTATGTAACAGTTCCTACACTGCTTCTACCTCCTTCACATCCTCTAGGGCCTCCACCTGTGCCCTCAACCTCTCTCTTAATAAGACACGCATTCCAAAATTGCAGATAAAATCATCCTCCACCTCCATACTGTGCAGTTTGACTTCTGATGGATAAGCACATATGTCTATCCCCTCAAAGTGTAGACCACCTAAATTTCATTAAAATGAATAAGTCATTTATTTCTGATGACTTTTGCACCCTAGTCGCAGATTAAGCAGACTAGGAAATGGTGTCGTTTTTTAGTGTCATATATTGATCTTGTGTTATTTCAGTCTGTTCCATCCCTGTAATGTCTTCTGTGCCTGCTGTTGCTGCTGCTGATGTTACAAGCAAATTTTTGAAATGTAGAAGCTCTAAGTTGGGTCTCCATCAGGTGGGCTGCCTGTGGTGGAAGGTGTGTCAGAGACCTTTTATAATATTTCTACTCTGTGTAAATTGATGCCACTTTAGTGGTGTGTGATAATAATTTTTTGAAATGTGGAGACTCCAAGTTGGGCCTCCATCTGGTGGGTTGTCTGTAGTAGAAGGTTTGTCAGAGGCCTATTACACTGTTTATACTCTGTGGAAACTGATGCCACTTTTGTGCTGTGGGATAATGTTTTTGAAATGTGGAGGCAGCAAGTTCTGTCTCCATGTGGTGGGTTGCCCATGTAAATAGGTCTCCCAGACAGGCAGGCCTGCTCTTACTTTTAGTCAACTAACTATGTTACTTAACTTAAATTTTTCATTTCCAGTATTACTGTATGAAACTGATGTTTGTGCCATCTGAGTGTGGCTGGAATAAAAAAAAAATATTGGAGGTGGTGCATGAGGTATGAGAACTCCCAGCTAAAAGGACTTTTACTGCTCCCTTAAACACAAATTCCTCATTGAAACTTCAATTCCAAGCTGTAAATGCTGGGCCAGGCCCTGATAACTCATGCATGGCTAATGGCTGACTGCTGCTGTGCCATTTGCAAATTTCTAACGTGGGTCAATTTATGCTACTTTTCCTGCTGTCTGCCCCTAATTTTAGCTGTTTAGGAAGCTTTGTCACTAGTGTTGAGCGATACGATACCGCAAGTATCGGGTATCGGCCGATATTAGCTGTTTCGGCCTTTCGATACTTCGTTCCGATATTTTCCATATATCGTATACCGGAATCGGAAGTTCCCATAATTCTTTGAGAGGCAATGTGATTTTAGTCAGCCAGTGAGGAATCCTAAGAAGTGTGGGCACATCCTGTACTGCTGCGGTCATGTTACCTAATGGCATGGCTGTGATTGGATGCTGAAATGATGTCAGAATGCACTATAAAAGGCGCCGCCGCCATTTTAGCGTCACTGTGCTGTGAATTCAGTAAGGGACAGAACGCTGCTGTGCTGACTCTGAGGGACAGTTAGAGATTGCGATTTAGTGTACTGTGCTGTAGGCAGGCTAGCACCAACCGCTGTGTAAAGCTTCCTTTTGCCTGCAGTGTTGTTTAAACAGCTCTGCAAGGTGTGTGTGTGAGTGTAAGTGATGCTGCAGTTTGCTCTGCATGCAACGCTGTCTGTAGGCATCTGCACGTGTCACTCACAGACTCTTTTTTTTTTCTTCAGTGTAATTCTTGCAGCTCCATGCAATTTAACTATTAGTGTGACGCGCTTCCATCCGTATCCAATACATTGGTTGCAAACACTATAGAAGTAGACAAAGGAGTAGCCTTTCACAGATTGTGAACAGTTGTGTTTCAGTGTTCACTTCAGTCTGTGTTTTTTATTTTTTGAGTGCACATCACGCTCCAGTTACTTGTTCAAGCACTGCTGCTTGTACTCTGCTGAGCGTGTCTCAGTGCCTCATCCTTTTCATTTATCTCCAATTGGTTCTGCTCCATTCCATTTAAAATATAATCTATTAGTGTGACGCGCTTCCATCCGTATCCAATACATTGGTTGCAAACACTATAGAAGTAGACAAAGGAGTAGCCTTTCACAGATTGTGAACAGTTGTGTTTCAGTGTTCACTTCAGTCTGTGTTTTTTATTTTTTGAGTGCACATCACGCTCCAGTTACTTGCTCAAGCACTGCTGCTTGTACTCTGCTGAGTGTGTCTCAGTGCCTCATCCTTTTCATTTATCTCCAATTGGTTCTGCTCCATTCCATTTAAAATATAATCTATTAGTGTGACGCGCTTCCATCCGTATCCAATACATTGGTTGCAAACACTATAGAAGTAGACAAAGGAGTAGCCTTTCACAGATTGTGAACAGTTGTGTTTCAGTGTTCACTTCAGTCTGTGTTTTTATTTTTTGAGTGCACATCACGCTCCAGTTACTTGTTCAAGCACTGCTGCTTGTATTCTGCTGAGCGTGTCTCAGTGCCTCATCCTTTTCATTTATCTCCAATTGGTTCTGCTCCATTCCATTTAAAATATAATCTATTCGTGTGACGCGCTTCCATCCGTATCCAATACATTGGTTGCAAACACTATAGAAGTAGACAAAGGAGTAGCCTTTCACAGATTGTGAACAGTTGTGTTTCAGTGTTCACTTCAGTCTGTGTTTTTTATTTTTTGAGTGCACATCACGCTCCAGTTACTTGTTCAAGCACTGCTGCTTGTACTCTGCTGAGCGTGTCTCAGTGCCTCATCCTTTTCATTTATCTCCAATTGGTTCTGCTCCATTCCATTTAAAATATAATCTATTAGTGTGACGCGCTTCCATCCGTATCCAATACATTGGTTGCAAACACTATAGAAGTAGACAAAGGAGTAGCCTTTCACAGATTGTGAACAGTTGTGTTTCAGTGTTCACTTCAGTCTCTGCGTAATAACCACACTTAGGCCTTATAACTTTTCTGACTTTCTTTATCAATCTACCAAGATGAAGAAGTCAGTGAGTAAGGCACGTGGTCGTGGCCGTGGAGTTTCAGCAGGGAGAGGACGTGGGGATTCTGTGGCTGCTGCCGCCCTCAGTGACACAGCATCCACCAGTTTTACCCATGAGCGTTCCTTTATGCGCACTTTGGTAGGAGCTCGGCGTGCCCCCCTGCTGCGGGAAGAACAAATTGAAGCCGTTGTTGGTTGGATGGCAGCCAATGCATCGACTTCAATTCCTTCCACCTCCTCTCAGGAACACAACACTGTTGAGCAACCATCTGTCTGTTCACCGCCTGTCAAATTGCCCAGGCAGTCAGAGAGTTCTGTACAGGAGCCAGCTGAGTCTCTGCTTCTGTTCTCAGAATCTGTTGGCTCGCAAACACGGGCACAGGCAAGCAGCATTCTGCAATTTGAAGAAGAGGGAGTATGCAGTGATGCGCAAGAGCTGTGTCTCTCTCAATCTGAAGAGGCGGGTGAGCCAGTGCCGATGGACAGCACACCGCAGAACGCATCTTATGATGATGATGAGACTCAGGTGCCAGGTTTTGTGGAGCATGGTGCTGCCCAGACCATCCAACAACAGCAGGTGTTGGAAGAGGGTAGTGGAGATGATGAAGTCCGAGACCCAACATGGCGTGAGCAACAGGAAGGTGGTGGGAGCAGCTCTGAGGAAGAGATTGTACCAACGGTACAAAGAGGAGGGAGAGGTAGGCTGCAGACTCGCTTGCCTGTAGCCTCCAGTTTGGCACCTGTTGGGAGCAGTTCTCTTAGAAATGTCAAAATTGGCGCTCCCATGACTTGCACTGCGTGGTCCTTTTTTGACAGACTTGTAGATGATATTTGCTATGTTCAATGCAAGCTGTGTAAGCAAAAAGTTAAAAGAGGTAAAAATATCAGTAACCTGAATACCACAAATATGTGGAAACATGTACGGACAAAGCACGTAGCTGAGTTACAAAGACACACTGGAGATGTAGGCCAACCTACAGCAACACCTACATCTTCAGGTCGTGTTGGAGCCTCTACCTTCAGCTCACACACACCTGGTTCGGCTTCCTCACAGGATCTCCATGGAAGAACCTCGGTCACTGTTGTCCATAGACAAACTGTTATTCCACCCACAGCAGCAAGTTCACAGTCATCGTCACACTCCCAGACCACAAAACAGCCATCGGTACCACAGGCATGGGATAAAAGACGGCCAAACTCGGCAAACCATCCATGAGCACAGGCTCTGAATGCTGGCATTGCAAAACTCCTGTCCCTTGAAATGCTGTCATTCAGGCTGGTGGAGACTGACAGTTTCAGGAACTTTATGGCATTGGCAGTCCCACAATATAATGTGCCAAGCCGATTTTATTTCAGCAGGCAAGCTGTCCCTGCTCTGCAAAAACATGTCGAGGGAAACATTAAACATGCGCTACTAAACGCCGTCAGTAGCAGGGTCCACCTGACCACCGATGCGTGGACCAGTACCCATGGCCAGGGACGATACCTTTCCCTCACTGCCCATTGGGTCAATGTTGTGGAGCCGGGTACAGATCTTGCCATTGGCGCTGTACGTGTTCTGCCAACTCCAAGGATTGCAGGAATCCAGTCTGTACACATTGATTCCTCCTCCTACTCCAGTTCCTCAGAATCATCGCTGCACGAGCCGTCATGGTCT
The DNA here is from genome assembly GCA_033576555.1 of Oophaga sylvatica. Lineage (NCBI taxonomy): Eukaryota > Metazoa > Chordata > Amphibia > Anura > Dendrobatidae > Oophaga > Oophaga sylvatica. The sequence continues at coordinate 82,094,776 of JARQOD010000008.1, read as the reverse complement.
ACCTCCACATGGACCCGTGAACGCTTACCTTTTGCGACCGATATGAGCACAGCCGTGGCCAAACGTCAACAGGCCGTCCTGAAATTAATTTCCATGGGGAATCGAAGCCACACAGCGCAGGAGCTCTGGGATGCCATCAAGCAGGAGAGCGATGTGTGGTTTTTGTCAGCTAATCTCCAGCCAGGCTTGGTAGTGTGTGACAATGGCCGAAATCTGGTGGCAGCTCTGGGCCTTGGCAACCTCACTCACATACCATGTCTGGCACATGTGCTCAACTTGGTCGTGCAGAGTTTTTTGAGGGACTATCCGGATCTTGATGCACTGCTGCACAAGGTCCGCTTAGAGTGCGCTCACTTGCGACGTTCCAGCATGGCCAGATCGCGCATTGCAGCTCTGCAAGTCAGATTTCGCCTTCCTGAACATCGCATCATATGTGACGTACCCACCAGGTGGAATTCCACGTTACATATGTTGGAGCGGTTGTGTGAGCAGCAGCCAGCAGTAATGGAGTATCAGCTGCAACAGGCGCAATCAACTCGCAATTTGCGCCGTTCACACTTCACCACTACTGAGTGGGCCTCTATGAAGGACATCTGCGACGTTTTGCGTGCGTTTGATGCAGATGATGCACTAGTCAGCATGACTGTCCCCCTTATCTGCCTGCTTCAGAAATCACTGAAAGCACTAAAGGAAGAGGTTTTGGAAGAGGTGGAGGATGAGGAGTCACAAATTCAATTACCTTCAGGACAGTCAGCGCAACGTGGTTCCTCACAAAGGGCTGGGCAGGGCTCACTTTGTGAGGAGGATGAGGAGGAGGAGGAGTCAATGGAGGAGGAAGCAATCCCTACAGAGGGAGGTACACAACGCTCTAGTCAGTATGTAGAGCGAGGGTGGGGTGATGCAGAGGAGGCAGAGATGACGCCTCTTCCAGAGGACAGCCTTTGTTGGCCAGTTGGGAGTCTGCAGCACATGGTTGATTTCATGCTTCAGTGCCTGAGAAACGAACGCCGCATCGCCCACATTCTCACCAGGTCAGATTATTGGGTGTACACCCTCCTAGACCCTCGCTACCGGGACAACTTACAAACCCTCATCACACCGGTGAACCGGGACCGTAAAATGCAGGAGTACCAAGACACACTGGTGCAATCCATACTGTTGTACATTCCAGCCGAGAGAGCTGCTGCTGCTGCTACTGCTTTACAAAGCAGCTCTGTGCGTCGAGGCAGTGTAGACACCTCTACAACAACAGGGAGCAGAAGCAGCGCCTCTGCACAGGGCAAGAGCTGTATGTTACAAATGTGGCAAAGTTTTGTGACAGCGCCAGCAAGGTCTACACCATCCGAGACGGCTCCAGTCACCAGGAAGAAACGTTTCCGTAAGATGGTGACAGACTACTTGGCTTTCCCTCTAAGTGTACTCCCAGATGCCTCTTCCCCTTTCAAATTTTGGGTCTCTAAGTTGGATACATGGCCAGAGCTTAGCCAGTATGCATTGGAGGTGCTGGCTTGCCCTGCTGCCAGTGTATTATCTGAGCGTGTCTTTAGTGCTGCAGGTGGTGTAGTAACAGACCGTCGCATGCGACTATCCTCAGAGAATGTAGACCGGCTTACTTTTCTGAAAATGAACAAGGCATGGATCTCACCTGAATTTGCCTGTCCGTTTTCAGATTAAATAACTGTTTGGCAACGTTTTCCATGTCTCCTGTTATGTTCATCTTTCTACCACCTGAACTCCCTGGGCTACAACACCGCCATTTGTTGCTCGTAAGTAATTGGCAGGGGTACTGACTCCTGGCCAGCCTGGTTACAGCACGACAGCTGTTTCCTGGCAGTGTGAACGTCAATTATCCTCCAATAAGTTGTGCTGTCGTGTTGCATTCGGGTTAGCCGACTCTATGGTGCCTGCAGTTTAGGTGATTCCTATGTGTGCTGTGGGATATGTAAATAAAGGCGGTTTCCATTGTGACAATAGGACAAGCACCAACTGTAGGACTGTGTGATTCGGTAACTGCGGACGGCTTGCGTCCTGTCAACTTACATTTTCATGGGTGCGTTCTTCTACCCGTCCGGGGTCCAGTACCGTCAACTGGTTCTCCCCAGTGCCTTTGGCCTAGGTGCCTCCATCTCCGTATCCGAGTTCCACCAACGTCTGCTGGTCCTTGGTAGTGCTTTGGAGCACAGGTACCTCCTGCTTAGTAACCGTGTCACAGTAACGTCAGCTGGTACTCGGTTGTGACATTGCCTCTTTTCCTTCTGCTACCCGTCCGGGGTCCAGTACCGTCAACTGGTTCTCCCCAGTGCCTTTGGCCTAGGTGCCTCCATCTCCGTATCCGAGTTCCACCAACGTCTGCTGGTCCTTGGTAGTGCTTTGGAGCACAGGTACCTCCTGCTTAGTAATCGTGTCACAGTAACGTCAGCTGGTACTCGGTTGTGACATTGCCTCTTTTCCTTCTGCTACCCGTCCGGGGTCCAGTACCGTCAACTGGTTCTCCCCAGTGCCTTTGGCCTAGGTGCCTCCATCTCCGTATCCGAGTTCCACCAACGTCTGCTGGTCCTTGGTAGTGCTTTGGAGCACAGGTACCTCCTGCTTAGTAACCGTGTCACAGTAACGTCAGCTGGTACTCGGTTGTGACATTGCCTCTTTTCCTTCTGCTACCCGTCCGGGGTCCAGTACCGTCAACTGGTTCTCCCCAGTGCCTTTGGCCTAGGTGCCTCCATCTCCGTATCCGAGTTCCACCAACGTCTGCTGGTCCTTGGTAGTGCTTTGGAGCACAGGTACCTCCTGCTTAGTAACCGTGTCACAGTAACGTCAGCTGGTACTCGGTTGTGACATTACCTCTTTTCCTTCTGCTACCCGTCCGGGGTCCAGTACCGTCAACTGGTTCTCCCCAGTGCCTTTGGCCTAGGTGCCTCCATCTCTGTATCCGAGTTCCACCAACGTCTGCTGGTCCTTGGTAGTGCTTTGGAGCACAGGTACCTCCTGCTTAGTAACCGTGTCACAGTAACGTCAGCTGGTACTCGGTTGTGACATTGCCTCTTTTCCTTCTGCTGCCCCTCCGGGTTCCAGCACAGTCAGCTGGTCCTCGTTACTTCCATTGTCTCTTGCTCCATCTGATACCCGTCAGGGTTCCAGTAACGTCAGCTGGTTCTCGGAAATTAGATGACCTTAAAGACCACCCAGAAGAAGATGACGACAACAAGGACGACGAGCATGAAGCCAACCAGCCTGAACACCATCACAAAGAAAAAATAAAAGATTACCCAGAAGAAGATCACCAACAGGACAAAGAAGGTTAAGACAAACTACAAGATACAGAACAAGAGACAGCAGAACAATAAGCAGAAGATCAAAAAGCAGAAGAACATGAAGTATAAGACCAAAATGAAGAGCAAAATATATGCTCTAAATTCTAAGCAGAAGAAGACTAAGCAGTGTATGGGGGTGAGTCCGTTCCTCCTCGTGGTGCCCCTGGAAAATGCCTGCTGCTGCAGGCTAAACTGAACACGGACAAATACTGTTGTAATTTAAATCTTTTGTGACAGCAAGAACGGAAGGATGAACAATTCATACTTTTACAGATTACAAGTGCAGGAATCTCTGTCACAAATAAGAATATGATGAAGAAGATGAAGAGGAAGAAGATGAAGAATTTGAATATGAAGAAGATTAATTAGTTTAATAATAACAATATGAGTAATGTAAACAAAAACATGAATAGCAAGAAGTTTAAGAAGAAGATTAAGAAGGTGAAGATGAAGAATAATTTGATGAGAAAGATGATGCTGCTGAAGATTATGAAGGAGAAAGTGTGGCACTGGCAAAAGTTAAAAAGGTGAAGAGCATGGAAGTTGTGAAACATACATATTTGCCAAAATAAAAAAAGGTTAACAACATTGTCAATTTGTTAGTCAATCCAAACGTATTTCCAAAAAAAATATATTAATGCTATTCCAATGCATTGGGTTAAACATGTATGCCTTTATTGTCTCCTCAACCTCCCCCAATACATTCTACATTAGTCTTTGTTGTTTTCCTTCATGTACAATTAACCAACAAGGCAAGAATGTTTTTTTTTAATGTCGATATTTGGTTCCCATAGACTTACATGGGACTTCCGGTATCGGAATCGGATATCGACGATATTTAGTGATATCGGCATACCATTCCGATCCGATATTTTTAGATATCGAGCAGTATCGCTCAACACTATTTGTCACCCCTTAAGGTGTTGTCTATGCGTTTGTTTTTTCCTCCCATTGAATCTAATGGGGTTTGGGTTTGTTCGCCGAATCATTTGGTGAACTGTTCGATGAACAGAGGTTTGTTAGTCGAATCCGAATCGAACGAATCGAACCTTAAAAGGTTCGCTCATCTCTCTTTGTCACACACTAAAAGACACTTATTTTGTTTTCAAAAACTGTTTTTTTTGCATCACAATATTTTGAGAGCTATAAGTTTTTCTATATTTCTGCTGACAAAGTCATTTGAGGGTTTGTTTTTTGCTGGTAAGTTGATATCTTTGTTGGTGCCATTTTCGGGCTCATGACAATTTTTGATTGCGTTCTGTTCTTATTTTTGGGAGCCAGAATAAACAAAAACCAACAATGCAGGAATGGTTTTGGCGCTTTGTTTATGCCATTCCACGTGTGTTAAAATTGTTAAGGAAGCTTTTTACTCTGGTTCAGTATGATAACAGCAATATTACATCCACGTTTTTTTATGCCTTGGCACTTTGACACAGTAAAAACTATTTTAAAGAGAAAAAAATTTGTATCTCTTTATTCTTAGAGCTATAACTTTTTTATTTTTCAGCTGGTGGCAGTTTGATATTTGCAGGACAAGATGACAGTTTCAGCCATACAATTTTTATTTACATTTGCATTTTTGATCACTTTTTATTTATATTTTTGTACTTTAGTGTGATGATAAAGCATCATTTTTTGGCTCTTTTTTTTACGGTGTTCACAAAAGGAGTTAACTAGTGGGAAGTTTTATTGGTTGGGTCGTTCCAGATGCGGCAATACAAAAAATGTGTACTTTTATTGTTTATGTAATTTATTTTTCTTAATAATATTTTTATGGGTGCAATATTTATATTCTTTAATATTATTTTGTGATTTTTTTTTTAAATACAGCTCTGGCAAAAAATAAGAGACCACTGCACAATTTTATAAAAATCAGCTTCTCTTCATATCTGACAGCCATTCCATTCCAGTGTCAGTTGAATTCCAACCAGAGTACACCTCATTCTACATCAAGTGACCTACAAAAGAAATGGTAAATGGCAGCTGGGGTGAAGTCTTTCATCAGTGAGAAGCAAAGGAGTGCAAGGCTGAAGTTTGCCAAAGACCATAAGGATTGGACCATAGAGGACTGGAGTAAGGTAATCTTCTCTGATGAGTCTAATTTTCAGCTTTGCCCAACACCGGGTTGTCTAATGGTTAGACAGAGACCTGGAGAGGTGTACAAGCCACAGTATCTTGCACCCACTGTGAAATTTGGTGGAGGATCAGTGATGATCTGGGGATGCTTCAGCAAGGCTGGAATTGGGCAGGTTACTCTTTGGAAAACGACGTATGAATAAAGCCGCATACAAGGTTATCCTAGAAAAACAGTTGATTCCTTCTGCTCAGGCAATGTTCCCCAACTCTGAGGACTGTTTTTTTCCAGCAGGACAATGCACCATGCCACACAGCTATGTCAAATCAATGTGTGGATGAAGGACCACCACATCAAATCCCTGTCATTGCCAGCCCAATCTCCAGACCTAAACCCCATTGAAAACTTCTGGAATGTAATCAAGAGGAAGATGAATAGTCACAAACCATCAAACAAAGAACTGTTTAAACTTTTGTACCAGGAGTGGCATAAGGTCACCCAAAATCAGTGTGAAAAACTGCTGAAAAGCATACCAAGACACATGAAAGTTGTGATTAAAAATCATGGTTATTTCACAAAATATTGATTTCTGAACTGTTCCTGAGTTAAACATTAGTATTGTTGTTTCTAAATGATTATGAACTTGTTTTCTTAGTATTATTTGAAGTCTGCAAGCACTGCATTTTTTTATTTTCTGAAAATAAGTGCAAAATTTATTGCTTGGAAATTCGGAAACATGTTGTCAGCAGTTTATAGAATAAAAAAGAAATGTACATTTTACTCAAAAATATACCTATAAAGAAAAAAATCAGACAAACTGAAAATTTTGCAGTGGTCTCTTAATTTTTGCCAGAGCTGTATATTTTTACAACTTTTTTCACTTTTTTTTTTTTACTTTTTTACTTATTTCCACTATGGGACTTTCACTTTCTGCAGTCTAAGTGCCGAAGCATTGCTATACGTTATATACTGTCACTGCTGGAGACACAAGTTAGTTATGTCATGCACTATGCATGATCTAACTAACTTGCTAGTGCCTGGTGACCCAAATGTTGTCATGACAACATCAGGCCACCATGGCAAGGATCGGGTTCCCACGATGACATGGCGGGGTTTCTGATCCAAGGGCAAAGGGACTTTCTTCCCTTTGCCTGCTCTCTAAATTCTGTGATTGCACAGATAACAGTATTTTGGGGGTTAAAGTGCTGATCCTGGCACTAAGAGCTGGGTTTTAGCTTTCAGAAACAGCTGACACATGGTGGCAATCGCCCATGCCCTGCCCCTGTGTGCAGACGATCGCCATGACATCCATATACTGCATTGGTCTGGAAGTCCTTCCCAACCATGATGCTTATGTCCTGCAAATGTCGGGAAGGGGTTAATTCTAAATGGCTATCTATTTATTGCAATAATTTAAATGTTTTTCTAATACAATTTAATTAAGAAAGTCCCAACCTTTCCCTATCTAATCTAATTTTTTTTCAGATATATTTGTTTTGATTATATTCGATTTGAGAATCTCCATTGCGTGCTGTGATGCTCAAACATGACATCATAAGGGGCAGAGGTTGCAGTTACTTCCACAGCCACAATCCCCACTCTGAAATGACACATCAACAAGGTCACCCATTTAAGGGGCTGGGCTAGTCCCTGCTCTACTGAGCATGCATCTGTTGTCAATTCTGACAAATGCTCAGTTTGAACACCCTTGTCACTAGGCAATATTTTTTCAATGCACAGTGAAAGAGCACTCATTTGTTTGCTCTAATTAGAGAGAACAGGGTGAGCAGGGACCAGCCCTGACTCCAAACAGATGTCACTTTTGTAGGCGGTGCAGTTCCTTATAATGTGCACTAAGAGTATGCTCTGCTGCCAGCTCGTCACTTCTAATTAGAACTGGTGAGGTAGCACACTGGCACTGTGCATTGAAAAGAATATAGCACAGTGACAATGGAGCTCATACTGAGAATATACTGGAACTTACAACCAATGCATGTTCAGTAAAGTAGGGACTAGCCTAGCCCCTAAAATGAATGGCTTTTTTTCATTGTGGGGACAGACACTGCATCATTAACCACAACTTCTGCACCCTGATGACATATCATTTGAGTATTATATCATGCACTGGGGATTCTCAAATGAAATGTGATGAAATTGGAAATACCTAAAAAAATGATAAGGAAGTTTTATAGATTAGAGAGGGAACAATGGAGATTTTTTTAATTAAAAGTATATTAGAGAAACTTTTAGATTATTACAAGAAATAGACATTTAGGATTAAAATTAACATTAGTTTATGGCTATCCCTTTAATATGATTAAAAGGTGATTTCATCTATCCAAAAGTACTGTAGTTTTCATTTCTGCACCCATACAGCATCTTTTTTTCTATTCCGAAAGCATGTCATGCAGTAAATAACTTGGAATCTGAACAAGTCATCTTTTCAGATACGTGGAAAGGGAGAAAACTATGTGAAACATTGAGACAAATACAATGTATGTTTGAAAAGTAGAAGTGTGAGGACAAAGCTCAATATATGTTTTTCTCTTCTTGGTATTGCTCTTTTTTATTACTTTTCCTATTACTATTCTCTTTTTTGACCTCTATTTTCACAGTCTTTTCTCAAGCTTTCTTTTGTGTACTGAACTGAAAACTAAAACTTTGTACATATTTTCCATTGTTGTTATTGATAGGAGATTGAATCCTATACCCTGACTGTACAATAATCAGCACAATAAAAGTATGGTTTCAATCTCTGTTTGCGTGTATTGTTAAAGGGCAAGTATCATACCAAAGAAAGAGGGGCTTGTGTGATTACTGTAACCACAGCATGTCAAGTTATCTTGTCTCTTAACTACTTTTTCGACAAGTTCTGTAAAAGACACAGTACATGTGTCCCATTGTTCACATCAGGGATAGCAAAAACAAACAATTTGATTTCCTAGCATCTGATTTTCCCCACAACCTATTTTCTTTTGTAAAGAGAGTGATTTGTGTCATAACCTTACCATGTGGCAGGGTGTATAGAGTGTCCAGATAGAGGTAGCACCTCTTATGCAGGCTTGCCGTCTCCTTTAAGGTAATCTTGCCCATCTTTCGTTCTCTTCTGGAACTCAACACTGACTGGTGCGTCAAAGAAATTGCTAGTAAACGGCAGTGGGCATGTAAGGTATGGCTAGTACTGTAGTCGTGGCCAAGGACACCGATGCTTCTGTGTCCTGGCCTCCCCTCACAGGAAACTTATGCCTGATAGTCAGCACACTTGTGCCTAGAGGTTCGGTTCCTTCAGAGCTGTCCCCTTGCATTGAGAGACCTTCAGCATGTGGGCTTGAATTGATTGAGACACAGTCCAAAGTAACTTGAACGGAAACATCTTTACTAGATACTGTACTTAGCACATCCGAGGTCTTTACAGCATTTACAACAGGCTTCAAAGTGCATTGCTCCTTGTCTTTCCTTGCAACTCTCTCACGGTTACATAGTACGGCCCGGATCGGACCGTTCCTGATGGTTCCCTTGAATACTCTCTGTACAGCTCTGCTACGGTTAGGCATCCCCGGTCTGTTTCGTCCCAGACTCAAGTTCATTAATTACTTGAAAAATATTTAGAATTGAGTAGTCCTCAGTGGTTGATACCTTTTAATGGCTAACTGAAAAGATGATAATAAATTGCAAGCTTTCGAGACTACTCAGGTCTCTTCATCAGGCAAAGACTAAAGCAAAATTCTAAAGAATCACATATTTATACACAATTAATTACTGGAATCAGTTGCCACTGGGAGAGTAAACTGCCTTTATGTGCTGTGCTATGTGTTGGTGCCAAGTTCTTTCTGTCTGTACTCACAGCTTCTGTGAGGTCTCCGACCATTTCGCCCCGGTCCTCAGAGTGTCCGCCCATGCAAAGAGCTGCCACATCTTGCCTCTTCCTAAAAATCCTTGCTGTACGAGCCTGCTGTATTCTCTTTCTACAGTGGATGGCCAGGCTTCACTTGCAATGTTATGAAGCTGCTGTGCTGTCCGGGCCTATAGCCCTTGTAGACTGTGCGGGCGCCCATCCCTAACTAACTCAAAACAGGAAAGGTGTTCCTCTCTTAGCTCACAGCAGCCCCTCCTATGGTTAACTCATATCTCCTACAGCAAATCTTATAGTGTAACGTACTCTATGTCCCCACCAAGTGGGCATTTCACTAACTGTAATGTCCCTATTATGTACATGGTGCAACAGCAAACAACATATTTTACATAGACTCATCAGCAACACAATATCTACATGACACTTAAAGGGGTACACGTTACATCCCCTTACAGGCACACCATGGAATGCTGCCTTGGCAGGTGAGTCAAAGCAGTTGAAGATAGCCATCTGTATTGGGGCCCACAGTGACTTTAAGAGTTTGCTTAACCATGCATATTAAGGTTGGATTCCACAAATTGAGTGCAAGAAGTCATCTAAAGGGTATGCCACATAAACAGCGTCATTAACGAGATCGCTAAAATACGTCACTATTTAGCGATCTCGTTAGCGACGTATTTGTGTGTGGCATGTAGCAACGACGTGGCCCCTGCTGTGATCTCGTTGATCGTTCACTAGAGTTCTGGACCGTATTTTGATCGTTGGCGTCCCGCTGGTGAGCCTGAATCGCTGTGTTTGGCATCTTTTGTGAACGATGTGCGACCTCGTTAACGACGCATTAGTCAGCGGCGCAGGCGGGACTTTGTTTTCTTTCGTTAACGCCCTTCAGCTCCGATTGGTGACCACAACATCACCTCAGCCATAATAACTGCGCCCCCATCCATTGTTTCCAGAGCACTTTATGGGTGACTCTTTGTGCTTTGTTGCGAGGATAGTATCGTGTGGCGGAGTTTTTCGATCCTGTTTGTGGCGCAGTGGTGGGTTTTTGCGATCCTGTCTGAGCACCATCCATCCCCATTTGGATTTGTATCTTCGGGATATTTGGATTCAAGGTAAATATTGTTTGTGATGTTGTTTGATAATGGTTTTTAACCTTATTTTTTTTTTTCGTCTGCTTTATTTGTTTTACACCCCTGACCTTATTTTCTTTTTATTTTATTTTCCGTCTGCTTTATTTATTTTACACCCTACCTTATTTTTTTTTTCGTCTGCTTATTTATTTTACACCCTGACCTTATTTTTTTTTTTTTTCGTCTGCTTTATTTATTTTACAACCCCTGACCTTATTTTTTTTTTTTCGTCTGCTTTATATATTTTACACCCCCCACCATTTTAGACATTTGTAAACTGTATATTAAATGTTAACTGAAAAGTTTAATTTATATTTTTTTATATATTTTTTATTTTATTCGTTATTTTATTTTGTTTAAACACTTTATTAATAGTAATTAATTAGTAATTAACTTTTCTCTTCTTTACCGTACAGGTTGCACATAATGAACCTGTCCACCGCGGAGCGTATGATTATGGCAGTTGCACTGTCAATGGAGGCAGATCGTCAGGAAGAGGCACGGGTGGAAGAGAGGCGCTCCAAGCGAAAGCGTCGCATGTGGACCAGAGAATGGCTGGAGCAGAGGTCCAAATTCTCCCACATGCATCTAGTGAGGGAATTGCAGGAGAAGAATCCGCAGGATTTCCGGAATTATCTACGGATGTCGGAGGATTCATTCAAGCTCCTACTGGAAGCTGTGAGGCCACTCATTGAACGGCAGGATACACGGATGCGTGCAGCTGTTTCAGCAGAGGAATGTTTGGCAGTAACGCTGCGATTTCTGGCAACCGGACGTTCAATGAAGGATTTGCAATATTCTGCTGCAATTTCTCGGTCGCTGCTTGGAGAACTAATTCCGGAGACATGCAACGCCATCGTCCGCAGTTTACGGAGCTACATGCCTTTTCCCAAATCAGTGGCGGAATGGCAAATTATTGCCTCTGATTTTGAAAGGATTTGGCAGTTCCCAAACTGTGGTGGTGCCTTGGATGGCAAACATGTGCGGATCACGCAACCAGCCAACAGCGGATCCTTTTTTCATAATTACAAGGGCTACTTCAGCGTGATCCTCATGGCCCTTGTTAATGCCAATTATGAATTTATTGACGTTGATGTTGGCATGAACGGAAGGGTTTCTGACGGTGGCGTTTTGGAGCACACAAGTTTTGGTGATCGGTTGTTTAATAATAACTTAACTTGCCAACCAACATGGACACCACCGCCAACCTAAACTTTGTTTTTGTGGGCGATGAAGCCTTCCCTTCATGCGCATCTTGTGAAACCATATCCACAAAAGACTTTGACAGGGGAAAGGCAGATTTTTAATTACAGACTGTCTAGGGCACGGCGCGTTGTGGAGAATGCCTTCGGCATAATGGCCAACCGCTTCAGGGTTTTCCACACTCCAATCAACATGAAGCTGGAATCCATAGACTCTGTGGTGTTGGCCTGTTGTGTGCTGCACAATTTTCTACGCAAACGCGATGCTGGTACTTACAGTCCGCCAGGCTTCATGGACTCGGACAGCAATGGTGACGTAGTGCTCGGAGAATGGCGTGAGAATGATCCCGTTATTGCAGGCCTTCAACCTGTCAATCAAGGCAGGAGCAACGACGATGCGAAGGCCGGCCGAGACAAGTACTGCCACTACTTTAATGGGCCTGGTGCAGTGAGTTGGCAGCATCAGGTCTAGTTTGATTTTGATAATGTTTGACTTTTGCCTTTTTTTAACAATGTTTTTATAATAAAAAAAAAATTATTTTAAAAATGCATTTGTGTTTTTTTTCAATTATTTCAACATACAGAAAATCAATTTTCAGCAAAGCATTATGGAAACTTGAGAGGGCGCAGCAAGGCACATATAGGACACTGCTGGTCATCCATTGCATCCTGATTTATCTCCAGTCTTTTTGACAAGCTCTTGCCATTGGGACCCGATAGGCATGAGATAGTAAGGTTGACGACCTGCACAGACTTCATCGCTTTATATCCAAGTCAAGTGCAAGTCATAGTGTCAATTACCATGCTTAAAAATTCTGTGGTGGTGGAGGTGCATCAGGTGTGTAATCACAGAAGCTGTAGCTATGAACCTGCACACAAGCAGCCTAAGGCATAGGGTCGCACCCCACTGGACCAAAGCAGCAGTAGACTTTGACACCCCCCGGGGTGTCTGAGCAGCTTTTTTTAGGATTACTCTGCTTACCTACACTGATGAAAAGGCTAGAAAAGATGTCACAAACATAGTCTGCTTCCTCCTTGACATGGCCAGCCTACCACAGCTAGTGGTTATCCCTCATAACGTTTGACACAAAAAGAAGAAAATTATGGTACTCAACCTTGCACATGGAATGTGAGAACTCTGCTAGATAATATCAAGGCAGACAGACTAAAGAAAAGAATGGCATTGGCTGCTAAGGAACAAGATCCCTACAACATAGACATAATAATTGTGAGCTCTTAGTAGATAAGAGCCAAATGACAGAGCATAGTCATTGATATACGCTTTTCTAGGGAGGTCGGGGCAGCACTGAACAACGAGAAGTATGCAAAAAATTTGCTAGCAAATCACACCTTGTTCAAAAACGGGGGAATGGGATAGTGGAATGCAAACATTTTCTTCAAATAAACAATTTAGCCACAGAACCAACACAGAAATTTACCAGGTTTGTGCTCCATCACAACTAGTTTTCTTTAGGGAACAATTTATGCCAACAGTGTATGGGTAGCACCATGGGAAGCAAAATGGCCCCGCAATATGGTAACCTATTTATGGCTAAACTAGAGGAGGAGTTTTTGTCTTCTTGCTCTATTAAACCTCTCACATACTTCCGCTACTTTGATGATCTGCTAATAATCTGGATAGACACAAAAGATGATCTGCTTACCTTCCACAATAGCTTCAACAAGTTCCACCCATCCATCAAGCTCACCCTAAACTTCTTAATGTCCCAAATACATTTCTGGACATGACGTGACGATATACATCACCGACAACACCATACAAACGTCAATTTACCATAAACCCACAGGACATCTGGCATATCTTAGATGGAACAGCTTTCATCCAAGACAAACAAAAAATCCATTATCTATAGTCAAGCTCTGAGTCATTGTATCTGTTTAGACAGTAAGGACAGAACACTACAGCTGCTATCACTGAGGAATACATTCCTACAACAAGGATACATCCACTTGTAATAGATGAACAGATCCACAGAGCTACAAAGATGCCATGAAAATCAACATGTGTCCAAATAAATGCAACAGGGCACTTCATATAACTATATCCACAAATCCCATATATAATAATATAAGGACAAGAAAGAGATCCCAATAAATATAAAAACAATGTTTAAGTCATACACACTAAAATACAAACATAATAAAAAGTAAAATGCCTTACAGGGGACACAAGAGCATACAATAGTAATATTTCAAGGGGTGAACAGGTGTCAAAAAATAAAATATTATTATTAACCCCTCTCTGCCATCCGACGTACTATCCCATCCATGAAACCCGTGACAATCTGCCCATGGACGGGATAGTACGTCGAAGCGATCAGCTGCGCTCCCGGGGGGAGAGCAGCTGATCGCAGCCGGTTGTCAGTTGTTTATCACAGCTGACACCCGGCACTATGTGCCACAAGCGGTCACGGACCGCTCCCGGCACATTAACCCCTGGCAAACCGCTATCAAACATGATCGCGATGTACCAGAGGCACAGGGGAGCATTGCACAAGGAGGGGGCCCCTGCGTGCTCCACTGAGGCCCTCAGAACAGCGCGATGTGACCGCGTTGTTCTGAAGGCCTCTTCCCTGCAGGACCCAAGATCCAAGATGGCCGCCAGGTCATGCAGGGAGGCGGCTTCCTCAGTGCCTGCTGAGAGCAGGCGTTGAAGAAGCCTGCAGCACTGCCTGTGAGATCGCTGGTCTCACAGAGTGCTGTGCACACTGTGAGACCAGCGATCTGACCCTATACTGTAATGCCCCACCCTGGGACAAAGTAAGAAAGTATAAAAATAAAAATAACAAGTGTAAAAAAAATTCCAAAATAAAGAAAAAAAATATTCCTCAATAAATTAATTTCTTCCTGTAAATAAAAAAACCAAACCAATAAAAGTACACATATTTGGTATCGCCGCGTCCATAACAACCCCCATATAAAACTGTCCCACTAGTTAACCCCTTTAGTGAACCCCTTAAAAAAAAAAGCAAAGCAAAAAATTAATGCTTAATCATCGTACCGCCGAACAAAAAGTGGAATAACACGCGATCAAAAAGACCGATATAAATAAGCATGGTACCGCTGAAAACGTCATCTTGTCCCGCAAAAAACAAGCTGCCATACAGCATCATCAGCAAAAAAGCAAAAAAGTTATAGCTGGCAGAATAAAGCGATGCAAAAATAATAATTTTTTATATATAATTGTTTTTATTGTATAAAAACGCCAAAACATAAAAAAATGATATAAATGAGGTATCGCTGTAATCGTACTAACCTGAAGAATAAAACTGCTTTATCAATTTTACCACACGCGGAACGGTATAAACGCCCCCCAAAAGAAATTCATGAATTGCTGATTTTTGTTCATTCTAATCTCCCAAAAATCGAAATAAAAAGCGATCAAAAAATGTCACGTGCTTAAAAATGGTACCAATAAAAACGTCAACTCGTACCACAAAAAATAAGATCTCACATTACTCTGTGGGCCAAAATATGCAAAATTTACAGCTCTCAAAATGTGGTGATACAAAAACTATTTTTTGCAATAAAAGGCGTCTTTTAGCGTGACAGCTGCCAATCATAAAAACCCGCTATAAATAGTAAATCAAACCCCCCTTTATCACCCCCTTAGTTAGGGAAAAATAATAAAATTAAAAAAATTTATTTATTCCCATTTTCCCATTAGGGTTAGGGTTAGGGTTGCGCCTAAAGTTAGGTTTAGGGTTGCGCCTAAAGTTAGGATTAGGATTAGGGAAAGGGGTGTGTTAGGGTTAGGTTTGTGGTTAGGGTTATGGTTAGGGTTGGGAGTAGAGTTAGGGGTATGTTGGGGTTAGGGCTGGAGTTAGAATTGGGGGTTTCTGCTGTTTAGGCACATCAGGGGCTATCCAAATGTGACATGACGTCTGATCTCAATTCCAGCCAAGTCTGTGTTGAAAAAGTCAAACGGTGCTACTTCCCTTCTGAGCTCTGCCATGCGCCCAAACAGTAGTTTACCCCACATATGGGGTATCAGCGAACTCAGGACGAATTGCACAATAATTCTTGGTCCAATTTCTTCTGTACCTTGGGAAAATAAAAAATTGGGGGCGAAAATATCATTTTTGTAAAATAAAAATGATTTTTTTGTTTTTACGGCAGTATGTTATAAACTTCTGTGAAGCACTTTGGGCTTCATAGCGCTCACCACACATCTAGATAAGTTCCTTGTGGGGTCTATTTTCCAAAATGGGGTCACTTATGGGGGGTTTCCACTGTTTAGGCACATCAGGGGCTCTCCAAATGCGACAT
Organism: Oophaga sylvatica; assembly: GCA_033576555.1. Taxonomy (NCBI): domain Eukaryota; kingdom Metazoa; phylum Chordata; class Amphibia; order Anura; family Dendrobatidae; genus Oophaga; species Oophaga sylvatica. The sequence goes on along the minus strand of JARQOD010000008.1, from coordinate 82,078,919 downwards.
GACGCCCGCAGACCATTCCATCAAAGTCTGCAATCCTAAACGTCAATACTTCCGTTCCGAGCCCCAACGTGTGCCCATACAGTAGTTTTCTCCCACATGTTGGGTATCAGCGTACTCAGTACAAATTGGACAACAACTTTTGTGGTCCAATTTCTCCTGTTACCCTTGTGAAAATAAAATATTGGGGCAAAAAAATCATTTTTGTAAAAAAAAAAAATTTTTTATTTTTACGGCTGTATGTTATAAACTTCTGGGAAGCACTTCGGGGTTCAAAGTGCTCAACACACACCTAGATAAGTTCCTTGTGGGGTCTATTTTCCAAAATTGGGTCACTTGTGTTGAGTTTCCACTGTTTAGGCACATCAGGGGCTCTCCAAACAGGACATGGTGTCCAGCCAATTCTGCGGTGAAAAAGTCAAACGGCGCTGCTTCCCTTCCGAGCTCTGCCATGCACCCAAACAGTAGGTTACCTCAACATATGGGGTATCAGTGTACTCAGGACAAATTTCACAATATCTTTTGGGGCCTTGTTACCCTTGGGATAATAAAAATTGGGGTGAAAAGATCATTTTTGTGGAAAAAATATGATTTTTTAATTTTACTGCTCTACGTTATAAACTTTTGTGAAGCACTTGGGGGTTCAAATTGCTCACCACAGATCTAGATAAGTTCCTTAGGGTGTCTAGTTTCCAAAAGGGGTCACTTATTGGGGGTTTAGGCACATCTGGTGCACTGCAAACAGAACATGACCCCATCAACGTCTGCATTCCAAAACGTCATTACTACCTTTCCAAGCCTGACGTGCACCCAAACAGTTCCCCCCCCCACATATGGGGTATCAGCGTACTCAGGAAAAAATGGACAACACTTTTGGGGTCCAATTTCCTTGGGAAAAATCAAAAATTTTGGGACTAAAAAATGATTTTTGTGGAAAATTGTTTTTTTTTTCTCACCCAGGCATTATAAACTTTTGTGAAACACTTGGGGTTCAAAGTGCTCACAACAGATCTAGATAAGTTCCATAGGGGGCCTAGTTTCCAAAATGGTGTCACTTGTCGGGGGATTCCACTGTTTAGGCGCATCAGAGGCTCTCCAAACGCGACATGGCGTCCAATCTCAATTCCAGCCAATTTTGGTTTGAAAAAGTCAAACGGCGCTCCTTCCCTTGCGAGCTCTGCCTTGTACCCAAACAGTGGTTTTCCCCCACATATGGGATATTGGCGTACTCAGTGAAATTGCACAACTTTATCTGTCCATTTTCTCCTTTTACCCTTGTGAAAATGAAAACAAGTTTGTAAAAGATCATTTTTGTGCCTAAAATGTTAAATATTTATTTTTTCCTTCCATGTTGCTTCAGCTCCTGTGAAGCACCTGAAGGGTTAATAAACTTCTTGAATGTGGCTTTGAGTACCTTGAGGGGTGCAGTTTTTAGAATGGTGTCACTTTTGGGTATTTTCTGCCATATAGACCCCTCAAAGTGACTACAAATGTGAGGAGGTCCCTAAAAAAAATGGCTTTGTAAATTTTGTTGTAAAAATGAGAAATCGCTGGTCAACTTTTAACCCAATAATTTCCTAACAAAAAAAATTTTGGATCCAAAATTGTGCTGATGTAAAGTAGACATGTGGAAAATGTTATTTATTAACTATTTTGTGTGACATATTTCTCTGTTTTAAGAGAATAAAAATTAAAAGTTTGAAAATTGCAACATTTTCAAAATTTTCGCCATATATGCGTTTTTTTCAAAAATAAACTCAAGTTATATCGAAGTAATTTTACCACTAACGTGAAGTACAATATGTCACGAGAAAAGTCTCAGAATCGCAAAGATCCGTTGAAGCGTTCCAGAGTTATAATCTCATAAAGAGACAGTGGTCAGAATTGTAAAAAGTGGCCCGGTTATTAACGTGCAAACCACCCTTGGGGGCGAAGGGGTTTAATATGCCATAGTGCAAAGAAAACACTTCAAATGGCAATAATATATTGGAATGAGGTACACAAACTACAATATAACAAGTCAGTTATCAATGCTCAAATTAGCTGTTATATGTAGGTTTAAAATACACGATTATAATATAAAAAAAACCTCAATAAACCATCAATATTAGCTGTACACAGTACTATGAATTAACAAAGTTATAATAAGACAAATATAACCACAATGTTATAAAGCCTCAAATCAAAAAAGGTTGCATGTAGGAAAAGAGGAGATAAAAAGCATAAAGGTCTTAGTGTATGGTAACACTTAAACAATAGACCTTAAACTAGAGGGAAGTGTATCAATCTCCATATAAAAATCAACAAAAATGAGTGCAACCAAAAGAATGCAAATAAGGCCATAATTACATGCAAATGTAAAGATGCTCCTGGCGTCCCCTTACCCCGACGCTCGTTTCGCCGCCAGCTTCTTCCAGACCTTTATGCTTTTTATCTCATCCATTCCTACATGCAACCTTTTTTTGATTTGGGGCTTTATAACATTGTGGTTATATTCAATTTTTCTGGCTAACATGGTGCCACAGTATAATTTGTTATTGTACAATAGAAAGGGTACATGTCCTCAGTCATTGCAATGAACTAAAAATGAACAAACTAAAAAATAGCATAATTTATAGTGTCCTGAACATATATTAATTGACTCAATCCATCCTATTACAAGAAATGGGGGGATGGAGACTCCAAGTACAGGTGTGGTGTGATTAAACAGAATCATTACTCATAGTGATAGATTAGGTACTGCGTCCATTTTTTTAGGAAACATATTACATTTGAAGTGACTTTAAGGGGTCTATATGACAGAACATACTCAAAAGTGACACCATTAACACCCCTCAAGATGCTCAAAACCATATTGAAGAAGTGTATTAACCCTTCAGGTGCTTCACATGCATTTTTGAAATGTGGAAAAAAAGAACATTTAACTTTTTTCACAAAAATTTTAATTTAGACAACATTTTTTTTATTTTTGCAAGAGTAACATGGAAAATGGACTGCAAAATTTGTTGCACAAATTCTGAACATGCTGATATTCAATATGTGGGGGATAACCACTGTTTGGGCGCATGGCAGAGTTTGGAAGGAAAGAAGCTCCATTTGACTTTTAAATGTAATATTTGCCCTCAGTGAATTCATCTAGGGGTGCAATGATCATATTGACATCATATGTGCCTCGCAAAACTTTATACCATTGAGTGGTGAAGAAAGAATAAATTACATTTTACCATTAAAATTTAGTTATAGCCTCAAGTTTTTTATTTTTATAAGGGCTAATGAAAATTTTTTTCACAGCAAACTAGGTCCATTTTTTCCTGAGTGTGGTAATACCCTACATGTAATCAGGAAATACCTTTCTTACACAATTCAAAGCTCAGAAGGGAAGAAGAGCCATATTATAGCACAGATTTTATTGTTATGGTTTGCAGGTGCCATGACCCACTGGGAGAGTCCCTGAGATGACAGCACAACAGAGCCTCCCATAACTGACCCCATTTACAAACTACAGTTCTCAACAAATTCATCTAATGGTGAAGTGATCACATTCGCAACACAGATGTGTCACTGAATTTTATACCATTATGCAGTGAAGAAAAAATAATTAAATTTTTACCACCATAATGTTGTTTTAGCTTAAGATTTTACATTTTCACACAAGAAGCGAGTAAAACTGGCACCAAAATGTGTCCCACAAACTCTCCTGAACATGTTAATACCCCATATGTGGCTGTAAAGTACTGCTTAGCTACACGTAGAGACTCGAGAGCGACAGAGAACTATTTGCCTCCTGGAGCGCAGATTTTCCTAGAATAGTTTATGGACTCCATATACAGAGCCCTTAAGTGCTAGAAGGGCAGAATCCCTCCTTCAAGTGACCCCATTTTGGAAATTATACTACAGGTGTAGTGACAATTTTGACTCTATGGGTGTTTTCCAGAAACAAGCAGCAGTGGATGTTGCAGAGTGAAAATTGCAAACTGACATTTTAGTGACCAATACTCTGTAGTGACCAATATCTTTTAGTGACCAGTACGTTATGCCCATTTCATACTTCTTGAGACATTAATCCGTAAATTAGGTGGGTTTTTATCGCTACAGAAATGCCAAACATGTGGACGCTATATGTGGTTAAGGCACACTGGGGCTAAGAAGAGAAATGAGCATTTGGATTTGGGAGTGCAAAATTTGCTGAATTTGGAGGGTGAGGAGCCATTTTGCTTCTCCAGAGCCTTTGTGCTACCAGTAACATGGAAGGCCCCTATATATCCATTGAAAAACAATGGACCTGAGTGGGGGCTTGCTTTTTTGTGTGGATTGAATTGAAGCTTTTTTTGGGAAGATTTTACATAACTTTTTGGGATCACATTTATCCGGCGCTCTCCACTGAGCACTTATATTGGGGTTTCCATCTAAATCTCTGAATTATGTGATTCAGATAAAACCCCATAGGATCCATTCACTATAATGAGGCAGCAGAGTTACTCTGGACTCAGTCTGGCCTTTGTTCAGCGATGCCCTTCTTTTCTGAAGTGCACAAAACTGGCGGCCGCGCTTTTATGCATTCCTAAAAAGATGACTACCTGATCATATGCCAGACAGTGCCTCCATCTGCCTTATTACAGGGAATCTTCTGCCTGAAGTTCTGTTTTTGTAGGACAAGATGACGTTTGCAGTGGTACCATGTTTACTTATACTAGTCTTTTTTATTGCATTTTTTTCCACTTTTGCAGGAGCAAAACCTGTCAACTCTGCATACAAAAGTTAGTTATATTATGCATTGCACATAATCTAACTAATTTCCTAGTGCTTGTTGACCCAGATGTTGTCATGATGACATAGGGTTACCATGGCAACGATAAAACCCTATGATGAACTTGTGGGGTCTACGATCTAAGGGCAGAGGGGCCTTCTTTCTTCTGTTTACTACCGAAATGCTGCGATCAAGTTCGATTGCAGCATTTAGGGGGTTAAAATGTCGGAAGCGGTGTGTTAGGGTCGAGTTCCCGTTTCTGCACAAGGGGAATTTCGAGCCATCCCTGCTGCGGTCTCCCATCCGTCTACTGCCACAGTGGACTCTTCTCAGCTTAGACGTCGTCCCAGCGTCTCGCCCAGTCTAACATTGTGCAGAGGATTACTGCTGTTCCTCCAGGCTCTGCTACTGTAGCCAGTACTGGTTAGCAGCGAGCAGACGTCTTTTGGACAAAGTCCTTGCTTTCCCCTTTTGAGCATGCCCAGAGTAAGATCTCTCATTGGAGATCAGGGGTCACATGCTCAGGTACTGCAGCAGCTCCTATTGGTCCGCCAGGAAGGTCCTGAAACCTCTTGAGTTCTGAGCAGTTTCCTATTGGTCCTTACCTAGCAGGTCCTGTAGTTTCTACTATAAAAGGGTGGTATGGTCGTGCCGCCATGCGCTAGTATGTGCTTTGCGCCAGGGTGACCTTGCACGCATGTGTTAGGGCTCAGCTGAAATAAGCCCCTAGAATACCGGCACCTCCGGTGAGAAGATTGTATGCACTTGTTTAAGGCTCGGCTGAAATAAGCCCCTAGAATACCGGCTTCTCCGGTGAGGAGATTGTCTGATTGCGTTGCTACAGACTGCTATCCGCACAGCAGTTGTCTGTGCATACCTGTGGAGTTAACAGGACACAGTCCATATCTCTGTGTTTCTACCTTAGCGACTCTGTGGCGTAACAGAGTTCGCTTATACCGCCATATAGGGCCACAGTGTCCATAGTTGCGACTCTGTGAAGTAACAGTTCGCCATTCCGCCATCCTACTAGCAGCAGGCTCTGCCTGCACGGTGGACCCCGGGCTGCGAACGCACTTATTATTTATATTTATTTTGTGCGTTCCGCCAGCCCTAACACGGTATGGGACTGATCCTGGCAGTGAGTGGGGGTATCAGCTGTCAGAATCCGCTGACAACCAGCGGCGATCAAGTGTGCACAGCATCTGTGCTTGCAAAATCACCTGGACATATCCATATGTCCCAGGTCGATAACTGCCAGTCCACCTGGACGTATGGATATGTCTAATGTTAGAAAGGGTTTAAGAATATGTTTTATGATGAGCTTAACACGTTTATCTCAGTAATCCTACAGTCGGACAAGCTCATTATACGCAGAGACTTTAATGCCAGAGTGAGAACAGACTATAAAAACTTGGAAGGAGTCATTAGGAGACAGTGACTTGGCAAGTGTAACAGTAATGACTTTCTGCTAATCAAGATGTGTGCCACACATGACCTTGTCATTATCAACACTCTGTTCTGTCTACCCACTCACAAGAAGACATCAGGGATGCTCCCACACTCAAGTCTACTGGCATCTCATTGACTAAGAGTTTGCCAGGAAGATGAACAGGATGGACTTTAGAGTAATTAGAGCCAAGTGTGGTGCCGTTTGCTGGACCGACCATCACCACATTGTGTCTAAGTGTAGGCTTCACATCTTGCCATCAAGGAGACATCAAGCGCAGCAGACTACAAAGAGACTGAATGTCTCCAAGCTGCAAAGCAGAGGAGATGCAGGGGAATTTGTCAATGACCTTGACGGCAGACTGTCAGACACACCGCAAGCAGATGAGACCGACTTTGAAGAACAGTGGATGATTTTTAAAGTTGCTATTTACAATACTGCCCTGGAGTATCTCAGAACAGCAACCTAAAATAACCAAGATTGGTTCAAGGAAAATGAAGAAATAAAGGCACTCGAAGAAGATAAACATCAGCAGTACAAAGAGCATCGAAACAACCCCACGTTGCTAACAAAGAAGGATGCCTTTATCAACATAAAAATAATGATGCAGATAAAGCTACATGAGATGCAGGACAGCTGGTTTAGCAAGAAGGCTTATGAAATCCAGGATTATGCAGTCATGACCTGAAGTGCTTCTAAAGGCTGTATATTAACCTCAATCATCCAACTCCTTATCTCTCCTCAACTCAGACAGAACTAAGCTGCTGACAGAAAAGAAACAGATTCTGGAATAGTGGACTGAGCATTTTAATTGTGTCCTTATTCGTTCTGCCATCATCAGCGACAAGGCCATTGATTGCCTGCCCCAAGTAGAAATCAACAAAGACCTCGATGTTCTTCCCTGATAAGATGAACATACAAAAAAGGCTGCACTCAAGCATACTGAAGCATGACAATATAGAAAACATGACATTTTGAATAGCAATATGGCTTGGAGTATAAGGAAAAATTTGAGACGCTTAGTATAAACATTTGGCCAAACATTTTAAAGCCCACCAACCATCGTCAAGGTGGTCTCAATTCTGGTGAGTCCCTGACCTAATGTGAACATACCTCTATTAGGCTGATATCTGAATTTCTGGGTGAATATGCACCTCTGTCAGTAATGCCTGCATTTATGAGTAAAGTAGGGACCTGGTGTAATTAAAATCACCACCTGGTGGGGGCGGAGTGCTCGGTCAGTAAGCTAACATTCAAAAGACAAAAAAACCTGACTGGCACTTCCAGACTAATGTGAACTAGGTGCAAACCAAAGGGAGCTACCCCCATGTAAAACATACAAAAAAGGCTGCACTCAAGCATATACTGAAGCATGACAATATAGAAAACATGAAATTTTGAATAGAAATATGGCTTTGGAGTATAAGGAAAAATTTGAGACGCTTAGTATAAACATTTGGCCAAACATTTTAAAGCCCACCAACCATCGTCAAGGTGGTCTCAATTCTGGTGAGTCCCTGACCTAATGTGAACATACCTCATTAGGCTGATATCTGAATTTCTGGGTGAATATGCACCTCTGTCAGTAATGTCTGCATTTATGGGTAAAGTAGGACCTGGTGTAATTAAAATCACCACCTGGTGGGGGCGGAGTGCTCGGTCAGTAAGCTAACATTCAAAAGACAAAAAAACCTGACTGGCACTTCCAGACTAATGTGAACTAGGTGCAAACCAAAGGGAGCTACCCCAATGTAAAACATACAAAAAAGGCTGCACTCAAGCATACTGAAGCATGACAATATAGAAAACATGAAATTTTGAATAGCAATATGGCTTTGGAGTATAAGGAAAATTGTTGGCCAAATGTTTATACTAAGCGTCTCAAATTTTCCTTATACTCCAAAGCCATATTGCTATTCAAAATTTCATGTTTTCTATATTGTCATGCTTCAGTATGCTTGAGTGCAGCCTTTTTTGTATGTTTACATGGGGTAGCTCCCTTTGGTTGCACCTAGTTCACATTAGTCTGGAAGTGCCAGTCAGGTTTTTTTGTCTTTTGAATGTTAGCTTACTGACCGAGCACTCGGCCCCCACCAGTGGTGATTTAATTACACCAGGTCCCTACTTTACCCATAAATGCAGGCATTACTGACAGAGGTGCATATTCACCCAGAAATTCAGATATCAGCCTAATAGAGGTATGTTCACATTAGGTCAGGGACTCACCAGAATTAAGACCACCTTGACGATGGTTGGTGGGCTTAAAATGTTTGGCCAAATGTTTATACTAAGCGTCTCAAATTTTTCCTTATACTCCAAAGCCATATTGCTATTCAAAATTTCATGTTTTCTATATTGTCATGCTTCAGTATGCTTGAGTGCAGCCTTTTTTGTATGTTTTACATGGGGGTAGGTCCCTTTGGTTTGCACCTAGTTCACATTAGTCTGGAAGTGCCAGTCAGGTTTTTTTGTCCCCAGATAAGATGAAGTCAGGAAGGCAGTAAATCAACTCTCCTGTGGCAAAGCACTAGGAAACAATGATATACCTGCCGAGGTTAACAAAGCAGGTTGCCCTGTCCTGATGCAAACGATGTCTAAACTATTCCAGAAAATGTAGAAAAAGGAACGAGTTCCGCAACAGCTGAATGTGAGCCATAATCTTTCCACTATTGAACAGGTTCTGCAACATCAGAAAGATGCTACCATAATCCAAATCTACTAGAGAAAAGGCAACCGCCAATCTTGCTACAACCATTGATGCTTCTCCATTTTGTCCACTGCTGCAAAGAATCTGGCTAACTTCTTGTTCAACCACCTCCTACAGCACCTTGAGCAAAGGTCAACTATCTCAGAAGCCAGCAAGGTTTCCATCCTGAACATGGGACTGTAGATATTGTGTACATGGTTAGTGTTGAGCGATACGATACTGCAAATATCGGATATCGGCCGATATTAGCTGTATTGGCCTTTCGATTCCGAATACCGATATTTTCGTCATATCGAATACCGGAATCGGATTTGTCACTGTCACTGTGAGTGTCCGTCGGTCGGGTCTGTCAGGAGTCAGCGGCACTTACCTGGCAGAAGATCTCCGGCGGTCACGTCCTGGACTGCTTGAGGCCGCCATTATCTTCTCCCTGGCGGTCACATGCAGTTTTTTTCGCGATAACTGCAGCCAGTGACTGCAGGGTAATCCCGGCCGTAAACCAGTCTGATGACGTCACCGCCGGGGAAGCAGGTAATCAGCTGTGCTGCGCCGGGATGACAGGCTCTGCCTGTCATTCTGATGTAGCAGAGCTGGATCGTCGTGGGACACTCGTTACTATGGACTGCGTCGGTCAGGTGGTATACTTTTTTTTTTTCATTTTTTTACAGGAGATCGATGGCGTCGCAGGATGAGACTGTAATAAAAGTAATGAAAAATGTGTTTTTTTTTTTTTTATTAAATTAAAAAACTTTTTTATGAACATTCACCCGTCCGGGTACATCAACAATTTAACTATTTATCAACAATTTAACTATTTACATACAGGGACCCTGTCCGGGTTATTTATACTTCTTTGGCCGGGGTGTTCCAGGTACCACCTGGTACTCTTCTGATGCTTGCCAAACATCCGAGGCACCAAGGACCACCAGGACCTGATGACGTCGTGTGGCCTGTACAGTCAAGTCGTGACCCGCTATCTGGGTCTGTGTTGTCACCTCTTTCATCTCCCTCCGGGTCTGGAACCCTATGTCCCGGACTGAACGAACCCCAGGGGGCCTAACAGGCGCCGGGTACGGGCCAGCTATAGTTATCATGTCCATAGCTGGGGCTGCTGAGGAGACCACTGAGGGAGGCTGTGGAGATTTACGGCGTGGGGTGGGCACTTTTGCAGAGGCCTGGATGTGGGAGGCTGAAGGCTCCGAGGGTCTCACAGGTTCCTGACACTCTGGGGAGTAGGGGTCGCACCTGGTAACATTTAGGGCGTACCACCCATTGTAACCCCAGTGTCGGGTGTAAGTCACCAAGTCTCCTGGCAACAGGTCCCTCCCCGGGTGTCCTTCTGGGAGGTGAGTCTCCACGTCCCGCCGGATCACAAAAACTTCTAAATAAAGTCCAGGCTCCTGGATAAAGCCCCAACCACCTTTCAATTTAAAGCTCCGTACTGCACCCTTACGCCGCGGCTCCCTCAGGGTTCCTTTATCCTTTCTCATCCGGTCCTTATCTGCCCGGTCCTTCTCCACCTGACGTTGGCGAAGTTTTAGGGTTTCTCGCTGCTCCCTTTGTCGCTCTGCTTCCCGCTCCCAACGTCTCCACTCTTCCTCCTGACGCCGGTTGAAATTCTCCTCCACCAGCAGCTCCATGTCTCCACCACTCCACTGCAGCTTGCGATGTCCGGTTTGCGGCAGCTCTCCTGGCGCCCCCCAGTCCTGGCGGCGCTCCCTGCGGAGGAAGCAGACGGCTCTAAATCAGATGACAGTCGGGGCTCCGGTAAAGACAGGTAGACCTCTGGTGCCTGCTCGGCCTCCTCCATGAGGACGGGTGTCGCTTCTTCTGTCTCAGCGACGGGGGCAGACAGCGGGATCTGGGGTGCTGCTGACGGTGCTGCGGTTTTTGCAGGAACGGGTGCCTCCACTGCGACAACGTCAACCGGATCACATTGCAAGGGCTCCTCTACTAGAACGGGTGCCTCACCTTCTGGTACAGACACTTCAGGTAAGAGGGATTGGCGCCGCTCCAAGTTTATTTTTAGGGCACGCCAGCTCGCTTCCATCCTGGCGACCTCCTCCCGGTGCCGGGCCAGGCCTCTTAGGGTATCCTCCGCTTCTTGCAGCGTAGGAGGGTTTACAGGCCGGGTGCCCAACGGTGATTCCGTGGCGATCGGGTCGCTTCCGTGGGGGGAGAGCTCTGACTGCTCCATCCCTTCACACTTCTGCTCGTGTCCATTAGCCATCTCTGCCAAGTCACATGTGTCATTAGCATCTGGAGAGGGCCCCTCTTTCGTGTTAGTTTCCGCACACTGAGGAGGATGAGGAGGCGGAACTCCAGAGCTGTGGGGCACGATCTTACATTGCAGTAACATTTACACTGGTCGGCCATCGTTTTCACGCCACTGAGTGAGTGTACACCCACAAAGAGCACGCCCTTCTTCTTCACCAGTGCCTCGTCGTGACGCAGATATGGCGGAAAAATGGCAAATACATTCTCTGATGATTTTAGCAATTCTCAAGCACAGAGTCTATTTTACTATGTAGAAGTGTATAAACTATAAATATATGTTTATATATATATGTCACAATGACATGTATATATATATATATGTATTCTATGTGTGTATATTTTGTGTTTACAAAGAAAGAAAGGGTTTTTTTTGTTGCGATATTTTGTTCCCATAGACTTACATGGGACTTCCGCTATCGGAATCGGATATCGGCGATATTTATTGATATCGGTTATACCATTCCGATCCGATATATTTCGATATCGAGCAGTATCGCTCAACACTATACATGGTGCATCAACTCTAGGAAAAGTGCCAGGCGCAATGCAGTGACCTTTTCGTGACCTTTCATGGCAGTGTTTAACTGCTCTTTGAAATTAATCACAATTGTCCGGCAGCTCCATGATGTTATGATGGTGAAGATCCTTAATGATGTAGATAAATCAGAGGCCTTCCCAATTACAAATAGCATAAAACAAGGCTGTGTACTCGTTCCGACTCTATTCAGTATGCTATTTTGTGCCATATTGAGAGATGCCTTTAGGAACTGTGAAAGCGGAATCCATGTCAGGTACAGGACTAACTGCAAGCTATGCAACTCCAGACACCTGAAAGCTGTTACAAAGGTGCAAGAAAATGTTATCCATGACTTGTTTGCTGATGACTGCTCACTCAATGCAAGCACAGAGCAGCAGATGCAGCATGAAATTGACTGTTTTTCACAAGCTTGGGAAAACTTTGCTCTTGTTATCAATACTAGAAAGAAAATACGTACTCCAGGAAAACCATTCCAGCATCTATGCATTACGGTTAAGGAGCACAAGCTCAAGGCATTTGACAACTTCACCTATCTGGGCAGAACACTCTACCGTGTAGTGAACATAGACACTGAGGTCGACAACAGAATTGCCAAAGCTAGCACCGTCATTGAGAGACTGTGTAATGCGTCAGGATTCTCCCACTGCACAGGGTAGATCCCAAGCCTTGTGGCCTCTGCTGTCTCCCATTATGCTCAAGTCGCAATGGAGGCTGCTCAGCAAAGACGTCAGTCTCAGCGTCTTGCTCAGACTTGTGCTGTTCGCTTGGTTACTGCTGGCCTTCCAGCCAAGTCTATGGTAACCAGCAATAGGCAAAGGCAAACAGACGCTGTGGAGGCTAAGTCCAGAAATCACACTAATGAGAATGCTCGTGTGGCGAACTCTCATTGGTGGTCTGTCATCATCTGCTCTGGTGATGTGGCAGCTCCGGGTTAGTCCACGGGCAAGGTCCTGTCTGACTGGACTTGAGCAGAACATATAAAAGGTTTTCTTGGGCGCACACTGACGTGCTAGTATAATTTGTGTTGTGTACGTGTGCCGCTGCTATAACGGCAATTGAGTGTCTAGGTAGGCAGTGTAGAGTGAAAACTCCCACTTGGATTGATATCTGTTTACCGTTCTGTGTGCTATTAGCACAGCAGAGTCATAGAGCAAGCACAACCACCAGCCTAGACTTCCTGGGGGGTAGCGATAGGGACCCTTACTAGAGTCATACTTGCTCTACTCCTGTGTCACCTAACAAGGTAGAGCTTTTAGTACTCTGTTGTACGATTACGCTCTGTGGAGTAACAGAGCCTAGCTCCAAGAGCTCAGCTGTACAGTATAGCTCTGTGGAGTAACAGAGCTAGGTATTTTGTGCTCTGTTCACATTGAGTGCCATTTTTCTCAGTGTGTTTAAAGTGCTTGCTCGCAGCCTCTCTCTGCCATTGTTCACTAGCTGCGGTTTTACATCTCTTCACGGTGGACCCAGGGTTGCGATCTCACTTTATCATAATTTATATTTAGTGCAATCCGCAAACCCTAACAGTATACTAGCACCAGGGTCTGGCTAGTAATGGAGGTCAATCAGTGTCTACAGCGATACATCCAGCAGCTGGAGGGCAGGTTGTCCGCTCTTGAGCGCACGACTTCAGCAGTGGTTGTTACCGCAGTAGTGGCTCATGCTGCCAGTGTCTCTCGTGCATTTCTCCCTTCCCGATAAGTTCTCGGGTGACAGCAAGGCTTGTAGGGATTCGTGAACCAGTGCGCTATTCAGCTGGAGCTCCTGGCATCACATTTCCCAGCAGAGCGGGCCAAGGTGGGATTTGTGGTCTCCTTATTGATGGACAGGGCGTTGGAGTGGGCTACACCACTGTGGGAGCGTAATGACCAGGTGGTTCAGAGAGTCTCCCATTTTCTGAGCGCTCTGAAACAGGTCTTCTTGAGACCTCGAGTTACTCCTGACGCCGTGCTTCTACTCCTGGCGTTAACCGATAGCTCCTCCATGGTCAGCCAGTTTGCCATACAATTTTGGACTTTAGCAACTGAGTTGGAGAGGCCGGATAAGGTCCTGTTCCCTGTCTTCTTAAGGGGTCTGGCTGATCATGAAAAGGATGCTCTGGCCACTAGGGAGATTCCTACTACATTGGAGGACTTAATATCAGTCTCCACCCGCATCGACCTTCGGCATGCTGAGCGAAGGTTGGAGCGAGCCCAGTGTAGGCAGAGGTTTCGGTTGGCCCAAAATTTTGCCAAAACTCTGGAATCTCCGGCTCAGACTAGCGAGCCTGTGGACCTCATGGAAGTATCTCGAGCGGAACCTAGGTGCCGTTTTGGTTGCTCACATCTGACATGTCATGTTTGTAGACAGGCAGGCCATTATGCCAACAGGTGTCCCAAGCGGCAGGGGGAGTCTAAATTAGCATGTCCGCATCTATTGGCTATCTGGGGAGGCTCACTGGACACAGCAGAGATGTCCTCCAAATTAACTTTCAAGGCGACTCTGTCCTGCGGGTCGACCTTTCACACTACTGTTTGCATGGATTCCGGGACTGAGGGTAATTTCATGTCCTCTGCCTTCGCTCAATGGCACACAATACCTGTAGTTATGCTCTCTAAGCCGATCATTATTCGTGTGGTAAATGGGTCCACGCTATCCTTTCAAATCACTCATCAGACCATTCTGCTTACTCTCGTAATTTCTCCAAAACATCAGGAGATAATTTCTTTACTGGTCCTTGCCGAGAGTATTGATGAGGTACTGTTAAGTATGCCTTGGTTGTGCCGCCATTCACCTCATATTGTCTGGGCTATTGGGAGCATACTGGGATGGAGTAGGTCATGCGAGGGACAGTGTTTGAGTGCCCAAGTTCAGGTCGGGTCATGTGAGATCATCACAGATCTAACTCCTAACAATATTCGAACGTGTTTTCTAAAAAAACGCGTAGACTCTTCCACCTCATCGCCCCTATGATTGTCCTATAGACCTGATCCCGGGGGCAGAGCCTCCTCGTGGGCATGTTTACCTTTTGTCTCTCCCGGAGACTGAGGCTATCTCCGAATATATCAAGGAGAATCTGGTGAGAGGGTTTATTAGGAAATCAGTGTCTCCTGCTGGGGCTGGGTTCTTCTTTGTTCAGAAGAAGAATAGGGAACTTCATCCATGCCTAGACTATAGGGGGTTGAATGCCATTACCATCAAAAATAAATATTCTTTCCCACTTATCATGGAGCTCTTCGATAGACTGCGGGGTGCTAGAGTATTTTCCAAGTTTGATCTGCGTGGCGCTTATAACTTAATACTCATTAGAGAAGGGGATGAATTGAAGACTGCGTTTAATACTAAGGGACGGTCGCTATGAGTATCTTGTAATGCCATTTGGTCTCTGTAACACTCCCACTGTCTTCCAAGACTTTGTTAATGACATCGTTTGGGATTTGTTATCCACCTCGGTAATAGTATATCTGGATGATATACTTATTTACGCTCCAGATTTTGATACTCACAGAAGAGATGTCTGTAGAGTCTTTGAACTTCTACGCGCCAATTCCCTTTTTGCTAAGTTGAAGTGTGTGTTTGAGCAGGAATCTTTGCCTTTCCTAGGGTATATTATCTTGATCAAGGGGTTGGCCATGGATCCTGCCAAACTGGAGTCTGTGATGAACTGGCAAGAGCCTCATTCCCTTAAAGTGGTGCAGCGTTTTATGGGGTTTATCAACAATCGCCAGTTTATCCCTCGCTTCTCTACCCTAGCAGCTCCTTTGGTAGCCCTCACCAAGAAGGGAGCCAATCCCAAGCAGTAGTCTGAGGATGTCTCCAAGGCTTTTGCTTCATTGAAGTCCCACTTAGCAAGAGCTCCTGTGCTACATCGGCCCGATGTGGATAAGCCCTTCATCCTGGAGGTGGATGCCTCTTCCGTAGGTACAGGAGCAGTCCTATATCAGAAGGATGCTAATGGTTGGGAACACCCATGTTTCTTCTTCTCTAAGACCTTCACACCGGCGGATAGGAATTATTTGGGACAGGGCGTTACTGGCCTTGAAGGTAGCCTTCTCTGAGTGGAGACATCTCCTAGAGGGAGTCCGGTATCCCTTTCAAGTCTTTACTGACCACAAAAATCTGCTCTATTTGCAGATGGCCCAGGTGGTCCTTAGTCTTCTCCCAGTTTAATTTTACTCTTCATTTTCTCTCTGGGGAGAAGAATTTACAGGCCGATGCCCTATCCTGTTCCGTAGTCTCATCCAAGGAGGGGGACGAGCCACAGCTCATTGTCCCATTGGAGAGTCTTCAAACGGTAGATCAGGTGTCTCTGGAGCTGAAGCCTTGGGGCAAATCTTATGTACCACCTAACCTGTGACCGGAGGTCCTTTCTTGGGCTCACACTTCCAAGTTAGGAGGGCATTTCGGTATAAAGAGGACCACTAAGCTGTTGACGAGAACTTATTGGTGGCCTCGGATGGTGTGTGACATGAGGGATTACGTTCAGGCTTGCGTCTCGTTTGCCAGGAATTGGCCTTCCAGGCAGAGACCCGTGGGCTTGTGACATCCTTTGCCGGTGGCAGCCCCCAGCTCCTTCTCACTACACACTCTGTGTAACGTGATACTAATTTGCTAGCAGCCCCTGAGTAGCTTTAATGACCAGCTGAATCTGGTTTGAGGCCGCTCCAAGACATGTGCTCTTTTGTTCATGTAGAAACATAATATTAGTGCATATCTTGACCCAATTTGATGTTATAGATATGAAAGTTACATATTTGCATGCTCATCGGTAGACCTACACCCCAGTGAAATCTCTAGGACCCAGAACCATCAGAATCCGAGGAATGGATTTCTCCGTAAGCAGGTCATGTAGCCACTTCGTGCTTATACTTAAATGAACCACTATGTCATGCTGAGCACAATGATAATTTTGTCTTCTACGAGGTTCACCCTAAGAGATATGGGTAATAGAGTATTTCATAACTGTTCAGAGAGTGGAGTTCCCCAACTCCCTCAGAGGGGTCTGCCCAGGGGAAGTTCCATAGTTTTTGGACCAACTATAAAACAGGTACAGCCATTCTGCAGGGTGTTTGGAGGACAGCATATACCATCCCTGCTGTGGACTGAATCCTATTTTCTCAACCAGACAGACAAAGCAAGCGAGTGGGGGCAGATAATAATAGCCCAGAGAGGGACCATTATTTTTGGCTCCCCCCTGGCTACTAACATCTGCCCCCAGCCACCCCAGAAAAAGCAAATCTATAATTAGATTCGCCCTTCTGGCACTTAGCCCGTCTATTCCCATTGCCCTGTGGCGGTGGCGAATGGGTTAATAATGGGTTAAAGCCACCTTGCTATTGAAAGGTGACTTTAAGCCAGGTTAATAATTGAGACCTGTCAATTAGACCACTGTCAATTATTAATCCTATTGTATGAAATGAAAATAAAACACACCACACACTTTAATTAAAAATCATTTTAATGAAATAATGAAAAAGTTTTTGACCATATTTTACTTTCCAGGTAAATCCATTCGAAGCCCTTGTTCACCTCTAATAAAAATAAAATAATAAAGCAACATTATTCTTACCTATCCGATGTTCAGTCAGGTCCTCCGATGTAATCCTTCTGAAAGGGTTCATGTTTACTGCAGGGACTGCAGCTAATGCTGCCAGCCTCACAGTAAACCCCTGAATGAATGATTTCCTCTCCCAGCTGACAGGATAGGAAGTGATTAGTGTGGAAAGCTTAATTGATTGCTTCTCACTTTCACTTCAGGTCAGCCGGGGACACCGCACAGCATCAGTGACGTCAGAGGGAATCCTGGCTGACCTGAAGTGAAAATGGGAAGCAATCAATTAAGCTTTCCACACTAATCACTTCCTCTCCTGTCAGCTGGGAGAGGAAATCATTCATTCAGGGGTTTACAGCTGAGCAGGCAGCATTATCTGCACTGCTTGGCTGTAAGGCAGTTAACCCTTTTTGAAGAATTACAGTGTGGGACCTGACAGAGCGAGGATAGGTAAGAATAATGTTGTTTTATTATTTTTTCTTTATTACAGGAGACCAAGGGCTTCGCAAGGATTACCAGTTAAATAAACGATGGTAAAAAAAATGTGTGTTTATTTCATTAAAATTATTTACTCTTCATGTGTGTGTGTTTTTATTTCCTTCAATAGGATTAATAATTGAGAGTTGTCAGATTGACAACTTTCAATTATTAACCTGGCTTAATGTCAACTTTCAATAGCAAGGTGGCTTTAACCCATTATTAACCCATTCACCACCGCCACAGGGCAATGGGAATAGACCTGCAAAGTACCATATCTAATTATAGATTTGCCTTTTCTGGGGTGGCTAGGGCAGATGTTAGGACTGCATATTTGAAACTGAGGGTATATATCTCCTATAACTATGGACATTAGTCAAAGCACATTGTTGCTAGAGGATTGACAGTCCTGAAGCTGAGAGTATATCTCAAGTTGATTGCTATAGAATGATGATCACTGCATTAAAATCATATGTGACTACCATGAATTGTGAGCGCTCAAAATTGCAGTTTTAGCATATTGCTAGCAGAGGACTGGCAATCTTGGAATTGAGGTTATATGTATCCTATAACAATGAACATGAGTGACAGCACATTGCTGCTAGAGGATTTACAGCCTTGAAGCTGAGAATGCATCTCAGATTGATTGCCACAGAACTATGATCATTGTATCTAAATCATATATGACTATCATGAGATTATGAAGGTGAAATATATGTTGGTCCGTGATATGGACCTTTGAGAAGATATTATACGGCTACCACAAAAGTGCTATAGAACCATCTTCATTGATCACATATACCGATCATGCTATTTGTATTCATAATTGTTTTTACTTATTTTGGGACATAGGGTTGTCTTATTGTTAGGTGTGATCTCTGTTTACTCCTCAGGGGTCCCCTTAGCTATTGGGTAGTGGGACTCCATAGCGGCGCTAGGTTCTATTAGGGCCCTTAGGGTGAGCCGTCGAGGAGCGGGGGACCACAACGTTCCCCCTAGGGTGCCAACCTCCGCGGATAGGAAGGTGACAGTACAGTGGACACACTAGGGACAACTAGATGTACCCAAGATATTTTAATGGGGTATTTTGAACACTGTTTTTGTTTATTATCTGTGTGTGGTGTTGACCTATTTAGGATTGTTTATCAATAACATTTAGCTTATTAGGGTAATTAGTTATGATTCCAAGCTGAATTCCAACCTAGACCAGGAAGCACAATTGATTACGGCGAGGAACATGGGAGGTCAGCTCACTAATATCAGGCTAGTCAGTACCACCTGACAACCACTCGTTATCTGCAGGTGTAGGACTTTTGGCATTCAACATAGGTTGAATACCCTCAGCAACCACCAGAAGGAGCTTCAGCTCCGAAGTCGTCTCCAAAACGTTCACAACAGTACCCCCCCTTGACTAGGGTTCACCGAACCCTCACTTGTGTCACCAGGACGATCAGGATGAGCTCGGTGATAGGGATGGACCAGTCTTTCAGCATGAATGTCAGAAGCAAACACCCAAGAATTGTCATCCTGACCATAGCCTTTCCACTTCACCAAGTACTGGAGTCTCCACCTGGCCAAATGAGAATCCAATATCTTCTCAACCACATACTCCAAATTGCCATCAACCAAAACAGGATCAGGAAGCGCAGCCATAGGAACCACTGGCTCGACAAATCTCTTCAATAAAGATTTGTGAAATACGTTGTGAATCTTGAATGTTCCTGGAAGAATCAAACGTAAGGAAACGGGATTAATAATCTCAACGATCTTATAAGGTCCAATGAACCTAGGCTTAAATTTTGGAGACGCGACTCTCATAGGGATATTTTTTGAGGACAACCAAACCAAGTCACCCACTTTAAATCGAGGACCATCAGTCCTATGCCGGTTGGCAAACCGCTTGGCCTTCTCCTGAGAGAGAGACAGCTTATCCACTACTTGATCCCAAATCAGCTGCTTTCTCTCCACAATAGAGTCAATGCCAGGACAGACAGAAGCCTCCACCTGCCCTGAAGAAAATCGAGGATGAAACCCGAAATTGCAGAAAAATGGAGACATCAAGGTGGCAGAACTAGCCCTATTATTCAAAGCAAACTCAGCAAAAGGCAAAAAAGAGATCCAGTCATCTTGATCAGCAGACACAAAACATCTCAAATAAGTCTCCAAGGTCTGGTTCGTTCTCTCAGTTTGTCCATTGGTCTGAGGGTGGAATGCAGAGGAAAAAAACAGCTGAACTCCCAGTTTGGAACAAAATGTCCTTCAAAATCTGGAAACAAACTGGACTCCTTTGTCAGACACAATGTTCTCTGGAACGCCGTGCAACCGAACCACCTGTTCAAAAAACAAGGGCACCAATTCGGAGGAGGATGGCAACTTAGGTAGTGGCACAAGATGTATCATTTTGGAAAACCTATCACAGATTACCTAAATAACGGTCATTCTCTGAGAGACAGGGAGGCCCGAAATAAAATCCATAGGGATATGGGTCCATGGCCTCTTGGGCACAGGCAATGGCCTTAACAAACCACTAGAGTGAGAGCAAGGTTTGGACCGAGAACAAGTTCCACAGGACTGCACAAAGTCCCTGATGTCACAAGACAAAGTGGGCCACCAAAAGGACCGACTCACTAAATCTCTGGTACCAAAAATACCAGGATGGCCGACTAACATGGAGCAATGAATCTCGGACATCACATTCTTCCTCCACTGGTCTGGGACAAACAATCTCCCAGCAGGGCAACTTTCAGGTTTACCCTCCTGAAATTTCTCCAAAGCCAGTCTCAAATTGCGCGAGATAGCGGAAAAAACCACATCCTCTTTCAGAATAACAGCAGGCTCAGTTACCTCAGGAGAATCCAGAAAGAAACTCCTTGAGATGGCATCCGCCTTAACATTCTTAGTGCCCGGGAGAAAAGAGACCACAAAATTAAAACGTGTGAAAAACAAGGCCCACCTGGCCTGTCTAGGATTAAGTCGCTTGGCTGATTCAAGATAAACCAGGTTGCTATGATTCGTGAGGACCACCACCTGATGCTTGGCTCCTTCCAGCCAATGTCTCCACTCCTCAAAATCCCACTTCATGGTCAATAACTCCCGATTACCACACGTCATAATTACGTTCAGTTGGAGAAAATTTTCGAGAGAAAAAGGCAAAAGGGTTAATCTTAGAGGTCTCCGGATCCCTTTGGGACAAAACGGCTCCTGCACCAATCTCAGGAGCATCAACCTCCACCTGAAATGGTAGAGAAACATTAGGTTGGCGCAGAACAGGAGCAGAAGTGTTTCTCCGCTTAAGCTGCTGAAACACAGAAACTGCCTCAGGAGACCAATTCACTACATCAGAACCCTTCTTGGTCAAATCAGTCAGTGGCTTCACAATACCAGAGAAATTAGCTATAAATTTACGATAAAAATTAGCAAAACACAAAAATCTCTGAAGAGCCTTCAATGTAGTGGGTTGAACCCAATCACAAATGGCATGAACTTTGACCGGGTCCATTTCAATAACAGACGGAGACAAAATGAATCCCAGAAATGAAACCTTTTGCACGCCAAAAAGACATTTTGATCACTTTGCATACAATCCGTTTTCTCTCAAAATCCTGAATACAGTCCGAACTAGTACCACATGAGAATCGGAGTCATTGGAAAAAATCAAGATATCGTCCAAATAAACTTTCAGAAATTTATCCGCGAAATCCCAGAAAATATCGTTCATAAAGGATTGGAAGACGGAAGGGGCATTAGTGAGCCCAAAAGGCATCACTAGGTACTCAAAATGCCCCTCTGGGGTATTAAATGCCATCTTCCATTCATCTCCGTGCTTGATGCGAATAAGATTATATGCCCCCCTGAGGTCAAGCTTGGAAAACCAACAAGCACCCTTCACTCTGGAAAATAGGTCAGATATCAAGGGTAACGGATATTGATATTTAACAGTGATCTTATTCAGGAGACGATAATCAATACACCGCCTCAATGAGCCATCCTTCTTGGCCACAAGGAAAAAGCCGGTGCCCAAGGGTGAAGAGGATGGTCTGACATGACCCTTCTCTAAAGACTCTTTGATATAAGATCGCATAGCCTCATTCTCAGGTACAGATAAATTAAAGAGCCGACCCTTGGGAAATTTACAACCGGGTACTAAATCAATAGCACAATCATAACTCCTATGAGGAGGTAAGGATGCAGACTTACTCTCACTAAACACATCAGAAAAATCAGTGAAATAGTCTGGAACATCTTGAGACTGGGGAGAGGCAGAAAAAACAGGAGTGTCATTACGAACACATTGACAACCCCAACTGGCAACAGACACAGACTTCCAATCCATAACAGAGTTGTGACTCTGCAACCAAGGAAAACCCAGTACAACAATGTCATGTAAATTATGTAACACCAAAAAGTTTGCAATTCTCTTAGTGGTCCGGGTCAACCCCCAAATTATCACCTGGGTAGAAAACTGGGGTTTATTCTCCGCCAAGGGGGTAGAATCAATGCCCAGCAAAGGAATAGACTTCCGCAAGGGTATCATAGGAAAACCACAATGTTTGGCAAAATAAAATCCATCAGGTTTATAGCTGCCCCTGAATCAACAAAAGCCTGAGCTAAAAATGTGGACATGGAGCAAATCAAGGTAGCAGTCAACAGAAATTTAGTCTGAGCACTACCCAAAACAACTGAGAGCGCAAAATGTCTTCCCCGCTTGGGGCAGACGGAAATAGCATGAGAAGGGTCACCACCATAGTAGCATAACTTATTACGCTTATGAAATTCATGACTCTGTGCCGCAGAAGTCACTCCATCACACTGCATGGTCTCAGGGGCTGGCCCGCAAGGCATCACAATCTCACGCACATTTCTATGCTCGCACAGACGTCTGCCAATTTGAATAGCTAATGACATAGAGTCATTAAGACCAGAGGGGACAGGGAATCCCACCATAACATCCTTTACAGTCTCTGCCAGACCCTTCCGAAAAAGAGCTGCCAGAGCATCATCATTCCATTTAGTAATGACTGCCCACTTTCTGAATTTCTGACAATACAGCTCAGCGGCTTCATGACCCTGATTCAATGCCAACAAGGTTTTTTCAGCTTGATCAGTAACATTAGGTTCATCGTACAATAACCCCAGAGCCTTAAAAAACACATCAACATCATTCAAAACAGGATCCCCAGGTGTCAGGGAAAAGGCCCAATACTGAGGGTCACCGCGCAACAGCGAGATGACAATTTGAATCTGCTGCGTTGTGTTCCCTGAGGATTTAGGCTTCAAAGCAAAAAACAACTTACAGTTATTTTTAAAATTCAAAAACTAAGACCGATCCCCCAAAAATAAATCCGGCAGAGGGATCCTAGGTTCCACAGCAGGCAACCTAGCAAGATAGATAGCAATTCTCCGAACTTCAGCAGCAAGCTGTTCCACACGATCGGACAAATGCTTGACCTCCATTGGGGAAAAAATTCCTCCTCAGCCCCCAGAGAAAAAGAGGGAAAAAATGCAACAAACAGGAAAAAAAAATTACTCTGACAACTTTTTTTCCTTTACTATTTTTCCCTTCTATTGAGTACCATAGAATTTTCAGTATGGCTGGTGATTCTGTTATGTTTTGGTAGCTGAGGAGGCAGGAGCAAAAAGCCGCATAGGCAGCCTAACACCAGAGAGGTTGGAAACTAATAGGTTGCAGACCCCTAAACAAACCGCACAACAGCAGCAAGCAAGCCGTGGAGCGTACCTACGGTGGTCCTAGATGCCTTGGCACAGCCAGAGAGATAGCTAACCCTGAAGATGGAAAGAGGAAAGCTAACTGCCCCGGAGTAGACCCCAAAAGAGTAGGAAGCCCCCAAACACATAATGGCGCTTAGACAAGATGAAAATATGAACACAGACAGAAAATAGATTGAGCAAACGCTGGGGCCCAAAACTGTCTAGAAAGGACAGCACAGGAGAGAATACTGTCTGCAACCCAGAAAAACCCTTGGAAAAACTCCAACACTTCTGAATCCAAAAACATTGAGACCACACGGTCTCGACCACCTATATCAGTTCTCTGGTGTGGACACGTAGCTACCCGGCAGTAAAATATCACAAGAACTGGGCAAATGAACAAATGCAAAAAATTAACGGAGACCAGCCAAAGCCCCCCAAAGCGGACCCGGCTGAAGACAAAAAGCAATGCAGCAAAAAGCAAAGAATTCAAATCTCAGTAAAAAAAACTGAAAGAGACTTATCTTAAAGCAAGCAGGAGACTGCAGGAAAGCAAGCTGAATTCCAACCTAGACCAGGAAGCACAATTGATCACCGGCGACGATCACGGGAGGTCAGCTCACTTATATCAGTCCAGTCAGTACCATCTGACAACCACTCGTTATCTGCAGGTGTAGGACTCTTGGTATTCAACATAGGTTTAATACCCTCAGCAACCACCAGAAGGAGCTTCAGCTCCGAAGTTGTTTCCAAAACGTTCACAACAGACATGCCTGGATGACATTGCCGTCTTAAGTTCCTCCTCAGAGGAACACCTTCAGCATCTCCAGGAGGTGCTCAAGCATATTCACCAAGCAGGCCTGACATCAAGCCGGGATGGGCATGAGCGAAGTTCACTACCTTTGGCACCAGGTAGGCGGGGGTTCTAAGAGGCCAGAACCTGGGAAAGTCGACACTACCGCGTCCTGGCCCATCCCCAGGACCAATAAACAGGTGATGTCCTTCCTGGGCACTGCAGGGTATTATAGTCGCTTTGTTCAGAACTATAGCAGCCTTGCAAAGCCTTTGACAGACCTCAGCAGAAAGAAGCTACCCCAGACAGTGAACTGGACAGACGGCTGTGAGGTAGCCTTCCAGGCTTTGAAAACAACCCTGAGCAAATCTCCCATGTTAAAAGCAGTCAACAGCAGTTGGCCATTCCTGGTACAGAACGACACCAGCAAGTTTGGCCTCGGTGCTGTGCTTAGCAGGGTCAACTTGGGATACTAAGACCACCCCGTCGTGTACCTGAGTTGGAAGCTTCTGCCGAGGGAAGTGGCCTATTCCACCATAGAGGAGTGCCTGGCCATAGCCTGTGCCCTGCAGTGCTTACAGCCCTACCTGTACGGTCGCACCTTCATTGTGGTGACTGACCACAACCCCTGAGCTGGCTGCAATCCGTGTTTCGTACTATCGGAAGGTTGCTACGCTGGAACCTTGCACCTAATAGTACAACTTTGCCATGAAACACAAAAAGTGCAGCGAGCATGGAAATGCCAACAGGTTGTCCCGCCAGGGCGAACCTGCCGAGGTGCGCATAGAGGAGTACCGAGAGGTCCTGCCTCCATAGCCCAGTTCAAAAGGGGAGGTGTCACTTTAATATAAATATGATGTATGGTTTTCTTTATCATCACACATTTCTAGAACACTCCATGGCTCCACTGACACTATCCACAGATACATGCTGTGGGCTTTTTGACCCCCTCCCAGCTCCTTCTCACTACTCACTCTGTGTAATGTGATGCTAGTTTGCTAGCAACCCCTGAGTAGCTGTAATGACCAGCTGAATCTGGTTTGAGGCCGTTCCAAGATTTTGCTCTTTTGTTCATGTAGAAACATAATATTAGGGCATATCTTGACACCGGTTGGTGTTATAGATATGAAAGTTAAATATGTGCATGCCCATCGGCAGACCTACAACGCAGTGAAATCTCTAGGACCCAGAACCATCAGAATCCGCAGAATGGATTTCTCCGTAAGCAGGTGATGTAGCCACTTCATGCTCATACTTAAATGAATCCACGTCATGCTGAGCATAATGATAATTTTGACTTTCTTCTACGAGGTTCACCCTAAGAGATATGGGTAATAGAGTATTTCATAACTGTTCAGAAAGGGGAGTTCTCCAACCCCCCCAGAGGGGTCAGCCCAGGGAAGTTCCTTAGTTTAGAGACCAACTACAAAACAGGGACAGCCATTTTGCAGGGTCTTCAGTGCTTCGAGGAGGACATCATATACCATCCCTGCTGTGGACTGAATCCTGGTCCTTGGTAACCCTCCCCCAACACACCACATGGCTAGCCATGATATGAAATAACTGTACGTTTTTCACCTTTCATTCTTTTTAGTTTGCAATTGTTCTGTACATATTGTAATTTGTCTCCCTTTATAAAATCTTGTATACTATTGTAAACACTGCCTACTTTTTGGAGTAAAATATAAAATTACTAGCTTTGCTTCTCCTTGCTCTATAAACGTATCCTCACGATCTCCGTGGTAAATTAAGCCAAAGCTACTGATGGGGGTTGGCTCCTGACCTAGTATTAATTATTGAACCTGGAGCTAGTGACTGCAAAGTGTATTCTGGGGTATCTGGAGACTCTGGCAGTGGCTGACGGGGTTTGATAAGTGTATATCCCACCTGGGACGGGAATAGGTGATCGCCCTCACTGCAGAGTGCCTAATAGCCAGTACACATCCAGGCAGCCCGTCTGGCAACTACTGATCCAAGGTGCAGATCCCTGACTGACCTGAGGGTAAGGGGGGCACCAGAGAGCTGCAAGTTTCAAAACTGGAAATGGAAAATGGTATCATAAATTCCCCTGGAAAAGGAACTGGGCAACCAAACACCCCCAGTTCGTCACATATTGGCGGCAGCAGTGAGATCATAAACCGTAACCACCATGCCCATTCATCACAAATTGGTGGCAGCGATGGGATCATAAACCGTATCCACAATGCTGTTCCTCACAATGACCCGGTCTTCTGGGACTCCTGCCGGGAGCTTGGATATGTCCTCGAACGATTTTGAGGTCAGTACCATTGTTGGGTCCAAGGTGGTGTGTGGCACAAAATTTTTTTGGGTGGACAGGAAGGGTCATGGGCCTGAGGATGGGACCTTAGAGCCAATTCTTGCCCCCAACTTATTGTGGCCTTCAAGCATGATGAACGTCGCTGGGGGAGCCAAGTGGGGGTAATGTTAGGCACCGGGATTCTCCTGCTGCACAGGGTTGATCCCAAGCCTTATCAGCCTCTGCTGTCTCCCATTCTGCTCCGGGCGCAGTGGAGGCTGCTCAATAAAAACGTCGGTCTCAGCGTCTTGCTCAGACTCGTGCTGTTCGCTTGGTTACTTCTGGCCTTACAGCCAAGTCTATGGTAACCAGCAATAGGCAACAGCAAAATCACTCTACTGAGCATGCATTGTGTGTTAGGGCTAGCAGAACGCACCAAATAAATATAAATAATAGGTGCGTTCGCAGCCCGGGGTCCACCGTGCAGGCAGAGCCTGCTGCTAGTAAAATGACGGTATAAGCGAACTCTGTTATTTCACAGAGTTGCAAACATAGATGCTGTGGCACTATATGGCGGTATAAGCGAACTCTGTTACACCACAGAGTCGCTGAGGTAGAGACTCATAGATAGAGACTGTGTC
Organism: Oophaga sylvatica; assembly: GCA_033576555.1. Taxonomy (NCBI): domain Eukaryota; kingdom Metazoa; phylum Chordata; class Amphibia; order Anura; family Dendrobatidae; genus Oophaga; species Oophaga sylvatica. Next base: position 82,051,799 of record JARQOD010000008.1, on the reverse strand, counting down.
CTGTTAACACCACAGGGACACACAGATAACTGCTGGGCGGATAGCAGTCCATGATCATGCAGTCAGCAACGCAAACAAGCAACTTCTCACCGGAGAAGCCGGTATTCTAAGGGCTTATTTCAGCCAGACCCTGAACTCGTGCATACAAATCTCCTCACCGGAGGTGCCGGTATTCTAGGGGCTTATTTCAGTCGAACGCTAACCACATGCATGCATGATCACACTGGCGCAAAGCACATAACACAATTGATACTATTGCACGGCCGAGCTTTTATAGCAGCAGCTACAGGACCTTTCAGAAAAGGACCAAAGGGAGTTGCTGCTGTAACAGGGGATGTGACCCCTGATCTCCAATGGGAGATCTTGCCGTGGGCATGCTCAGATGGAGAAATGCAGGACTTAGTCCCAAAGACGTCTGCTCGCCGCTGACGAGTACTAGCTACAATAGCAGAACCTGGAGAGGCAGCAGTAATCCTCTGCACAATGCTAGACTGGGCGAGATGTTGGGATCGACGTCTCTGCTGAGCAGAGTCCACTGCGGCCGGAGACAGATGGGAGACCACAGCATGGATGGTTCGAGATTCCCCTTGTGCAGAATCGGGAACTCGACCCCTAACATTGTGTGGCGACCTCTCATTGGTGTTAGGTCGTCAGCTGTTCTGGTGATGAGGCAGTTCCGGATTCGTCCACGGGCATGGTATAGAAAAGACCTGAAATCTTAATTGGGAAATATTATTAGCATAAGTCCACTATTCGATGCGGTCGGGTTTTTCTTCCAATTCCAGCACATTTTCGGCAATACAATCATAATATTTCCCAATTAAGATTTCAGGTCATAGACCATGTCCCAATCAATAGAAGGGGAGGTGATAGGGTCAATAAACTGAAAGAACGGTAAATCGTTTTGGATTCATACATTACAAACTCTTTCCCCCTTAGGTCTTAATAGGGAATATGAATTCTCATGAGTCAGTTCTTCTTCTTATTATATTATTTTTTTTTTTACAATGTGATATTGATTTCCCCCTTCATATGTGTTTCATATGTGTTTTTTATCTTTATTTTTTATTTTTTTCTATTGAAAAATCTCTGATACTAATTTATCTAGAAATAATAAGTCCTCTGGGGATGTGACCGATGTGACTCCTTGTTTGTCTAATCAGTATGTTTTTGTTTAAGAAGGTTTACCTTAATATTGTATTTGATAAGGTGGCCCATAAATTGCTGGTGGAGTGATTAATAATATTCATTATGTATTTAAATCTAAATATGTATAGACATATTCATCATATTTGGTCACCTTAACCCTTTATTCTTTTGATTTTTTTCTTTTATTGTAGCAAGTTGCCACGGAACAGAAGTAGCACATCTCTCCCTGCTTACACCTGGGACGCAAGCGCACTACCACCATTCTTTCGGCACGTCGGCTTTCCTCGGCTGGTTTCGTCCAGCACATGCGCAATTGGTCTCTCACCTTTTGCTCCACAACCCGGAAGTTGTCAGTACGATACGCCGGGCACACATAAAAAGCCGTTACGGTGGTCACATTCTATCTGCACTACCTCACAAGATTTATTCTATTCACCGGACACTTTCTCTCCATCGGTGCTTGCCACCTGGATTTTCTCCTCCTCCTCCGGTATTTTTTCCCAGGTAAAAGGAATGTACCGCTATGTGGTGCCTGTTTAAACCTGCTTTGTATTTTCTGGCTATGTGGCTTTTTCCCCTTTTTTTTCTCTGTTACAGGGTTGGAACATTCCTTTTTCCTTACCTATAAGATTAATGTATGTTTATTTAGTTTTACTAAAACAATATGAGGGATCTTTTCTATCTTTATTTCTTATACTATAGGTTTCTCCAAACTTTTTGGGCCACCTTATAATATCCAGACATGAATTATGTATATATAATATATATATATATATATATATATATATATATATATATATATATGTAATTTTGCATTATATTTAGGTGTTTAGCACAATATGCCATACTTTATCTGGTGCTTTGTATTTTTACAAGTCCCATGAACTCATTATATTGATTGACATTTAAGCATCTTTGGTTGGGTATGTCAGTTTTACCCTATTTCATATAAGGTTATACGCTAGTTCATATTGGCCGGTATTACCTCCTTCTTTCATCCTATATTCTAATTTTTTCTATTTTTTTTCATGTTTTCTGGAAACCGATTAGGTTGTAATATTTTTATTTTTTCTTGTTATTTTTCTTTCAATATATTCTAATCTTATATTCATTGTCTCTCACAGCAACGGACATTGTTCTTGAAAAAGGCTAGTCAGCCGAAAAGTTGAAAAATATTTTTTTGTCTGCCTTATGAAAAAATTCTGCTCATTGAAATCCTATGTGACCAACATTGAACTGTTACATCTTTATCAATAAACATTATCCTTTTGCTACTTTGGAGTGCCGGAGTTATATATTTAGATTAGCCACAAGGTAAACAGACATGCTGCAGTCTAAAAAGACGCGCCGCATGTCCGGAAACGGAGGGCAGCCGGATGTTTGTTTGTACACATAGTGGAGACGGGATTTCATAAAATCCCCTCCACTATGCTGTAACATCTGGACACTGCGGCTCTACGCATCATTCAATCAACAGCTAAATCGGATGTAATCCGGCCCATGGAAACACACCCTAACATCATGATTAGAGATCGGCGAACCCGAACAGTAAAGTTCGGCATCCAAACTGAACACCTACTGTTCGGGCACAAATACCAAACATGGACTTCCCCACGAAGTCTGTGTTACTGTTCAGGTTCGCCCCCCTAAACACCGGATGTTTCTTTTGTTGTCATGTAGATGACAGCGCAGCAAATACTGCTTCTGTGCAACTGTAAAATAATTACAGCCGGTCAGACAGCCGCAGTTTCAAGTGTCAAATGACAGCGTTAGCCCTCAGCTGTGTCTGTGGTAAAAAGTTAACATCTGGTCACTGGCTTTGGCTGATGGGACTGCTGATCCCATCAGTCTATGCCAATTGCCACTAATAACAGCGAGAGTAGGCAGCCGATGATTGAAGTATCCATCAGCCAGAACCTGCGCTCTAAATAAATAATTAAAAAAGCATGGTTTCCCCTGTATTTTTGACAACCAGCTGGCAAAACTCACAGCTGGAGGCTGCATCCCCTCAGCTGTCAGCTTTAGTAAGGCTGGTTATCAAGAATAGTAGCGTCCCCACACCGTATTTTTTAATTATTTAAATAAATAATTTTATAATTGGCTTGGGTAGAACCCATTTTTGACAACCAGCTAAGTGGCTGGTATTCTCTGGCTGGTAAGGGGCTATGGACATTGTCTCCCCCAGCCTAAAAATAGCAGGCCAGAAAAGGTACATATATTAGATGCGCCAATTCTGACGCTTTGGCCTGCTCTTCCCACTTGCCCTGTGGTTGTGGCAAGTGCAGTAACATTTGTGGGGTTGATGTCACCTTTGTATTGTCCGGTGACATCAAGCCCACAGCTCAGTAATGGAGAGCTGTCTATAAGACATGTATCCATTACTAAACCAATAGTTGTATAGCAAATACACACACAGCCAAAATGGTCTTTTTAATTAAAAAAGTGCACACTTTTCTTTTTTTATTTAAAAATAACAAACACAGTTATAATCACCTAGCACCCATTCCATTAAAGCCCACATCTTCTGAAATAAAATAAAAATAAAAAAAATAAATAACAACCATATCCCTCACTTGCTCATAATTCTGTCCCATGCTGTAATCAATGTCTGGAGATAAACAGTTTTCAACCTGGATGGGGCCAAGATGCAACCATCCAAGCTGAAATCCCTTGGGGAATGAGATGCTGCAAGAGCAGCATCAGTGACTGGCTGTGATGTCATCGAGGTTACCACTGGTCACTGAGGCTGTGTTCCCAGTCAGACCCCTGAACTGCAGTGACCTTGGTGAGATCCCTGCTAGCACAATGAAAAAGTCTCATTGTGCAGCGCTGAGCTCAGAGAGTTCATCGCAGTTCACTGTGAGAAATTTCTCCTGGTGAACTGCAGTGAACTCTCTGAGCTCAGCGCTGCACCGTGAGACTTTAAATAAATAAATAGTTTAAAATAATGATGGATGTTCCCATGTATTTTTGATAACCAGCCAAGCAAAACTCACAGCTGGGGGCTGCAACCCTCAGTTGTTAGCGTTAGCAAGGCTTGTTCTCAAAAATAGAATGGTCCTCATGCTGTTTTTTAAAATGATTTAAATAAATAAAAAGCCAGTGTGAGGTCCCCCCCATTTTTGACAACCAGCCAAGCTGGTATTATCAGGCAGGTAAGAGTTCATGGATATTGCCCCCATTCTAAAAATAGCAGCCCACAGGTGCCCAAAAAAGCGCATTTTTTAGATTCGCCAATTCTTGCTTTTTGCCCTGTGGCTGTGGCAATTAGGGTGATATTTGTGGGGTTGATGTCACCTTTGTATTTTTCCGGCGACATCAAGCTGTGGGGCTTACTAATGGACAGGCTTCTGTAATATGACTGTCCTTTACTAATCCTATAGTTTTATGGTAAATAAACATACAGCAAATTTAAAGTCTTTTAATTGAAAAAATTACATAGACTCCTTTAATGATTCTAAATTAAACCATACACATGTCATCACCCATTCCCCTGAAGACATGATCTCATGTAATAAAACAAAAATAAAAAACAACCATATCCCTTACCTTCTGTCTCATGCCTTAGTGTATGTCTGGGGAATAAACAGTTTTCAACCTGGACATTGTCAAGATGAGACCATCCAGGCTGAGAACCACTGAGTAATGAGCTGCTGCGAGCACAGCCTCAGTGACTAGCAGTGATGTCATCTAGGTTACCGCAGGTCACTGAGGCTGTGTTCTCAGGTGGGCCAATGAATATTGGTGAACTCGGTGAGATACTCACAAGCACAGTGAGAAAAACCTCATGGTGCAGCGGTGAGTTCACATGGAGAAATTTATCACAGTGAACTGAGGTGAAGTCTCTGAGCTCAGCGCTGCACAGTGAGACTCTCACTGTGCTAGTGGAGATCTCACCAAGGTCACTGCAGTTCAGGATCCCTGCTGGGAATTCAGTCTTAGTGACCGGCAGTAAACTCGATGACGTCACCACTAGTCACTGATGCTGTGCTCGCAGCAGCCCCTTCACTACTGCATCTCAGCCTGGATGGTCGCATATTGGCACCATTTAAATTGAAAACTGTTTATCCCCAACACATGTATTATGGCATGGGATAGGTGAGGAATTTGGTTGTATTTTATTTTTTTTTATTACAGAAGACTAGGGCTTCAATGGAAAGGGTGTTAGGTGAGTATAACTGTTTGTTATTGTTAAATAAAAAAGTAAAAGTGTGTTTTGTTTTTATTGCAAATGAAGGAATTTATACTTGCTATGTGTTTATTTACAATACAGCTATAGGATTAGTAATGGAAAGGTGTCTTATAGATTTCTCTCCATTACTAAGCTCTGGGCTTGATGTCACCAGACAATACAAAGGAGACAGCAACCCCAAAAATATTACCCCACTTTCCACCACTACAGGGCAAGTGGGAAGGGCAGAGCAAAACGCCAGAGTACGCACATCTAATAGATGCCTTTTCTGGGCGGCTGCTGGCTGCTCTTTTTATGCTGGGGGGCAATGTCCATAGTCCGTTACCAGCCTGAGAATACCAGCCCATAGCTGTCTGCTTTAGCTTAGCTTGTTGTCAAAAATGGGGGGACCCCATGCTGTTTTTTTATTATTTATTTAAATAATTGAAAAAATCAGAATGGGGACCCTTTATTCTTGATAACCAGCCTTGCTAAAGCTGACAGATTAGGGTTGCAGTTCCCAGCTGTGAGTTTCGCCTAATTATTATTATTTATTTAGAGTGCAGGCGACGGCTGATGAATACTCCCAGCCGATCAGAATCAGTGTTTGCCGCGCTATCATGCACATGACAGCGTTTCAAACACTGGATGTTTGGGCCCCCCATTCAAGTGAATGCGGTCTGGGTACTGTTCTGGTACCCAAACTTTGTTTAACTGTTTAGCCAAACCCGCTGGACCCGAACATCCAGTGGTCCACTCATCCCTAATCATAATGCTTGTCAAGACATCACTATGTGGATCACTTGAAACAAAGTAAGCAATTCGAGTGACATAAGTCATAATTTTGTCATGTCAAAACAAGCATCGCTATGTCAGAGACCTACTTGGTCCCAGAAAAGCCATAGTGAAGATAAAAGAAAAATATATTGTGCATGGTGAAGAGGGAAGGGATAGTCTGAGGAAGCTGCACACAGGACTGGATGAGGGAGGAAGATGTGAAACTAAATGGTCCTGTAAAAAATGAATAGCTGCTGAGTAAAAAAAAAACAGACAGCACATGGATAAAAAGTGAGAAAAAAATGTACCACTTTACTGGATGGGAAAGGGACCGATTTTGTATACACTAGTGAAAGTGTATCCTATCACTGCAAATTAAATTAATACTCATGTGTGGCTCACAATTCCATTCCTTTTGTTTTTTGCTTTATGAGTTGCTCTTGATGTTCTTGCTCTATCATTTTTTCATGTTCTAAATGGCATATAGCTTGGATTAGTGCAGTGGGGTGTTTTACTGTTATTACATGTCATTATTCTAGTACACTATTGACAGGTTTGTACACCACGACCTGCTGCTTTTCCTGTGGCCCTTCATTTTTGGCATATTTCCAATTCATCCAGTTGCAGGTGTTCTATTTATATTACTACATCCACCCATTAAATAATGTAATGCAAGTGTAATTTCCTTGATAAATTTAATCAAACTGACAAATTTAAATTTCAGTAAGTTTTCTAATCCATGAAAAATTCAAATGTTATAGCACTCTGCAAACATTTGAGGTTGTAGTGCACATTTTTATTAAACTGAGTAAGCCCATTTTCCAGCAACAATGCAATCTCTTTTATATGGAATCATGTGCTAAACAAACTTTCCAAATATGCAAGATGTGAACTAAGCCTGTCAACCTTTATTTTTATATTAATAACATTCTAAATTTGCCAGTACAACACTTGATTTGGATTTGACTGCCTGCTGTGTCCTTTGTAATAAAATAACAAAATAGTTTTGGTAGGTTAATTGTGATTGCTAATAATGAATTGATATGATGGCATTATTTGTTTAAAAAATATTTCTTTGCTTTTATTATGAGTATTATATTAAATGAAAAACAATAGAAAAAAATAGCCTAGAAACAGAGAAATTCAATTTGGAATGTGGAATAAAGGTTTAGCAATACATCACAAGTAAAATAACTTTGTTTATTGCCTTGAAATTTATAGTTGATGATAGTGGGTTAAATTAAAAGTAATGGAAAAATACAGTGAAAAGGAGGAAAATAACATTGAAAAATGCATATGAGAAAATTGATCGATGATGGATGAGTACTATACAAGTTGCACTGATTCTCTCTTTAATAAGATTCTATTGATTTGAACAAAGGTTGTGGCAAACTTTACAAAAAAGTAAATAATTTCTTTGTAAAAAAAACGTTTAAACCAACGTGCCATACTAGATCTTATCCAGAGGAAAAACTATGCTGAGTAGTGTTGAGCGATACGATACTGCAAATATCGGGTATCGGCCGATATTAGCTGTATCGGGCTTTCGATTCCGAATACCGATATTTTCGTCATATCGGATACCGGAATCGGGATTGTCACTGTCACTGTCACTGTCTGTGTCCGTCGGTCGGGTCTGTCACTGTCAGTGTCCGTCGGTCGGGTCTGTCAGGAGTCAGCGGCACTTACCTGGCAGAAGATCTCCGGCGGTCACGGCCTGGACTGCTTCATGGCCGCCATCATCTTTCCCCGGCGGTCACATGCAGTTTCTCGCGATAACTGCAGTGACTGCTGGGTAATCCCGGCCGTAAAGCAGTCAGTCCGATGACGTCACCGCCGGGGAAGCAGGTAATCAGCTGTGCTGCGCCGGGATGACAGGCTCTGCCTGTCATTGCGATGTAGCAGAGCTGGATCGTCGTGGGACAGTCGTTACTATGGACTGCGTCGGACAGGTGGTATACTGTTGGTTTGTTTTTTTTCTTTTTTTACAGGAGATGGATGGCGTCGCAGGAATGAGAGTACAATAAAAGAAATGAAAACTGTGTTGTCTCTTTTATTTCATTAAAATACTTTTTTCTTGCTTTGTCTTTTTTTATGCATTTAATAACTTTGGGATTAATAATGGATCGGTGTCTTATTGACGCCTCTCCATTATTAACCGGGCTTATTGTCATCGTGCAATAAACGGTGACATTAGCCCCTTATTACCCCACTTGCCACCGCTACAGGGCAGTGGGAAGAGCCGGGTAAAGTGCCACAATTGGCACATCTTTTGACGCGTCAAATGTGGGGCTGCTGTAGCCTGGTATTATCAGGCTGTTGAGGGCCAAAATCCATGGGCCTTGACAGTCTTTTAATACCAGGTCGCAGCAGTCTGCAATTTACTTGGCTGGTTAACAAAAATAGGGGGACCCCTACGCCGTTTTTTTTTCGAGGGGATCCCCTATTTTTGTTAACCAGCCAAGCTAAGCAGACTGCTGTGGCCTGGTATTATCAGGCTTGCAAGGTCCATGGATATTGGATCCTTACCAGCCTGAAAAACCAGGCCTCAGCAGTCTGCTTCATCTGGCTGGTTAACAAAAATAGGGGGGACCCCACGCCAATTTTTTCGAGGGGATCCCCTATTTTTGTTAATCAGCCAAGATATGCAGACTGCTGTGGCCTGGTATTATCAGGCTGGCAAGGTCCATGGATCTTGGCTCCTTAACAGCCTGAAAATCCAGGCCTTAGCGGTCTGCTTCATCTGGCTGGTTAACAAAAATAGGGGGGACCCCACGCCATTTTTTTTCGAAGGGAACCCCTATTTTTGTTAATCAGTTCCCTCTGACGTCACTGATGGTGTCCCTGGCTGACCTGAAGTGAAAGTGGAAAGCAATCAATTAAGCTTTCCACTTCCTCTCCTGTCAGCCAGGAGAGGAGCTCATTCATTTGGGGGTTTACTGTGAGGCTGCAGCATTAGCTGCGGTCCCTGCAGTAAACATTAACCCTTTCTGAAGGATTACACCGTGGGACCTGACTGTGCATCGGATTGGTAAGAATAATTTTGCTTTATTATTTTATTTTTATTACAGGAAATGGTTTTAGCAGGTAAATAAAATATGGTCAAAAACTGTGTGATTATTTCATTAAACTTCTTTTTATTAAAGTGTGTGTGTTTGATTTTTTTTTCATACAATAGGATTAATAATTGATAGTTGTCTAATTGACAGCTCTCAATTATTAACCTGGCTTAAAGTGACCTTTCAATTGCAAGGTCATTTTAACCCCTTATTAACCCATTCGCCACCGCTACAGGGCAATGGGAATAGACGGGCAAAGTGCCAGAAAGGGCAAATCTAATTGGAGATTTGCCCTTTCTGGGGTGTCTGGGGGCAGATGTTAGTAGCCGGGGGGGGCCAAAAATAATGGTCCATCTCTGGGCTATTATTATCTGCCCCCACTCACTGGCTTTGTCTGTCTGGTTGCGAAAATAGGGCGGGAGCCCACGCATTTTTTTTCAGCAATTTTACACCTCATATATATATACATGTCATTGAGTTTGTGACACATATATATATATTTATATTTATAGTTCATACACTTCTACATAGTATAATAGCCGCTAGAGTTGAGCGATACTTTCCGATATCCTAAAGTATCGGAATCGGAATGGTATCGCCGATATCACTAAAATATCGGCGATACCCGATACCGATACCGGAAGTCCCATGTAAGTCTATGGGAACAAAATATCGCAACTAAAAAAACCCCATTCTTTCCTTGTAAACACTAAATATACACACATAGAATACATATATATATATATATACATGTCATTGTGACATATATATATATAACATATATGTATAGTTTATACACTTCTACATAGTAAAATATCCTCTCTGATTCAATTGCCGGGTGTAAAGCCGGGGTCTGTGGGGGGGGGTCAGTGAAAAGACTAGAAGCACCCTACATGAAATGACACTTAGTAGTAACATAGGTTAACCATGTCTTTTCATGTCGTTGCTATCTGATGTTTGCACATAACAATTAAATCAGTCTATGTGTGCAAAATTTCACACCTGTAGGGGTTAATTAAAGGTGTAAATTTGTTGTAAAAAAAACAGACTTTTTTGCTACGAATTTACACCTTTAATTAACCCCTACAGGTGTGAAATTTTGCACACATAGACTGATTTAATTGTTTGTGCAAATTAGATAGCAAAGGACATGAAAAGACATGGTTAACCCTATGTACACAAAGTGTCATTTCATGTCGGGTTCTGCATTTTCACAAAAGCCGGCAATTGAATTAGCGGCTATTATACTATGTAGAAGTGTAATGAACTACAAATATAAATATATATATATATATGTGTCACAAATTCAATGACATGTATATATATATATGAGGTGTAAAATTGCTGAAAAAAAATGCGTGGGCTCCCGCCCTATTTTCGCAACCAGACAGACAAAGCCAGTGAGTGGGGGCAGATAATAATAGCCCAGAGAGGGACCATTATTTTTGCCCCCCCCGGCTACTAACATCTGCCCCCAGACACCCCAGGAAAGACAAATCTATAATTAGATTCGCCCTTTCTGGCACTTTGCCCGTCTATTCCCATTGCCCTGTAGCGGTGGCGAATGGGTTAATATGGGGTTAAAGCCACCTTGCTATTGAAAGGTGACCTTAAGCCAGGTTAATAATTGAGAGCTGTCAATTAGACAACTATCAATTATTAATCCTATTGCATGAAATAAAAATAAAACACACACACTTTAATTAAAAATCATTTTAATGAAATAAAGACACATGTTTTTGACCATATTTTATTTTACTGCAAAAACCATTTCCTGTAATAAAAATAAAATAAAAAAGCAAAATTATTCTTACCTATCCCATGCACAGTCAGGTCCCACGGTGTAATCCTTCAGAAAGGGTTAATGTTTACTGCAGGGACCGCAGCTAATGCTGCAGCCTCACAGTAAACCCCAAATGAATGAGTTCCTCTCCTGCCTGACAGGAGAGTAAAGGCTGGGTGTCACATAACGATACACCAGCGATCCCGACAACGATATGCACTTGTCAGGATCGCTGGTGTATCGCTACATGATCGCTGCTGAGCTGCCAAACAGGCAGCTCAGGCAGCGATCTGGGACAGCGACACTGCGGGTAACATCGCTTAAGGGCCCGTCTCACATAGCGATATCGCTACCGAGATCGCTGCTGAGTCACAAGTTTTGTGACGCAGCAGCGAGCTCACCAGCGATATCGCTGTGTGTGACATTCAGCGACGATCAGCCGCCCTGCCGGGTATCGCTGATCGTCGCAGAAATGTCAGGACCTTTTTTTGATCGCTGGTTTCCCTCTGACAGGCACGCATCGCTGCGTGTGACAGGCGGGAGACCAGCGATCCGCTGGTAACCAAGGTACACAGCGGGTTTCCAGGCACCGCGCAGCGCTTGGAAACCCGCTGTGTACCTTGGATACCAGCTCCCTGCATCAGGGCGCTGGTATCCAAGGTACACAGCGGGTTTCTAGGCACAGCCCCGCGCCTGGAAACCCGCTGTGTACCTTGGTTACCAGCGGATCGCTGGTCTCCCGCCTGTCACACGCAGCGATGCGTGCCTGTCAGCGGGAAACCAGCGATCAAAAAAAGGTCCTGACATTTCAGCGACGATCAGCGATACCCGGCAGGGGGCTGATGTCGCTGAATGTCACACACAGCGATATCGCTGGTGAGCTCGCTGCTGCGTCACAAAACTAGTGACTCAGCAGCGATCTCGGTAGCGATATCGCTATGTGAGACGGGCCCTTAAGTGGAAAGCTTAATTGATTGCTTTCCACTTTCACTTCAGGTCAGCCAGGGACACAATCAGTGACGTCAGAGGAACTGATTAACAAAAATAGGGGTTCCCTTCGAAAAAAAACTGGCGTGGGGTCCCCCCTGTTTTTGTAACACAGCCAGATGAAGCAGGACCGCTGAGGCCAGGATTTCAGGCTGTTAAGGAGCCAAGATCCATGGACCTTGCCAGCTGAAATTAATACTTACTCACTCAGCAGTCTGCATATCTTGGCTGATTAACAAAAATAGGGGATCCCTCGAAAAAAATTGGCGTGGGGTCCCCCCTATTTTTGTTAACCAGCCAGATGAAGCAGACCGCTGAGGCCTGGATTTTCAGGCTGTTAAGGAGCCAAGATCCATGGACCTTGCCAGCCTGATAATACCAGGCCACAGCAGTCTGCATATCTTGGCTGATTAACAAAAATAGGGGATCCCCTCGAAAAAAATTGGCGTGGGGTCCCCCCTATTTTTGTTAACCAGCCAGATGAAGCAGACCGCTGAGGCCTGGATTTTCAGGCTGTTAAGGAGCCAAGATCCATGGACCTTGCCAGCCTGATAATACCAGGCCACAGCAGTCTGCATATCTTGGCTGATTAACAAAAATAGGGGATCCCCTCGAAAAAAATTGGCTGGGGTCCCCCCTATTTTTGTTAACCAGCCAGATGAAGCAGACCGCTGAGGCCTGGTTTTTCAGGCTGGTAAGGATCCAATATCCATGGACCTTGCAAGCCTGATAATACCAGGCCACAGCAGTCTGCTTAGCTTGGCTGGTTAACAAAAATAGGGGATCCCCTCAAAAAAAAAACGGCGTGGGGATCCCCCCTATTTTTGTTAACCAGCCAAGTAAAATGCAGACTGCTGCGGCCTGTTATTAAAAGACTGTCAAGGCCCATGGATTTTGGCCCTCAACAGCCTGATAATACCAGGCTACAGCAGCCCCACATTTGGCGCATCAAAAGATGTGCCAATTGTGGCACTTTACCCGGCTCTTCCCACTTGCCCTGTAGCGGTGGCAAGCGGGGTAATAAGGGGTTAATGTCACCATTGATTGCACTGTGACAATAAGCCCGGTTAATAATGGAGAGGCGTCAATAAGACACCGATCCATTATTAATCCCAAAGTTATTAAATGCATAAAAAAAGACAAAGCAAGAAAAAAGTATTTTAATGAAATAAAAGAGACAACACAGTTTTCATTAATTTTATTGTACTCTCATTCTGCGACGCCATCGATCTCCTGTAAAAAAAGAAAAAAAACAAACCAACAGTATACCACCTGTCCGACGCAGTCCATAACGACAGTCCCACGACGATCCAACTCTGCTACATCGCAATGACAGGCAGAGCCTGTCATCACGACGCAGCACAGCTGATTACCTGCTTCCCCGGCGGTGACGTCATCGGATGACTGCTTACGGCCGCGATACCTGCATCACTGCAGTTATGCAAAATGCATGTACCGCGGGAAAGAATATGCGGCCATCAAGCAGTCCAGGAGTGACGCGGATCTTCTGACAGGTAGTGCCGCTGACTCCTGACAGACCGACGACGACACTGACAGTGACAGTGAAATCCGATTCCGTATCCGATAAGATGAAAATATCGATCGAATCGATTCGATACAGCCAATATCGCGATACCGATATTTGCAGTATCGGAATGTAACCTATAGCGCTAATTCAATTGCAGGTTGTAAAATGCAACCGCTGAAATGACACTTGGTGTAATAGTTAACCATGTCTTTCATGTCCTTGCTATCGATTTGCAAAACATTACATCAGTCTTGTGTCAAATTTCACACCTGTGGGTAATTAAGGTGTAATCGTAGCAAAAGTCCGTTTTTTACAACGATTTACACTTAATTAACCCCTACAGGTGTGAAATTTTGCACACATAGACTTATGTAATTGTTTGTGCAAATCAGATAGCAAAGGACATGAAAAGACATGGTTAACCCTATGTACACCAAGTGTCATTTCATGTCGGGTGCTTCTGTCTTTTCACAGAAGCCGGCTTTACCCGGCAATTGAATCAGAGGATATTTTACTATGTAGAAGTGTATAAACTATACATATATGTATATATATATGTCACAATGACATGTATATATATATATATATATATGTATTCTATGTGTGTATATTTAGTGTTTACAAGAAATAAAGGTTTTTTTTAGTTGCGATATTTTGTTCCCATAGACTTACATGGGACTTCCGGTATCGGAATCGGATATCGCCGATATTTAGTGATATCGGCGATGCCATTCCGATCCAATATTTTTAGATATCGAGCAGTATCGCTCAACACTAATGCTGAGTTTAAGAAAATATAGGCAGCAATAAACATCTATTCATGGTAAATGTACACATATGTACAGTTTTGAGACTGGCACAAATTTTGTTTTTCACAAAATTCACTGAGTCTGTTTTTTAGATTGTTTACATGTTTCTTTGGTTAACCGAATACAATTATAAACATTTCATAAGTTTTTAAACTTTTACCTATGAATACAAGAGGTGGACATAGCATTGTTGCAACTTGTGCAGCCACACAAGGGCCTAAGGGTTAAGAGTATCCACATCTAGCTTCAAAGCCTCAAAAAAATTCTTCACTATTGGACAAAAAAGGGCCCATACTGTTTGGCACAGTGGACCTCTTTTGTCTGTGTCTGCCCAAAGTTAAATACTTGAAGTTTATGCAAAGAATCAGTATTTACAAATTTGAGCCTTATTTTTCAAGACTTTTATAATTCAGCCTCTCAGGCTGGATATAAGCTTTAGGGCTAAATCCTAACTGATGGCAACCCATCCTTGGCTAATCAATGCTTGAATTTTATCATAATTTCTGTGTTTTTGGTTGTCCAATTTTTTTTGTGGATGGGCGATAGGTTCTCAATGTGATTGAGATCTGGGGAGTTTATTGACTATGAATTCAAATTTCAATTCTTTGCTCACTTAGTCATCCAGATATCACTTTTATTTTGTGATATAGTGCTTTATAATGCTTGAAAGGCATCATTTATTATATGAGGATCCACCACCACTTTGACCACAACCAGTGTTTTTAGATGCTGTTGAGCCTCCTCTACCAACAATATTTGTGGTATTACCTGCTTCTGTGTTGACTGATGAAGAAGAAAAACTTCAACTGGAAGTTCTTTAAGCCAGATGTTGGTTCTGCTTTTTATTTAGATGAAACATCTCTCCTGTTCTGAAGACATTACCTCCTGTGATGAATCGCAGGGGGGATATATTTGGTTATCCCACCACTGCCACCAATATATGATGAATGGGCACGGGAGATATGGTTTATGATCCCACCGCTGTCACCAAATGTGAGGAAATGGGCACAGGGGATACTGTTTATGATCACACCGCTGCCACCAAATGTGAGGAAAAATATCAATCGCAGGGTGAATATATTTAGTTATCCCACCTCTGCCACCAATATGTCACCAACTGTAGGGATTTATGTATATCACACTTTCCAGTTCTGGTTTGGAACTCGCATCTCTCCCGCGCCCCCCTTACCCTCAGATCAGTCAGGGAACTGCACCTAGAATAAGTAGTTGCCAGGCAGGCCAACTGGATGTGTACTGGCTATTAGGCACCCTGCAGCGAGGGAAATATAACTACTCCCAGCTGAAGCCAGGCAATACGCTTATGAAACCTGCTCCATCACTGCCAGCTTTACCCAACAAGCCCAGATCACACTTCGCTGCCACCAGCCTCTGATTCTAGAATGTGGGGCAGGGGCCACTCCAATTAGTAGCATTGGCTTGATTTATCATGGATATCATGGGGGCACATTATAGAGTAAGGAGAAACAAAGCTAGTAATTTTACAGATATTACTCCAAAAAGGTAGGCAGTGTTTACAAAAGGTATAAAAGATATTGCAAAGGGAGACAACTGAAATATGCACAAACAATTACAAAATAACAGGTATTAAAAGAAGAAAACACTTACAGTTGCTTAAGTCACTTCATAGCAGACCATGCGGTGCAGGGGGAGGGGCGACACATCAAAGTGCATCACATAGCCTTTCTGCATCAGGTTTCCAAGGCAAAAGCTGCTGCAAAATGAGCTTACACTATCTCATACCCCCTGGTCGTGACATCACTGAGGTGGGTGGAGCTATGGAAGCACTCCTCTTTTTACAAATACCTAATAGCTCATAAGTATCAAATTTCAAGGAGGGACCCTTGTATAGCGACGAACAAAGTATCATCTTTCTCAGCAATGCATTGCCATTCACTTAAGTCAAAACAGGAGTACCTGTAAGAACCGGTTAAGTAGGAATCCATTTCTCAGATTCTGCTCGTGCCAGAGCTTAGGCAAAGGCGCTGGAGGGTAGCTTTAACATTGCAGGTCCTAAATATGTAATTTTTATATCTCTGTCACTGAATGGGATGGAGTTATTACATCTTTAATAACTCCCACATACAACAAAGGAAGCACATGGTGGACACAATTAACTGGTTTCTGCTAATTAACTCATTCCTGAGGGAGGGGTAGGAAGGGTTTAGTATGGCATGCAGGCGAAGTGAAGGGAGCCAGGGAGAGAGCAGTCGTGACAGGGGAAGGGGGGTCTGTACAGCTATGGAACCTTCTAGAAGTGTACTTTGTGAGCATATTCGTAGTGTCATTACACCTCCCCTTTTGGATTGCCCTACAGAGGCAGGACCTTTCGGTACTCCTCCATGCGCACCTCGGCAGGTTAGCCCCAGCAGGACAACCCATCTGCGTTGCTGTGCTTGCTTCCCTTTTTGTGTTTCACTGTAAAGTCGTACTGCTGGAGTCAAGGCTCCAGCGTAGCAACATTCCGTTGGTTTCGGACACGGTGTGCAGCCAGCTTAGGGGGTTGTGTTCGGTCACCATGGTGAAGGTGCGTCCATACAGGTAGGGCTGCAAACGTTGCAATGCCCAGACCATGGTCAGGCACTCTTCTCGATGTTGGAGTAGGCCACTTCCCTCTGCAGAAGCTTCCGGCTCAAGTACAACACGGGGTGCTCTTGGTTCCCTGAGTAGACCTGGCTAAGCACAGCACCGAGGCCAAACTTACTGGCGTCGGTCTGCACCAGTAACGGCCGACTGCTGTCGACTGCTTTTAACACTGGAGACTTGCACAGGGCTGTTTTCAAAGCCCGGAAGGCCACCTCACAGCCGTCTGTCCAGTCGACTGTTTGGGATAGCTTTTTCCTGGTGAGGTCTGTCAAAGTTTTGCCAGGCTACTATAGTTCTGTATGAATCACCTATAGTACCCTGCAGTGCCTAAGAAGGACATCACCTGTTTCTTGGTCCTTGGGGGTGGACCAGGATGCGATCACATCCACTTTCTCTGGCTCTGGCCTCATGGAGCCCCCGCCTACCCGGTGCCCCAGGTAGTGGACCTCACTCATGCCCATTCGGCACTTTCCCGGCTTGATGTTCAGGCCTGCTTGGTGAACTGTTGTGAATGTGTTAGAAATGAATACCATTCAATGAAGATTGGCAATCAGGAGTTACAGACTGGACTTATATAAGGGAGGTTCCCTCCAGCCAATGTCTCCATATTAAATGTCCCTGGAAGAAGTAAACGAAAGGAAACAGGATTAAGAATCTCCTAAGTTTAAGCCTAGGTTCATTGGACCTTATAAGATCTTGGAGATTCTTAATCCTGTTTCCTTTCGTTTACTTTTTCCAGGGACATTTAAGATGGAGACATTGACTGGAGGGAACCTCCCTTATATAAGACCAGTCTGTAACTCCTGATTGCCAATCTTCATTGAATGGTATTCATTTCTAACACATTCACAACAGTGAACACGCTGGAGCACCTCCAGGAGATGCTAAAAGTGTTCCTCCCAGGTGGGACTGAAGATGGCATTGTCATCCAGGTACGCCACCACGTACTTCTCCAGTACCTGAAGCAGGTGGTTGGCCATCCGCTGGAAAGTGGCAGGGGCATTTTTCATGCCGAAGGGCATGACCGTGGACTCATACAGTCCGAAAGGGGTGATAAAGGTCTCCGGTGAATCTGTCAGTATCCCCGACTCAAATCCATGATCGATTGGTATTCCGCTTTTGCTAACCGCTCAAGTAGCTCCTCGATGCGTGGCATTGGGTGCGCATCAGAGGTAGTGATGGCGTTGAGCCCCCTGTAGTCCACGCAGAACCAGGTGGTTCGATCCTTCTTCAGCACGAGGACTACAGGTGAGGCCTATGTGCTTTTGGACTGTTGAATCACCCCCAGCTGCCACATCTCATCTATCTCTTGGCGCATTTCATGCTACACCTCATAAGAGATCCGATAGATAGAGTTGAGCGATACTTTCCGATATCCTAAAGTATCGGAATCGGAATGGTATCGCCGATATCACTAAAATATCGGCGATACCCGATACCGATACCGGAAGTCCCATGTAAGTCTATGGGAACAAAATATCGCAACTAAAAAAACCCCATTCTTTCCTTGTAAACACTAAATATACACACATAGAATATATATATATATATATACATGTCATTGTGACATATATATATACATATTTGTATAGTTTATACACTTCTACATAGTAAAATATCCTCTGATTCAATTGCCGGGTAAAGCCGGCTTCAGTGAAAAGACAGAAGCACCCGACATGAAATGACACTTGGTGTACATAGGGTTAACCATGTCTTTTCATGTCGTTTGCTATCTTATTTGCACAAACAATTAAATCAGTCTATGTGTGCAAAATTTCACACCTGTAGGGGTTAATTAAAGGTGTAAATTCGTTGTAAAAAAAACGGACTTTTTTGCTACGAATTTACACCTTTAATTAACCCCTACAGGTGTGAAATTTTGCACACATAGTCTGATTTAATTGTTTGTGCAAATTAGATAGCAAAGGACATGAAAAGACATGGTTAACCCTATGTACACCAAGTGTCATTTCATGTCGGGTCATAGGTCATAGGTGTTCGGTCTGGATGCTGAACTTTACTGTTCGGGTTCGCCCATCTCTACTTGCAAAATCACCAATCTATAGCACTAGCTTCTCCAAGAGCAGTTCTCCTAATCACAGCTCTGACTATCCTGAGCTATGTGCTTGTTCAAGTGCCATTATCTCTATATGTACCGTAAATACAGTGATAGCAGTGTACATTATAAAACAAATCACTAATAGCTGAATGTGTTACAGCAGAACTTTATAGTTCTACTAATACTATAACTCAGCCTATCCTATCAGAAACAAAGAAGTAAAAGCAACATAGCTCTGACCTGCTCCAGAGACAAATTGAGAATATTTCTTTAATTGTAACCACAACAATACCAGCACATTAAAAAGTTGTTGTTGTCCAATGTCCATATAGTACTATATTATGCTAAACAGTGGCCAGAGACCGCCATACCATGCCACAATAGTCCCATAGTTTGTTTTCATAGGACAGTGCGATTCTGTGCCTGCACACAGCCATATACTTTGCATAAAGTACCATATTCTACCTGCAAAGAACCAAATTGTGTGTTTGCAGTCCTACAATGAGCCTATATTGCACCCAATAAACTACACATTAGACCCAAATTAGAGTAATACTTGCCCATGTACATAGATGCCAGAGAGAACCACGTTTGTAAGTTACTGTGTATAACAACGCACATTATTCCATATTGTGCCCTGTTTGATTGATCCGATTCCTAACTGAAGGTGGTTTTCCAATCCTTAAAGAAAACTTCAAACTTGCTCCAAATAGTAAAACATAATCTAATATATTCATGTTTTACCCTTACCCCTCCTGTGCTGCTGGCCACAGGACCAACCGTGTGTTGCTTTCCATTGCGCTTGACAGCAGTGATTGGCTGCCTGAGTGACATGGCATTCAATCGACCTCAAAGCATGGTTAACAACTCCTGAAGGTTCT
The DNA here is from genome assembly GCA_033576555.1 of Oophaga sylvatica. NCBI lineage: Eukaryota > Metazoa > Chordata > Amphibia > Anura > Dendrobatidae > Oophaga > Oophaga sylvatica. The sequence goes on along the minus strand of JARQOD010000008.1, from coordinate 82,031,992 downwards.
CAGCTCCCAAAACTTTCATGAATGGGCTAATCTCTAAATCCCACCCTTGCCCACTCAAATTGTATAAAATATAGACATGCGGACCCTCGATTTTACCTGATCCGTAGACCATATTGTTTTATATCCATTCAGGAGTTAGGAACACTCTGGCACAACAAGATACTTCTCTTTTATATCCTAAATATGCATGCATGCTAATATTCTGTTACTTTTGATGATGCCAAACCCTATATAGATTTGTATAATCATTGGGTCACATGGCAAAACAAAAATAGGGACAAAGTCAAGTTTGACACCAAATCAGACAAATTCACATTTAGGAGAATCAAAGAACAATCAGACTAATGATCTGTTGAGACTGGGTACACCTTTAGAATACATATAGCCAGTGGCACAACATAAATCTTTTACACGTCAATGCAAAGTCAATAACATGGCCCTCTATAATTGAAAATAAAAATAGTTTGCGCACATAAAAACTACAAGACAAAAGGATCTGTAGAAAAATAGGAATATGCATGTGTCAAATGGAAAACAATACATAAATTCAGACGCACTCTGTAGAACAGTTTGAGATGCAGATGTAATAATACAGTAATAAATAAATATTGCACTAAGACCCGTGAGAAAAAGGTGATGAGAAAAGCCTGTAGTCTATTATGTAGTAAACCCCAAACCAAAGGACTAAATAGTCATAATACGCATAAGGTATTTATTCATATGGGTATTAATATGGACAAACCCTGAAAAAGTAAAAGAGGTCCTCTTTTAACGATGGAGCAGAAAAACGCTGCAGAAATCCTAAAAAACCTTTTATGCAGAAAGGTCAGAAGAAATTGACACTGTCCCGGCCGGTGACAGCTCAGATGAATGAGTATTAGTGGTGCACTGTGGAGAAAATAGTCCTGTTTGCACAGGTTTTACCTGACAACCCCGATGGGTCACTTGCAATAGAAAGTCCAATTTCAGCCTCCTCTGGCCTGCTGACAACCCCGATGGGTCACTTGCAGTAGAAAGTCCGACTTCAGCCTCCTATGGCCCGCAGACGAAACTTACATCCGTTGATGAAAGCCGGTGATCTCTGGCCTCCGTGGCCAGATCAGGAACCCGGCTGATGATGTTGAATCCTCACTAGGAAGAAGGATGTGGGCAGGACCTGTTGGTAAACTAGCCTGCCTCAAGCACAGTAGTACACAAAATCGCAATATCTAACTGTCCCTCAGAGTGAGCAGAGTAGCGTTCTGTCCCTAACTGAGTTCACAGCACAGTGACGCTAAAATGGCTGCGGCGCCTTTTATAGTGCATTCTGACATCATTTCAGCAGCCAATCACAGCCATGCCATTAGTTAAGATGACCGCAGCATTACAGGATGTGCCCACACTTCATAAGATTCATCATTGGCTGACTAACATCACATTGCCTCTCAAAGAATTATGGGAACTTCCGATTCCGGTATACGATATTGAAAAAGTATCGGAATTAAGTATCGGAATTCCGATAACGCGAATATCGGCCGATACCCGATACTTGCGGTATCGGAATGCTCAACACTACCGATAGAGCGTCCGGCATCGTGGGGCATGATTACTAACTCAGTCCTTCTGGGTCGGTAGGTAAACATGGCCCGGAAGCGTTCCAGCATGATTTGCAGCTGCGACCGCTGGGGAGCAGTTAGCAAGGCGCTCACCTCCACGTTCTCGATGGACCCACCGGCCTTGGCTTGGGCCAGTATGTCCAGGAGAGGGTCTTCCTCCCTGAACTCGGGCAGGTTGCAGACCGGTTGGACGCAGGCTTCACTTTCCTGATGAGCCTTCATCATATTGATGTGAAAGGCCTTACGCCTACCCAGGGCGGGTTCAAGAGTGACCACATAGGTGACTGGGTTGAGCTGTTGGTGCACGATGTACGGGACTTCCCAGGATGCCTGAAGCTTATGCTTTGGTACAGGGACCACACCCACACCTTCTGACACACCTGGTAGGTCTGCTTCCAGGCGTTCTGGTCGTACCAATGCTTTTGGTCAGTCTGAGCCTGCGTCATGTTGTCATGCACCAACTGCATCAAGGTCTGCATTTTGTCGGAAGCGCATGGCATACTCCACTATGGACACTTCAGAAGGGTTTGGCTCCTCTACCCAGGATTCCCTTACCAACTTAATGTGTCCCCGGTCTCACCTGCCATACAAGAGTTTGAAGGGGGAGAACCCGTCGAGGCCAGCAGAACCTTTCGGTAAGCGAATAGCAGGTGTGGGAGGTACCGCTCCCAGTCGCGCCCTAGGGTCTCAACCAGCATGTGCAGCATCTGTTTGAGGGTACCGTTGAAGCGCTCACACAAGCCATTGGTCTGTGGGTGATACACACTCGATACCAGACGCTTCACCTGCATTTTCTTACAGAGAGCCTCCATAAGGCGAAATATGGTTCGGGCCCCTTGATCGGTAAGCACCCCCTACACCCTTGAAAAGAAGGCCAACAGTGCATCCACCACCTTATCCACCCTAGTTGAGGACAGAGCCACTGCCTCTGGGTACCGGGTAGCGTAGTCTACCACAGAGAGGACGTATTGCTTTCCAGAGATGCTGGGGATGGCCAACTGACCCACAATGTTCACCACGATCCTCTGGAAAGGCTCCTCTATCACTGGCAAAGGGATCAGGGGAGCCTTTAAAGCAGGCCCCACCTTCCCCACTATTTGACAGGTGATACAGGAGCAGCAGTAGTTTGTCACGTGTGTCCCCATCTTGGGCCAATAGAAGTGTTGAGACAGCCGGGCCTTAGTTTTGCTGATCCTGAAGTGTCCAGCAAGTGGAATCTCAAGGGTAATCAGCAACAGCTCATCCCTGAATTGATAAGGGATGACCAGCTGTCTTTCCCTCAACCACTCCTTTTGGGATTCTCCGGGTACTGTCTCCTGGTACAACCTTCCATGTTCCCAGAACACCCTCTCCTTATCAGTCACGGAGGTGGGCATCTCGGTGTGGTATCTCAAGTTCTCCAGGCTCGCATCTGATTGCAGAGTAGCCTGGAACTCCTGGTTGGAGGCAGCAGAAGTGATATCAAGGTCCCTTCCTCACTGGGACCCTATGGGACATGCTCTGGGTCCATCTCTGGTTCAGTCAACCCTGTGGCTGAGTAGGGTCCGGAAGGCAGGGCATTACCTGCGTTCTGGGCACTCTGACTGTGGGTGACAGCAGCTATGTAGGCTGTCTCCCCATGGATTTCTCCAGCACCATCAGCCAGTGCTGCTATGGGCCCTACCTTCCTGTCCACCCCCAACACTTCAGGAGCAGTGCTATTTATGGGCCAGTTACCTTCCTCTGTGGCACTGGTCAGTTGCACGGCATCACCTTACTCACGGTTCCCATTCACCTCCCAATTTCCTTTAGCACCCTCGCTTGCTCCTGTTAGGGGTTCCTCAGCCATATCACCCCACAGAGTGACGTGGCTGAGCACTCCTGCACCTGTGGACGCATCAACCTTTTCAGAAAAAAGGTTAGCAGATACAGCCTGCACATTACATCACTATCATCATCATCCCTGTTAGGGTTCGATTTCCCGCTGCTGCACAAGGGAGTCTCGAACCTGTCCCGCTGCGGTCTCCCATTCATCTCCGGCCGCAGTGGAGCCTGCTCAGCAGAGACGTCGGTCCAGGCGTCTTGCCCACTCCTCTACTGTGCAGTTACTTGCTGCTGCCTTTCCTGGATCTGCTATTATAGCCAGTGCTGGAGCAGTCGTCTTTAAGACAAAGTCCTGCTTTTTCCCATCTGAGCATGCCCAGAGTGAGATCTCTCATTGGAGATCAGGGGTCACATGTTCAGGTGCTGCAGCAGCTCCTATTGGTCCGCCAGGAAGGTCATGTAGCTACGTTTGTTTGTAACAGCTTCTCATTGGTCCTTGTTCCTGGAAGGTCCTGTAGCTGTTGCTATAAAAGGGTAGCATGGCTGGGCCGCCATGCGCTAATATCAATCATTGTATGCTATGCGCCAGTGTGGTCATGTGTATGTGTGGATAGGGACCCGGCTGAAATAAGCCACTAGAATACCGACTTAATCGGTGAGGAGTTTGGTATGGTAGCTGGTCAGGGTCTGTGTCCTAGATGCCCTAAATTACTGGCATAACCGGTGAGGAGTTTGATTGCCGTATTCAGGGCCTGGCGTTCAGACGCCATAGATTGCGGGTGACTCCTGCGAGGACATTAGCGCATGATCACGCTTTATGTGCGCTTAGCACTTAACTGTGTGTCTGGGAGCCTTACAGGACACAGTGCTTTTTCTCAGCGGCCCTGTGACGTAACAGGGTTCGCTTTCAACGCTAGTCAGCGCCCTAGCGTGTTTTCTTTGCCACTCAGTTGTGTCTAGTGAGTGCGCACACATCGCCATATAGCGTTGCGGCTCCTCTTCTAGCGGCTCTGTGGAGTAACAGAGTTCGCACTCATTGCCACAGCGCATTACGGCGTTTATGTTGGCAGCTCTGCGGGATAACAGAGTTTGCTTCTTGCGCCTTTTTGCCAGCAGCGGGCTTCGCCTGCACGGTGGACCCCGGGCTGCGAACGCACTTATTATTTATATTATTTTGTGCGTTCTGCCAGCCTTAACATAATATTAGCGCCAGGGTCTGGCTGGTAAAATGGCGGACGACCAGCGTCTGCAGCGGTATATCCAGCAGCTGGAGGGTAGGTTGGCGACTCTAGAGCGCACAACCTCAGCGGTGGATGTTACCGCAGTCGCGGTTCAGGCTGCTAGTGTGGCCGCCGCCAGTTTGTCCTCTGCTACCCCTGCTCCGACTATTTCCCGCCTCCCACTTCCAGACAAGTTTACCGGTGACAGTAAACAATGTCGGGGTTTCGTCAGTCAGTGCTCCATACATCTAGAGCTTCTGGCTGCACGTTATCCCACGGAGCGGGCGAAAGTGGGTTTTATCATATCCCTTTTGTCGAGCAGGGCGTTGGAGTGGGTAACGCCATTATGGGAGCGCGATGATCGTGTGGTGCAGAGTGCTCCTCTCTTCTTGGACACTCTTAAACAGGTCTTTTTAGGACCTCGTGTCACCCACGATGCGGCTCTTCAATTGTTGGCTATCACTCAGGGTTCATCCATGGTCAGCCAGTTTGCCGTCCAATTTCGGACTCTGGTCTCTGAGCTGTATTGGCCAGATAAAGTCCTTATACCCGTATACTGGAGGGGACTGGCAGACCATGTGAAGGACGCCTTGTCCACCAGGGAGATTCCTGCCACACTGGAGGAGCTCATTACCATATCTACCCGCATCGACCTTCGTTTTAACGAGCGGTGGTTGGAGCGGGCCCAGTGTAGGCAGAGGTTCCGGCTGGCGCCCACCTTCGCCAGACCTCTGGAATCTTCCATTCAGGCGTTCGATTCCCCTGAGGCCATGGAGATTTCTCGAGTGAGACCTAAGTCTCGGGCTGCTCGAGTATCTGTGACCTGTAATGCCTGCCAACAAATAGGGCATTATGCTAACAAATGTCCATGGCGGTCGGGAAACGACCGCGTCTAGTAACCATTGGAGGGGGTTCACTAGACACAGCAGTACACGCCTCCAAGTTGTCCTTTAGGGTTACAATCAATTTTGGCTCATCCACTTTAACAGTCACGCTTTGTGTGGATTCTGGAGCCGAAGGAAATTTCATGTCTTCTACCTTCGCTCTCCGCCACTCTATACCTCTGGTGATGCTCGCCAAACCCGTGACTGTTCGAGTAGTGAATGGGTCGACACTGCCTTCACCAATCACAAATCAGACCATCCCTTTCACGTTGTCAATGTCACCTTCCCATCAAGAGATTATCTCACTTTTAGTCATTCCCGAGGGAATAGACGAGATCTTGTTAGGGATGCCCTGGCTCCATTTCCATTCTTCACTAGAGTTGAGCGATACTTTCCGATATCCAAAAGTATCGGAATCGGAATGGTATCGCCGATACCATTAAAATATCGGCGATACCCGATACCGGAAATCCAATGTAAGTCTATGGGAACAAAATATCGTAACTAAAAAAACCCCATTCTTTCCTTGTAAACACTAAATATACACACATAGAATACATATATATATATATATATACATGTCATTGTGACATATATATATATATATATATATATATATACATATATGTATACTTTATACACTTTACATAGTAAAATAGCCTGTGATTCAATTGCCGGGTAAAGCCGGCATCTGTGAAAAGACAGAAGCACCCGACATGAAATGACACTTGGTGTACATAGGGTTAACCATGTCTTTTCATGTCGTTTGCTATCTGATTTGCACAAACAATTACATCAGTCTATGTGTGCAAAATTTCACACCTGTAGGGGTTAAAGTTGTAAATTCGTTGTAAAAAAAACGGACTTTTTTGCTACGAATTTACACCTTTAATTAACCCCTACAGGTGTGAAATTTTGCACACATAGACTGATGTAATTTTTTGTGCAAATCAGATAGCAAAGGACATGGTTAACCCTATGTACACCAAGTGTCATTTCATGTCGGGTTCTGCATTTTTCACAAAAGCCGGCAATTGAATTAGCGGCTATTATACTATGTAAAAGTGTATGAACTATAAAAAATAAATATATATATGTGTCACAAATTCAATGACATGTATATATATATATGAGGTGTAAAATTGCTGAAAAAAAATGCGTGGGCTCCCGCCCTATTTTCGCAACCAGACAGACAAAGCCAGTGAGTGGGGGCAGATAATAATAGCCCAGAGAGGGACTATTATTTTTGCCCCCCCCTGGCTACTAACATCTGCCCCCAGACACCCCAGGAAAGACAAATCTATAATTAGATTCGCCCTTTCTGGCACTTTGCCCGTCTATTCCCATTGCCCTGTAGCGGTGGCGAATGGGTTAATATGGGGTTAAAGCCACCTTGCTATTGAAAGGTGACCTTAAGCCAGGTTAATAATTGAGAGCTGTCAATTAGACAACTATCAATTATTAATCCTATTGCATGAAATAAAAATAAAACACACACACTTTAATTAAAAATCATTTTAATGAAATAAAGACACATGTTTTTGACCATCTTTTATTTTACTGCAAAAACCATTTCCTGTAATAAAAATAAAATAAAAAAGCAAAATTATTCTTACCTATCCCATGCACAGTCAGGTCCCACGGTGTAATCCTTCAGAAAGGGTTAATGTTTACTGCAGGGACCGCAGCCTCACAGTAAACCCCCAAATGAATGAGTTCCTCTCCTGGCTGACAGGAGAGTAAAGGCTGGGTCTCACATAACGATACACCAGCGATCCCGACAACGATATGCACTTGTCAGGATCGCTGGTGTATCTGTCATGTGTGCATTGCCACGAAGATCGTCGCGGTTGCACATTTTGACTTCTCACAGCTGAGTTGCTGTTTCTTTGTGTTTGGCAGCTAGGGAGTTAATTCTGTCTGTGCTCGGTGCTGGGACTGGGTGCAGTTTCTCCCGGCTGCAATTGATTATTTGTTGATTGGTTTCCTTTAAGTTTCTGGTTGTCTGCTTTGGGAGTTGCCAGTGAAACCCTTCATGCAGACCACAGATAGGAATGAATCTGTATAGACTCTAGTTGAGAGCTCCTTAGTTGTTTTAAGCTTAACTTCCTTAGAGTTTATTTCCCAGACCATTTATGTTCCTTCGGTGTTTGAGTGTGTATGCAAGAGAGTGCTATCCTGTCTGTCTTATATGTCTAATCTGTGTATTTAGCTGAGATCAGCCCATATCCCTTTGGTGGTAATCAGGATCCTTCTTAGGACTGATTACAGGGTTCAGGGTCTGACAGGAGACAGGGTTAGGCTGGAGACTTGGACCTCTGAACCATTATCAGTACCTCCAAGGTAAGGGATTAGTTAGGACCCCAGTGTAGGGTCAGGTTAGACCCCGGTCCTCCTCTTTCCTGTTACAGCTCATCAAGTCCTCAAGATTAACCCTGAGTTCAACTGATATCGTTTCTGCACATCTAGTCCTCAAGATTAACCCTAAGTTCTGCTGATATTGTGTCAGGTAAATCTATTTTATACTTACATTCTGATGTTGCTAAACTATATGTTGTATAGAGTGTGGTTCCTGTATAAATAGTTTACTGACATTGTAGTCATATCATTAGACAGCGTGACAGTATCGCTACATGATCGCTGCTGAGCTGCCAAACAGGCAGCTCAGGCAGCGATCTGGGACAGCGACACTGCGGGTAACATCGCTTAAGGGCCCGTCTCACATAGCGATATCGCTACCGAGATCGCTGCTGAGTCACTAGTTTTGTGACGCAGCAGCGAGCTCACCAGCGATATCGCTGTGTGTGACATTCAGCGACGATCAGCCCCCCTGCCGGGTATCGCTGATCGTCGCTGAAATGTCAGGACCTTTTTTTGATCGCTGGTTTCCCGCTGACAGGCACGCATCGCTGTGTGTGACAGGCGGGAGACCAGCGATCCGCTGGTAACCAAGGTACACAGCGGGTTTCCAGGCGTGGGGCTGTGCCTAGAAACCCGCTGTGTACCTTGGATACCAGCGCCCTGATGGAGGGGAGCTGGTATCCAAGGTACACAGCAGGTTTCCAGGCACCGCGCAGCGCTTGGAAACCCGCTGTGTACCTTGGATACCAGCTCCCTGCATCAGGGCGCTGGTATCCAAGGTACACTGCGGGTAACTAAGCGATGTTACCCGCAGTGTCGCTGTCCCAGATCGCTGCCTGAGCTGCCTATTTGGCAGCTCAGCAGCAATCATGTAGCGATACACCAGCGATCCTGACAAGTGCATATCGTTGTCAGGATCGCTGGTGTATCATTATGTGAGACCCAGCCTTTAGTTACCCGCAGTGTACGTTGGATACCAGCGCCCTGATGCAGGGAGCTGGTAACCAAGGTACACAGCGGGTTTCCAAGCGCTGTGCGGTGCCTGGAAACCCGCTGTGTACCGTACCTTGGATACCAGCTCCCTGCATCAGGGCGCTAGTATCCAAGGTACACAGCGGGTTTCTAGGCACAGCCCCGCGCCTGGAAACCCGCTGTGTACCTTGGTTACCAGCGGATCGCTGGTCTCCCGCCTCTCACACGCAGCGATGCGTGCCTGTCAGCGGGAAACCAGCGATCAAAAAAAGGTCCTGACATTTCAGCGACGATCAGCGATACCCGGCAGGGGGGCTGATCGTCGCTGAATGTCACACACAGCGATATCGCTGGTGAGCTCGCTGCTGCGTCACAAAACTAGTGACTCAGCAGCGATCTCGGTAGCGATATCGCTATGTGAGACGGGCCCTTAAGCAATTGATTGCTTTCCACTTTCATTTCAGGTCAGCCAGGGACACAATTAGTGACGTCAGAGGGAACTGATTAACAAAAATAGGGGTTCCCTTCGAAAAAAAAATGGCGTGGGGTCCCCCCTATTTTTGTTAACCAGCTAGATGAAGCAGACCGCTGAGGCCTGGATTTTCAGGCTGTTAAGGAGCCAAGATTCATGGACCTTGCCAGCCTGATAATACCAGGCCACAGCAGTCTGCATATCTTGGCTGATTAACAAAAATAGGGGATCCCCTCGAAAAAAATTGGCGTGGGGTCCCCCCTATTTTTGTTAACAGCCAGATGAAGCAGACGGCTGAGGCCTGGATTTTCAGGCTGTTAAGGAGCCAAGATCCATGGACCTTGCCAGCCTGATAATACCAGGCCACAGCAGTCTGCATATCTTGGCTGATTAACAAAAATAGGGGATCCCCTCGAAAAAAATTGGCGTGGGGTCCCCCCTATTTTTGTTAACCAGCCAGATGAAGCAGACCGCTGAGGCCTGGATTTTCAGGCTGTTAAGGAGCCAAGATCCATGGACCTTGCCAGCCTGATAATACCAGGCCACAGCAGTCTGCATATCTTGGCTGATCAACAAAAATAGGGGATCCCCTCGAAAAAAATTGGCGTGGGGTCCCCCTATTTTTGTTAACCAGCCAGATGAAGCAGACCGCTGAGGCCTGGTTTTTCAGGCTGGTAAGGATCCAATATCCATGGACCTTGCCAGCCTGATAATACCAGGCCACAGCAGTCTGCTTAGCTTGGCTGGTTAACAAAAATAGGGGATCCCCTCGAAAAAAAAAACGGCGTAGGGATCCCCCTATTTTTGTTAACCAGCCAAGTAAAATGCAGACTGCTGCGGCCTGGTATTAAAAGACTGTCAAGGCCCATGGATTTTGGCCCTCAACAGCCTGATAATACCAGGTTACAGCAGCCCCACATTTGGCGCATCAAAAGATGTGCCAATTGTGGCACTTTACCCGGCTCTTCCCACTTGCCCTGTAGCGGTGGCAAGCGGGGTAATAAGGGGTTAATGTCACCGTTGATTGCACGGTGACAATAAGCCCGGTTAATAATGGAGAGGCGTCAATAAGACACCGATCCATTATTAATCCCAAAGTTTTTAAATGTTTAAAAAAAAGACACAGCAAGAAAAAAGTCTTTTAATGAAATAAAAGAGACAACACAGTTTTCATTTCTTTTATTACTCTCTCATTCCTGCGACTCCATCGATCTCCTGTAAAAAAATAAAAAAAAACAAACCAACAGTATACCACCTGTCCGACGCAGTCCATAGTAACGACTGTCCCACGACGATCCAGCTCTGCTACATCGGAATGACAGGCAGAGCCTGTCATCGCGACGCAGCACAGCTGATTATCTGCTTCCCCGGCGGTGACATCATCGGACTGCTTTACGGCCGCGATTACCCAGCAGTCACTGCAGTTATTGCGAGAAACTGCATGTGACCGCCAGGGAGAAGAGGATGGCGGCCATTAAGCAGTCCGGGATGTGACCGCCGGAGATCTTCTGCCGGGTAAGTGCCGCTGACTCCTGACAGACCCGACTGACGGACACTGACAGTGACAGTGACATTCCGATTCCGGTATCCGATATGACGAAAATATCGGTACTCGGAATCGGAATTCCGATACAGCCAATATCGGCAGATACCCGATATTTGCAGTATCGGAATGCTCAACACTATTCTCCACACATTGAGTGGAACTCTGGGAGGATATTGGGTTGGGGTGAGTCATGTAAAGGCAGATGTATGAGGGAATGCATTCAGGTGGCCACTACAGAGATGCCCGCAGATCTTACTTCTCTTCCTAATTACTATTGGTCATATGCAGACGTATTCTCCAAAAAGGCTGCAGAAGTCCTTCCACCTCACCGTCCCTATGACTGTCCTATTGACCTCTTGCCTGGAGCAGAACCTCCTCGGGGACGGGTCTATCCCCTTTCTCTCCCGGAGACGGAGGCTATGTGTCACGGGTGTGTCGCTGCGAAGATCGTCGCGATTGCACACCCTGACTTCTCACAGCTGAGTTTCTGCTGCTGGGTGTTTTTCGCAGTGAGAGAGTTAATTCTCCCTCTCTCTGTGCTGGACAAGACCAGCCTCGCTCAGCTGCAATTAATGTTGCAATAATTGGTTTCCTTCAAATACCTGCCTGTCTGCTAGGGAAGTGTCGGTGAAAGCATTCATGCAGACCAGCAGAGCGGATCATATTGAGAAGTTTAAAGCTAAGAGTACCTGTTGTGGTTTTCTCCTCTCCTCGCTTTATTATTTATCTCCTTACCCGTTGGTGTTCCCTCTGTAGTGGTAGTTTTGTATGCAAGGTGTCTTTTGTTTTACCCCTTGTACTGTCTCGTTCGTCTTATACTGTGTGTAGGTAGTTACCTTCCCGTTTCCCTGTGGTGGTAATCAGGGTCCTTCTCAGGACTAGATTACAGTGGTCAGGGATTCACAGGAGATAGGGTTACGCTGGCGGCCTGGACCTCTGTACCATCAACAGTACCTCCAGGTAGAGGGATTAGTCAGGACCCCAGCTTAGGGTCAGCATAGACCCCGGTCCTCCTGTATGCAGAGACAGCGTGACACTATGTCCCAATATATCCAGGAGAACTTGGCAAGAGGATTCATTAGGAAGTCAGTGTCACCTGCAGGGGCGGGGTTCTTCTTCGTGCAGAAGAAGAACGGAGAGTTACGTCCATGCATCGATTACAGGGGTCTTAATGCCATCACCGTTAAGAATAAATACCCGTTGCCTCTAATTTCTGAGCTATTTGATAGGCTATGGGGGGCAAGGATATTTATGAAGTTAGATCTGTGGGGTGCTTATAACCTGATACGCATCCGTGAGGGGGACGAATGGAAGACGGCTTTTAATACCAGGGACGGGCACTATGAATATCTGGTGATGCCCTTCGGGCTCTGTAATGCCCCAGCCGTCTTCCAAGACTTTGTTAATGACATCTTCCGGGATATGCTCTCCACCTCAGTCGTAGTCTATCTGGATGATATTCTCATCTTTTCCCCAGATATTGACTCCCACCGGAGAGATGTTTGCAGAGTCTTCGACCTCCTACGGGCAAATTCCCTCTACGCAAAGTTGGAGAAATGTGTGTTTGAGCAGGAGTCCTTACCTTTTCTGGGCTATATCATCTCCGCCCAGGGATTGGCTATGGATCCTGCCAAACTACAAGCGGTGATGTACTGGCAAGAACCCCATTCTCTAAAAGCGGTGCAGGCTTTATGGGGTTCATTAATTACTACAGCCAGTTTATTCCTCACTTCTCAACTTTGGTAGCTCCCGTGGTTGCCCTCACCAAAAAGGGAGCTAATCCCAAATTGTGGTCTGAAGAGGTCTCCAAGGCCTTCACGTCTATTAAGTCCCATTTCCCTAGCGCTCCCATCCTACATCGCCCCGATGTTGATAAGCCATTTATATTGGAGGTGGATGCCTCGTCCGTTGGTGCTGGAGCAGTCCTCTTCCAAAAGGATGCTCAAGGTCGGAAGCATCCATGCTTCTTTTTCTCCAAGACCTTCACACCAGCGGAGAGGAATTATTCCATCGGGGACAGGGAGTTGCTAGCAATGAAGTTGGCCTTCTCGGAGTGGAGACATCTGTTGGAGGGGGCTCGCTTTCCCTTCCAAGTCTTCACGGATCACAAAAATTTGGTATATCTTCAGACAGCCCAGCGGCTTAATTCTCGCCAGGTCAGATGGTCCTTGTTCTTCTCCCGGTTTCATTTCACACTGCATTTCCTCTCGGGAGAGAAGAACATTCGTGCCGACGCTCTCTCTCGCTCTGTGGTGTCCTCGGAGGAGGAGGTGGAGGAGCCTCGGCTTATCGTCCCTACAGAGAGCCTGAGAACAGTGGCCCAGGTTTCGCTAGAGTCTGTGCCCCCGGGCAAGACTTTTGTGCCTACCAATTTGCGACCGGAGGTACTCTCTTGGGCACATTCGTCCAGGGTGGGTGGACACTTTGGGACAAAGAGGACATCTGAATTGCTGGCGAGGACATACTGGTGGCCGCATATGGTCCGTGACGTTGGGGACTATGTTCGGGCGTGTGTCTCCTGCGCCAAGAATAAGTCTCCACGACAACGGCCATCTGGGTTACTTTACCCTTTGCCGGTGGCAGACAGGCCCTGGGAGATGGTTAAGATGGACTTTGTGGTGGGCTTGCCCAAGTCTCGGGGTTGCACCATCATTTGGGTAATCACCGACCATTTTTCCAAAATGGTGCATTTGGTGCCGCTTCCACGGTTACCTTCTGCACGGGCTCTGGCAGCGTTGTTCGTTAGGCACATCTTCTGTCTACACGGCATGCCGGACAAAATTGTCAGTGACCGAGGTCCCCAGTTTGCGTCTCGGTTCTGGAGAGAGCTTTGTCGTCTACTCAGTATTGAGTTAAATCTCTCTTCAGCGTATCATCCTGAGACGAATGGGTTGGTAGAGAGGGCCAACCAGACCTTGGTCACCTATCTACGACATTTTGTCTCTGCCAGGCAGGATGACTGGGCATCCTTGCTACCATGGGCTGAGTTTGCATTAAACAATGCTGTGGCTGACTCCAGCGGACAGACTCCTTTCCTTCTGAACTACGGTCAGCATCCGTGGGTTCCGGTGCCCATGCCCGTGTCTTCCGCCGACTCCAGGGTGGCAGACTGGGCTGTGGAGGCACGGGACATTTGGGACCGTACCCAGGATGCCATTCAGGCGTCCAAGGAGAGGATGAGGTCCTCCGCCGACGCACATCGGCGCCCCGCTCCAACATTTGCTCCTGGGGACTTGGTGTGGCTCTCGCCTGTAACATCAGGCTGCGAGTTGAGTATCACTAAGTTGGCACCCCGCTACCTGGGTCCTTTCAAGGTCCTCGAGCAGGTTAACCCTGTGGTATACCGTTTGGCTCTTCCACCACGCCTGGGTATCTCCGACACCTTTCATGTATCCCTCCTGAAACCCATGCTCATGTCCCGGTTTTCTGAGTCATCTGCCGGGACAGCGGGTTCATCTACGGATGACCATGAGGTGAACGCCATCGTAGGGTGTAAGGTGGTACGGGGCAAAAAGTTTTATTTGGTGGACTGGAGGGGCTATGGGCCTGAGGATAGTTCTTGGGAGCCTGCCGAGCATATTCACGCTCCGCAGCCTTTGAGCGCAGCGAGGCCCAAAGAAGGGGGGCCCTAGGAGGGGGGGTAATGTTAGGGTTCGATTTCCCGTTGCTGCACAAGGGGAGTCTTGAACCCATCCCGCTGCGGTCTCCCATTCAACTCCGGCCGCAGTGGAGCCTGCTCAGCAGAGACGTCGGTCCAGGCGTCTTGCCCACTCCTCTACTGTGCAGTGACTTGCTGCTGCCTTTCCTGGATCTGCTATTATAGCCAGTGCTGGAGCAGTCGGCTTTGAGACAAAGTCCTGCTTTTTCCCATCTGAGCATGCCCAGAGTGAGATCTCTCATTGGAGATCAGGGGTCACATGTTCAGGTGCTGCAGCGGCTCCTATTGGTCCGCCAGGAAGGTCATGTAGCTACGTTTGTTTGTAACAGCTTCTCATTGGTCATTGTTCCTGGAAGGTCCTGTAGCTGTTGCTATAAAAGGGTAGCATGGCTGGGCCGCCATGCGCTAATATCAATCATTGTATGCTATGCGCCAGTGTGGTCATGTGTATGTGTGGATAGGGACCCGGCTGAAATAAGCCACTAGAATACCGACTTAATAGGTGAGGAGTTTGGTATGGTAGCTGGTCAGGGTCGGTGTCCTAGATGCCCTAGATTACTGGCATAATCGGTGAGGAGTTTGATTGCCATATTCAGGGCCTGGCGTTCAGACGCCATAGATTGCGGGTGACTCCCGCGAGGACATTAGCGAATGATCACGCTTTATGTGCGCTTAGCACTTAACTGTGTATCTGGGAGCCTTACAGGACACAGTGCTTTTTCTCAGCGGCCCTGTGACGTAACAGGGTTCGCTTTCAACGCTAGTCAGCGCCCTAGCGTGTTTTCTTTGCCACTCAGTTGTGTCTAGTGAGTGCGCACACATCGCCATATAGCGTTGCGGCTCCTCTTCTAGCGGCTCTGTGGAGTAACAGAGTTCGCACTCATTGCCACAGCGCATTACGGCGTTTATGTTGGCAGCTCTGCGAGATAACAGAGTTTGCTTCTTGCGCCTTTTTGCCAGCAGCGGGCTTCGCCTGCACGGTGGACCCCGGGCTGCGAACGCACTTTTTTTTATATTATTTTGTGCGTTCCGCCAGCCTTAACAATCCCTAGGGAAAATATGGTTATCAGATACCTCATTACTCGGTAAAGCTTTGTCAAGTAACACAGTTTCCCATCAAATTCACCATCAGCATTAGCATCACCCTTATTATCAGATTGGGGGAGGGGTGTCAGGGACGTAATATGCAACCATCCTCCCCAAATCAGTCCCCAAAAAAACATTGGTGGGCAAGTTTTCGGACAACCCCACCTCTTTCACCCAGCTCCCGACACCCCAATTGATGAAAAACCGGGCCACCTTCAAGGGACAGCGGACGCCCCCAATCCCAGTGACAGTTAGGGTCTTCCTTGAATAATTTTCTCCGGGGCTGCCAGTTCGGGTCGGATGAGGTTCCGTTCAGCTCCAGTGTCCTTGAGGCCTGTAGGAAAATGGACCTCCACACGGACTTGCTGCACATCGTCTTCAAGCCTCACAACCACACCACCCACCAAAAGAACTGCTGCATTAAGCCCGGAGGCCTTTGCTGGGGGGTTATTCTGCTTCTCCGGACAGGTGGAGCTGATATGTACAGTCCATTTGCAGGAAAAATACTGGTGAGGGTCTGATGTAGGCCTAGTGTTGGCAAATGGGACAAGGCCTCAGGTGTGTTGGCTGGCAGGGGCACTGGGGTTGGTCGCAGGCTTACCCCCTCTCCAGCTGGCGGTGACTGGCTTCCGCATCTCTGGTTTCTGGTTGGCTTCATAGGTGTCGGCGATCTGCGCTGCTTTGTCCGCATCCTTTGACTCTCGATCCATCACGAACTGTCGCACCTCAGCTGGTCAAAGATGTAGGAAATGGTCTTTGATCATAAGGTCCCTCAGCTGCTCAAAAGTGGTCACTGACAGTCCTTGGATCCACTGGTCAATGTGGGTCCTGAGTCCCTGCACCACATCATTGTAACTGTCGTGTGGGCCACGTTGGAGGTTCTGGAACTTTCTATGGTAAACCTCAGGCGTTAGCTGGTACTTCTTTATCAAGGCCTGCTTGATGGCCTCTTAGTCACCATCTTGGCCTGGTGGGAGAGCAGCAAACGCCTCCAGAGCTTTGCCTTTTAGCCCAGTGGTCAAGTACCTGGTCCATTGGTTCTCAGGCAGCTGGTATTATCTTCAGGCTTTCTCAAATGACCACAGAAAGGTTTCCAAGTCCCCGTCCTTCTCCATCACAGGAAAGTGCTCGGGCCGGGGTTTAGGAGATGGAGCATGGCTGGACTCACTGCTCCAGGCTGTAGATGGTTCTACCCCGAGTTGGGCCAGCCACAGATCATGGTCTCTCTGAGCTTGCCGCTCGGCTCTATCTGCCTCTAGGAATTGCAGGATAAGCTGCAGAAGTCTCATCTGAGGAGCAGTGTTGCAGACCCAGCTGCAGGCAGGGGTCCACGCTACCCTGGTTGCCAGTAGGGTCGGCCTGCCCCAGTTGGACCTCTGGTTCAGTATTGTTTATACTTTGGCTAATCCCTGGCTCCACTGTGCTGTGGGCATGGTCTTGCTCTGCTTCAAGTCGCATCAGTTCCGCGACCATTTGGTCTTTGTTCTTGCCATGGGGTCAATGCCTTTGAACGTGCATATTCCAGCATGTGTGCCCTTTTTCTGCTGGGTGTACCAGAGCTCGCTCCTGGCAGCCATCATTGCCAAATAAAAGATAGGATAGAAAAACGAAGAGAAAGGGAGGGGTGATTGCTAGCACACACTATTGTCTCAGGACTAATAAACACTGAGTTTGTTCTCCAAAACTTTTTGCTGCAGGGTCTCGGCAAGAACCATGCAAATTTTTAGTTAGAGGAATGATTGCTCATACCAGATCACTAATGCTCTATAATCCCACCACTCTGCCACCAACAAATGTGTAATGAATCGCAGGGGGGATTTATTTGGCTATCCAACCGCTGCTACCAATATGTTATGAACGGGCACGGGGGATACGGTTTATGATCCCACCACTTCCACCAAATGTGTTGAAAAATATCAATCGCAGGGTGAATATACTTAGTCATCCCACCTCTGCCACCAATATGTTACTAACAGCAGGGATTTATGTATATCCCACTTTCCAGTTCCGGTTTGGAACTCGCAGCTCTCTGGCACCCCCTTACCCTCAGGTCAGTCAGGGAACAGTACCCAGGATAAATAGTCGCTAGGCGGGCCGCCTGGATGTTTACTGGCTATTAAGCACGCTGCAGTGAGAGAAATATAACTACTCCCAGCCGCAGCCAGGCAATACGCTTATAAAACCCATTCTGTCACTGATAGCTTTACCCAACAAGCCCAGAACACACTTTGTTGCCACCAGTCTCTGGTTCTATAAGGTGGGCCATGGGCCATCCTAATTAGTAGCATCGGCTTGATTTAGCACACAGGTCGTGTGGGTATGTTATAGAGCAAGGAGAAACGAAGCTAGCAGTTTTATAGATTTTACTCCAAAAAGGTAGGCAGTGTTTACAAAAGGTATAACAGATATTACAAAGGGAGACAATTGAAATATGTACAAACAATTACAAAATAACACGGATTAAAAGAAGAAAACACTTACAGTTGCTTAAGTCACTTCATAGCAGACTATGCGGTGCGAGGGAGAGACAATACATCGAAGTGCATCACAGAGCCTCTCTGCATGATGTTTCCAGGGCAAAAGCTGCTGCAAAATGAGCTTACACTATATTATACCCCCTGGTCGTGACATCACTGAGGTGGGTGGAGCTATGGAATCACTCCTCTTTTTACAAATACCTAATAGCTCATAAGTATCATATCTTGGGGAGGGATTCTCATATAGCCACATACATACAACAAAGGAAGCACATGGTGGACACAATGAACTGGTTTCTGCTAATTAACACATTCCTGAGGGAGAGGTAGGAAGGGTTTAGTATTTCATGCAGGCGTAGTGAAGGGAGCTAATGAGAGAGAAAGCTTGCAGTCATGACAGGGGTAAAGGGGGGTCAAAAGCCCACAACGTGTGTCTGTACAACTATGGAACCTTCTAGAAGGGTACTTTGATTATGTGCATATTCGTAGTATCATTACACCTCCTAGTCATCCCAGTCTTTTTCACAGGTTCTGTCGATCTTACAGTTATCATTATCATACCTGTTCTAGCTGATAGTTGGTGTCGCATGTGAAATTTCCTGTGATCCTTGCTCCTACTTTTAATTATAACCTCTAGATTTGCCCTGACTCAGAGAGCCACTACAATATTGTCTGCCACTCCCAATGTACCTACCACCATGGAAAGCTAACAGAGCCACCAAGTAGCTTTTGAATCATGTTTTGCTTCTCAATCAAATCCAAATGCTGACTGTCCATTTAATCTAATTCATCAACTGTAAGACTTTTTTTTATTAAATATCCTGCTTAGTCTCTGGAGTACTGTAGCTTAGGGGACTAAGAGACAAATATATAACATTGTAACATTAGTAACATCAGTAGTGATGTTGGGGCTGATGTTGATAGCAGCTCCAACATTCTTAGCCTTAGTATAGGTATTTTTCTGTTTTATACTACCTTGTTTATTGCCATTGTAACTTTTTTCTTTTCGCATACCTGTTTTACTACATTAAAATTAACTTTTGTTACTGTTTTGAATCAGAGATCCCTTTTTTTCTCAAAAAGGTATAACAAAAAAGGATGTTTAATCTCTTCACGGCCAGAGGTATTTTTTTTTTTTGTTGTTTTTTGCTCCCTTCTTCCCAGAGCCATAACTTTTTTTTTCAGTAATTATGGCCAAGTGAGGGCTTGTTTTTTGTAGGACATGTTGCACTTTTGAAACACAACAATTGTTTTAACATATCTTGTACTGGAAAACAGAAAAAAAAATCTAAGTGCAGGGAAACCGCAGAAAAAGGGCAATTCCAGTTTTTTTTTTTGCCATGTTCAGTAAATGCTAAAATTGACCTGCCATTATGATTCTCCAGGTTATTACGAGTTCATAAACACCAAACATGTCTAGGTTCTTTTTTGTTTTAGTGGGTAAAAAAAATCCAAAGATTAGTAAAAAAAAAAATGGTGCCATATTCCGTGCCCTGTAGCTTCTCCATTTTTCGTCATCTGGGGTTGGGTGAAGTCTAATTTTTTGCACTCCGAGCTGTTGTTTTTACTGATACCATTTTGATGTAGATATGATCTTTTGGTCACCCGTTATTACACTTTATTTCAATGTAGCGTCAATAAAGAAACATTATTCTGACATTTTGACTTTTTTCTCCTTACGCCGTTTACGGATTGGGTTGATTCTTTTTTTTATATTGATAAATCAGGTAATTCTGAAAGCGGCAATACCAAATATGTGTATATTTGATTTTTTAATTTTTTTAATATTTTTAAAATTTTAAAAACTTTTTTTTACTTTTTGCATGCTTCAATAGTCACTACTTTGATCGCCTCTGCTACATACAGGCGATGATCATATCGCCTGTGTGTAGCACAAATGCTCACTTGCTATGAGCATCGACCACAGCTTTCTCTCTGACCATTACTTCCCTGAATCTTTTGCTGGCTCCTCCTCCTCTCATCTTCCCCTTACTTTTGGGGTTCCTCAAGGATCAGTCCTAGGCCCCCTTCTCTTCTCTTTGTATACTGCCCCTATTGGACAAACAATCAGTAGATTTGGTTTCCAGTACCATCTCTATGCTGATGACACCCAACTATACACTTCTTTGACTGACACCACGCCTGACTTTTTAGAAAACACCAGTGATTGTCTTACCACTGTCTCTAACATCATGTCCACTAGTGTTGAGCATTCCGATGCCGCAAGTATCGGGTATCGGCCGATATTCGCGTTATCGGAATTCCGATACTTAATTCCGATACTTTTTCCATATCGTATACCGGAATCGGAAGTTCCCATAATTCTTTGAGAGGCAATGTGATTTTAGTCAGCCAATGAGGAATCCTACGAAGTGTGGGCACATCCTGTAATGCTGCGGTCATCTTAACTAATGGCATGGCTGTGATTGGCTGCTGAAATGATGTCAGAATGCACTATAAAAGGCGCCGCCGCCATTTTAGCGTCACTGTGCTGTGAACTCAGTAAGGGACAGAACGCTACTCTGCTCACTCTGAGGGACAGTTAGATATTGCGATTTTGTGTACTACTGTGCTTGAGGCAGGCTAGTTTACCAACCGCTGTGTAAAGCTTCATTTTGCCAGTGTTGTTTTAACAGCTCTGTGCAAGGTGTGTGTGTGTGACAGTGCAGGTGACGCTGCAGTTTGCTCTGCATCCACCGCTGTTTGTAGGCATCTGCACGTGTCACTGACTCTTTTTTTTTTTTTTTTTTTTTTTTATTTTGTGGAATTGGTGCAGCTCCATTATATTAGAAAAAAAAAAAAATCTATTAGTGTGACGTGCTTCCATCCGTATACAATACATTGGTTGCAAACACTATAGAACTACACAAAGGAGCTTTTCACAGATTGTGGACAGTTGTGTTTCAGTGTTCACTTGAGTCTGTGTTTTTTACTTTTTTTAGTGCAGATCACGCTCCAGTTACATGTTTAAGCACTGCTGCTTGTACTCTGCTGAGCGTGTCTCAGTGGCTCATCCTTTTCATTTATCTCCAATTGGTTCTGCTACATTCCATTTAAAATAAATCTAATCTATTAGACTAATAGATTAGATTTATTTTAAATGGAATGTAGCAGAACCAATTGGAGATAAATGAAAAGGATGAGCCACTGAGACACGCTCAGCAGAGTACAAGCAGCAGTGCTTGAACAAGTAACTGGAGCGTGATCTGCACTCAAAAAAGTAAAAAACACAGACTCAAGTGAACACTGAAACACAACTGTCCACAATGTGTGAAAAGCTCCTTTCTGTACTTCTATAGTGTTTGCAACCAATGTATTGTATACGGATGGAAGCGCGTCACACTAATAGTATTAGTGTGACGCGCTTCCATCCGTATACAATACATTGGTTGCAAACACTATAGAAGTACAGAAAGGAGCTTTTCACAGATTGTGGACAGTTGTGTTTCAGTGTTCACTTCAGTCTGTGTTTTTTACTTTTTTGAGTGCAGATCACGCTCCAGTTACATGTTCAAGCACTGCTGCTTGTACTCTGCTGAGCGTGTCTCAGTGGCTCATCCTTTTCATTTATCTCCAATTGGTTCTGCTACATTCCATTTAAAATAAATCTAATCTATTAGTGTGACGCGCTTCCATCCGTATACAATACATTGGTTGCAAACACTATAGAAGTACAGAAAGGAGCTTTTCACAGATTGTGGACAGTTGTGTTTCAGTGTTCACTTCAGTCTGTGTTTTTTACTTTTTTTAGTGCAGATCACGCTCCAGTTACATGTTCAAGCACTGCTGCTTGTACTCTGCTGAGCGTGTCTCAGTGGCTCATCCTTTTCATTTATCTCCAATTGGTTCTGCTACATTCCATTTAAAATAAATCTAATCTATTAGTGTGACGCGCTTCCATCCGTATACAATACATTGGTTGCAAACACTATAGAAGTACAGAAAGGAGCTTTTCACAGATTGTGGACAGTTGTGTTTCAGTGTTCACTTCAGTCTGTGTTTTTTACTTTTTTTAGTGCAGATCACGCTCCAGTTACATGTTCAAGCACTGCTGCTTGTACTCTGCTGAGCGTGTCTCAGTGGCTCATCCTTTTCATTTATCTCCAATTGGTTCTGCTACATTCCATTTAAAATAAATCTAATCTATTAGTGTGACGCGCTTCCATCCGTATACAATACATTGGTTGCAAACAATATAGAAGTACACAAACGGGCCTTTCACAGCTACTGAACATGGGTTTTTAATTTTTAAGTAAAATATGTATTTTTTCAAATGACACAAATATAAGTAATGTTGAAGAGGAATAGTCCTACATCCATTGTTTGCACAATATTACAGGTGTACATCATGTCCCTTAATCAACAATGTATTATTATATTTACTTGTATGCTTTTATTTAAAAGCCAAGAACACAGAAGGATAACCTTCGCACTGCAGCTGTTGTCAAAGTTCAACCCACATTATGCACTTCCAACATTGCAGCATTTGAGGCATGATGTGAGTTGGATTGGTCAAAGTTATGGAGTGAGAAGGTTCACCATCAGTACCCTATAGCATAAGTATGCTTTTGTGTTAGCATTTGTGTTAGACATGTGGATATCTGCCATAATATGTCACAATTATTTAGTTACAGATTTGTTACCAACACTAATCATTGAATGGTTTTAAATTTGACGTTTCACTTGTTTACAGCTTAGAAATAAGGGTGTAGCCTGATATCTATGTGTAGCACTAGCCACTTTAACATGTCATGTTTTTTTAAACATGTGTAGCTAGGTAGCAGTAATTTTTGCCGGACACACAGCAGGGGAACAGCAGGCGTTACTGAACCCCACTATTACTATAGCTTGTGTATTGGTCTGTGGACACGACACTTCTGAGCAGCAACTGGCAGTGTTGTAGCCCAGGGAGTATAGCTCAGGTGGTAGAAAGATGAACATAACAGGAGACATGGAAAACGTTGTCAACCAGTTAGTTAATCTGAAACCGGACAGGCAAATTCAGGCGAGATCCATGCCTAGTTCATTTTCAGAAAAGTAAGCCGTTCTACATTATCGTAGGATAGTGGCATGCAACGGTCTGTTAGTACACCACCTGCAGCAGTAAAGACGCGCTCCGATAATACACTGGCAGCAGATCAAGCCAGCACCTCCAATGCATACTGGCTAAGCTCTGGCCATGTATCCAGCTTAGAGACACAAAACTTGAATGGGGAAGAGCCATCTGAGAGTACACTGAGAGGGCAAGACATGTAGTCTGTAACCATCTTACGGAAATGTTGCCTCCTGCTGACTGGAGCCGTCTCGGATGGTGTAGACATTGGTGGCGCTGCCACAAAACTTCGACACATTTGGAACATACTGTTCTTGCCCTGTGCAGAGGCGCTGCTTGTGCTCCCTCTTGTTGCAGAGCTGTCTCCACTGCCTCGACGCACAGAGCTGCTTTGTAAATCAGTAGCAGCAGCAGTGCTCTCGGCTGGAATGGAGAACATTATGGATTGCACCAGTGTGTCTTGGTACTTCCGCATTTTACGCTCCCGGTTCAACGGTGTGATGAGGCTTTGTAAGTTGTCCCGGTAGCGAGGGTCTAGGAGGGTGTACACCCAATAATCAGACGTGGTGTGAATGTGTTCGATGCGGCGGTCGTTTCTCAGCCACTGCAGCATGAAATCAACCATGTGCTGCAGACTCCCAACTGGCCAAGAAACGTTGTCCCCTGCAAGAGGCGTCATCTCCGCCTGCTGTGCATCACCCCACCCTTGGTCTACATACTGACTAGAGCATTGTCTACCTCCCTCTGGAGCGATGTCTTCCTCCTCCATTGACTCCTCCTCACAAAGTCCTTCAAATACATATAAATTTACAAAATTTAAAACTCAAAATTTAAAAACTTTGTATCATAATTCTGTAACATCAGTTTATGGAAACACAATAGCATTACAAAAGGATAGACAAAAAATGTACATTATGTGCTTTGTAAATACATTAAAAGTTTGTAATGGTTATGAAAATATAGACAGCGACTCTGGAGGTTCAATTGTTGATACAGCATGGTACTTTGAAAGTCCTCCAGCCCTTTGTGAGGAACCACGTTGCGCTGACTGTCCAGAAGGTGATGGAATTTGTGACTCCTCATCCTCCACCTCATGCCTTAGTGCTTGCAGTGTTTTTTGAAGCAGGCAGATAAGGGGGACAGTCAGGCTGACTAGTGCATCATCTGCACTCGCCATCCGCGTTGACTCATCAAACGCACGCAAAACGTGGCAGATATCCTTCATAGAGTTATTCGCCACTCATTACACTGGCAGTGGCTGCCCATTCATTATAGGATCCAATTCTAATTACTGGTTCTCACCAACATAGCTCTCCACAGCGCAGCACCCCCCTACATCTCCTCCCTTATTTATATTTATCGGCCTAACCGACTGCTGCACTCTGCAAACGACCTTCGACTAACCTCTGCACTAATCCGTACCTCCCACTCCCAACTCCAAGACTTCACCCGCGCTGCGCCAATCCTCTGGAATGCTCTACCCCAACAAATTAGGACTATCCGCAATTTGGATGGTTTCAGGCGCTCCCTCAAAACACATTTGTTCACAGTGGCCTATCACATTCACTAATCAAAGTCATTCTATGTGTAATTCTGTGTGTGTAGCCCATTCACTATCTCCATGCATCCCTCACTTCCTTAAAATGGCTGGACCATCATTGTAAAAACACCATTGTATATAAACACCTGTACTTTGTATCTCCCACACCTCATTGTAGATTGTAAGCTTTCACCAGCAGGGGCGGCTGATTTTGCTTTAATTATTGTATTGTTAACGTTGTTACTTATGACTCGTGTTTTGAAACTGTTAAACTGTAAAGCACTGCGGAATATTATGGCGCTATATAAATAAATAATATTATTATTCTTATTATAGAGGCCCACTCAGTAGTGGTGAAGTGTGAACGCCGCAAATTGCGAGTTGACTGCGCCTGATGCAGCTGATACTCCATTACTGTTGGCTGCTGCTCACACAACCGCTCCAACATATGTAACGAGGAATTCCACCTGGTGGGTACGTCACATATAATGCGATGTTCATGAAGGTGAAATCTGCGTTACAGAGCTGCAATCAGCGATCTGGCCATGCTGGAACGTCGCAAGTGAGCGCACTCTAGGCGGACCTTGTGCAGCAGTGCATCAAGATCCGGATAGTCCCTCAAAAAACTCTGCACGACCAAGTTGAGCACATATGACAGACATGGTATGTGAGTGAGGTTGCCAAGGCCCAGAGCTGACACCAGATTTCGGCCATTGTCACACACTACCAAGCCTGCCTGTAGATTCTCTTCCAAAAACCACACGTCGCTCTCCTGCTTTATGGCATTACAGAGCTCCTGCGCTGTGTGGCTAAGATTCCCCATGGAAATTAATTTCAGGATGGCCTGTTGACATTTGGACACGGCTGTGCTCATATCGGTCGCAACAGGTAAACGTTCACGGGTCCATGTGGAGGTAGACCGTGACGGCTCCTGCAGCGATGATTCTGAGGAACTGGAATAGGAGGAGGAATCAATGTGTACAGACTTGATTCCTGCAATCCTTGGAGTTGGCAGAACACGTACAGCGCCACTCGCAAGATCAGTACCCGGCTGCACAACATTGACCCAATGGGCAGTGAGGGAAAGGTATTGTCCCTGGCCATGGGTGTTAGAACCCTCTTGTTAGGTTTTGTTTCAGTTTGCTGGTCACATGACCTTTTTTCCCTATTTAGTCTGGCTCCGCCCTTCTGGCTTTGCTTGACTTCATTGTATTATCTAGTGTTAAGCTAGCCGGGTGCTTAGGTGCCTTAATCTGTGAGTTTTGCTTGATGTTAGGATCACAAAGTATTTATTTTTCTGTTTAATTATCCATGCTACAATTTATGTTAGGACTAGGAGGTGTCCACCTTTTCTCCCAGTCCCTAGATCTTGTAGGGATTACTCCCTCGCAACTATAGGTCTTCGTTCACACTAGATGAGGACTTTAGCGGGTCTGGTCGCAGGATCAGGTTCCCCGTTACATCGTAGGGATTCAGCTTAGTTGTATTGTAGGGACAGAATTCCCTTCTTTCCTTACTGGTTGTAGCAGATCATAACAATGGGTACTGGTCCACGCATCGGTGGTCAGGTGGACCTTGCTACTGAGGGCTTTTAGTAGCGCATGTTTAATTTTCCCTCAACATGCTTTTGCAGACCAGGGACGGCTTGCCTGCTGAAATGAAATCGGCTTGGCACATTGTATTGTGGGATTGACAATGATATTCAGTTACGGAAACTGTCTGTCTCCACCAGCCTGAATGACAGCATTTCAAGGGACAGGAGTTTTGCAATGCCAGCATTCAGAGCCTGTGCTCGTGCATGGTTTGCGGAGTATGGCCGTCTTTTATCCCATGCCTGTGCTACCGCTGGCTGTTTTGTGGCCTGGGAGTGTGAGGATGACAGGGAACTTGCTGCTGTGTGTGGAATAACAGTTTGTCTCTGGACAACAGTGGCCGAGGTTCTTCCATGGCGATCCTGTGAGGAAGCATAACCAGCTGTGTGTGAGCTCGATGAAGAGGCTTCAACACAACCTGAAGATGTAGGTGCTGCTGTAGGTTGGCCTACATCTCCAGTGTGTCTTTGTAACTCAACTACGTGCTTTGTCCGCACATGTTTACACATATTGTGGTATTGAGGTGACTGACACTTTTAGCTATTTTAAATTTTTGATTACACAGCTTGCATTTCACATAGCAAATATCATGTGCAAGTGTGTGAAAAAAGGACCACGCAGTGCAAGTCCTGGGAGCGCACGTTTTGACTTTTGGAAGACAACTGCTCCGAACAGGTGCCAAACTGGAGGCTACAGGCAACCGAGTCTGCAGCCTAACTCCCCCTCCTGTTTGTACCGTTGGGGCAATGTCTTCCTCTATCTTCCTTCTATCACTAACCATTTCTCTAGGCCTCTCCCAGCTTTCAACCAAAGTACTGGTTCTCACCCACAAAGCTCTCCACAGTGCAGCACCCCTCCTACATCTCCTCCCTCATTTCTATCTATCGGCCTAACCGACTGCTGCGCTCTGCAAACGACTTTCGACTAACCTCTGCACTAATACGTACCTCCCACTCCCGACTCCAAGACTTCTCCTGCTCTACGCCAATCCTCTGGAATGCTGTACCCCAAGAAATTAGGACTATCCACAATTTGCATGGTTTCAGGCGCTCCCTCAAAACACATTTGTTCAGAGCGGCCTATCACATTCACTAATCAAAGTCATTCTATGTATTCTGTGTAAGTGTGTGTGTCTCTCTAGCCCATTCACTATCTCCATCCCTCAGTCCCTTAAGATGGCTGGAACATCATTGTAAATGCACCATTGTATATAAACACCTATACTTTGTATCTCCCCCATCTCATTGTACATTGTAAGCTGTCACGAGCAGGGGCGACTTATTTAGCTTAAATTATTGTATTGTTAACGTTGTTACTTATGACTTGTGTTCTGAAACTGCTAAACTGTAAAGCGCTGCGGAATATGATGGCGCTATATAAATAAATATTATTATTATTCCTCTGAGCTGCTCCCACCACCTTCCTGTTCTTCATGCCATGTTGGGTATTGGACCTCATCATCTCCACTACCCTCTTCCAACACCTGCTGTTGGGTGGTCTGGCCAGCACCATGCTCAACAGAAACTGGCACCTGGGTCTCATCATCATCATCAGATGCGTTCTGCGGTGTGCTGACCATCGGCACTGTCTCACCCGCCTCTTCAGATTCAGAGAGACACAGCTGTTGCGCATCACTGCATACTCCCTCTTCTTCACATTACAGAATGCTGCTTGGCTGGGCCCCTGTTTGCAAGCCAATAGATTCTGAGAACAGAAGCAGACACTCAGCTGGCTCCTGTACAGAACTCTCTGACTGCCTGGGCAATTTGCCAGGCGGTGAAGAGACAGATGGTTGCCCAACAGTGCTGTGGTCCTGAGAGGAGGTGGAAGCAATTGAAGTCGATGCATTGGCTGAGATCCAAACAACAACGGCTTCAATTTGTTCTTCCCGCAGCAGGGGGGTACTCCGAGCTCCTACAAAAGTGCGCATAAAGGAACGCTCACGGCCCGGGGAAAACTGGTGGATGCTGTGTCACTGGGGGCCGCAGCAGCCACAGAATCCCCACGTCCTCTCCCTGAAGAAACTCCACGACCACATGCCTTACTCCCTGCCTTCTTCATCTTGGTAGATTGATAAAGAAAGTCTGAAAAGTTATAAGGCCTAAGTGTGGTTATTCCGCAGAGACTGCAGTGAACACTGCACACAACTGTTCAGTAGGTGTGAAAGGCCCCTTTGTGTACTTCTATAGTGTTTGCAACCAATGTATTGTATACGGATGGAAGCACGTCACACTAATAGATTTTATTTATTTGTAATAGAGTGGAGCAGCAACAATTAGAGAAAAATTTCAAGGATGTGCCAGTGACACACGCTCAGCAGACTACAACCAGCAGTGGTTGAAGAACTAACTGGAGCGTGATCTGCACTCCAAAAAGGAAAACCTCAGACTACAGTGAACACTGCACACAACTGTTCACTACCCAACGCGTCTCAGCAGGAAGGCAGTCTGTGCGTCAAAACAAAGGCGCAAGCATACATCCACGTACCCTGTTTATAAAGCTATATAAAAAAAATTATGTAGTAGTGACGCACACTTTATTGAGGTACAGTATTACATCGCCATTCACCATCTGTGGCTATGCAGTCTCATCTATATATACCTTATCTATCCGTTGTCATGCTTGCAAGTCGACAGTCAGGCATAAATAGCAATTTTCACTATGCACTATGCACTTTTTAAAGGTTATGTTTGTTAATAAACATGATTATTGCCACATATTATGAGTATTACATGATGGAAATTGTATAATTTTGTATAAACGTTTTAGTGACATTATTCAGCAAATGTAACATTTTAGTAATGTCACAGATAACTTGTAATGCTGATGATGTTTTGAAGTCAGACATTCATTGTCTATACAATAAAAATGGTGTACATACTGTTACTTATCCATCATTAATGGATTCAGATATGTACTTGTATGCTTTTATGTACAACCGTATAGCAGATTCCTTAACTAATTTATTTTGTGGTTTGCATTGCTGTTCAACATGTTAATGTATGTGTTTATGTTTGTCAATTCTTTATTTATCTAGATATTAGTTTAAATGAAATCATCATCTTATGGTAGTAAAGGTTATCTTTCTCTTGTTTGAAGTATAGACATTTAAAATTGACAGGTAACAAGGAAATTACTTGATCTAGTATTTAAACATCCTCCTTGACCCTGGGCTCCAACACCGCCAGTTGTTGCTCGGAAGTGCTGTTAGCACAGTCAACACTTGCTCCTGTGTTACTGGGGTTCAGTAACGTCAGCTGGTCCTCGGTTGTGCCATTGGCTCTTTTCCTTCTGCTGCCCCTCCGGTTCCAGTACCGTCAGCTGGTTCTCCGCAGTGCCTTTGGCCTAGGTGCCTCCATCTTGGTATCCGAGTTCCAGCAACGTCTGCTGGTCCTTGGTAGTGCTTTGGAGCACAGGTACCTCCTGCTTAGTAACCGTGTCCCAGTAACGTCAGCTGGTCCTCGGTTGTGCCATTGGCTCTTTTCCTTCTGCTGCCCCTCCGGGTTCCAGTACCGTCAGCTGGTTCTCCGCAGTGCCTTTGGCCTAGGTGCCTCCATCTCGGTATCCGAGTTCCAGCAACGTCTGCTGGTCCTTGGTAGTGCTTTGGAGCACAGGTACCTCCTGCTTAGTAACCGTGTCCCAGTAACGTCAGCTGGTCCTCGGTTGTGCCATTGGCTCTTTTCCTTCTGCTGCCCCTCCGGGTTCCAGTACCGTCAGCTGGTTCTCCGCAGTGCCTTTGGCCTAGGTGCCTCCATCTCGGTATCCGAGTTCCAGCAACGTCTGCTGGTCCTTGGTAGTGCTTTGGAGCACAGGTACCTCCTGCTTAGTAACCGTGTCCCAGTAACGTCAGCTGGTCCTCGGTTGTGCCATTGGCTCTTTTCCTTCTGCTGCCCCTCCGGGTTCCAGTACCGTCAGCTGGTTCTCCGCAGTGCCTTTGGCCTAGGTGCCTCCATCTCGGTATCCGAGTTCCAGCAACGTCTGCTGGTCCTTGGTAGTGCTTTGGAGCACAGGTACCTCCTGCTTAGTAACCGTGTCCCAGTAACGTCAGCTGGTCCTCGGTTGTGCCATTGGCTCTTTTCCTTCTGCTGCCCCTCCGGGTTCCAGTACCGTCAGCTGGTTCTCCGCAGTGCCTTTGGCCTAGGTGCCTCCATCTCGGTATCCGAGTTCCAGCAACGTCTGCTGGTCCTTGGTAGTGCTTTGGAGCACAGGTACCTCCTGCTTAGTAACCGTGTCCCAGTAACATCAGCTGGTACAAGATTGTGCTACAAATACAAGATACGGAACAAGAGACACAAGAACAATAAGCAGAAGATCTAAAAGCAGAAGAACATGAAGTATAAGACCAAAATGAAGAGCAAAATATATGCTCTAAATTCTAAGCAGAAGAAGACTAAGCAGTGTATGGGGGTGAGTCCGTTCCTCCTCGTGGTGCCCCTGGAAAATGCCTGCTGCTGCAGGCTAAACTGAACACGGACAAATACTGTTGTAATTTAAATCTTTTGTGACAGCAAGAACGGAAGGATGAAAAATTCATACTTTGACAGATTACAAGTACAGGATTCTCTGTCACAAATAAGAATATGATGAAGAAGATGAAGTAGAATATGAATAAGAATAATAGTTTAATAAGAAGAATATGAGTAATGTTAACAAAAAGATGAATAGCAAGAAGTTTAAGAAGAAGATAAAGAAGGTGAAGATGAAGAATAATTTGATGAAAAAGATGATGCTGCAGAAGATTATGAAGGAGAAAGTGTGTGAAAAGTTAAAAAGGTGAAGATGAAGAGCATGGAAGTTGTGTAATATACATATTTGCCAAAATATAAAAAACGTTAACATTGTCAATTTCTTCGTCAATCCGAACATCTTTAAAAAAAAAAATATTTATGCTATTCCATTTGATTGGGTTAAACATCTATGCCTTTAATGTCTCCTCAACCTTCCACAATACATTCTACATTACTCTTTGTTGTTTTCCTTCATGTACAATTAACCAACAAGGCAAGAATGGGTTTTTTTTAATTTCGATATTTTGTTCCCATAGACTTACATGGGACTTCCGGTATCGATATCGGGTATCGCCGATATTTTAGTGATATCGGCGATACCATTCCGATTCCGATACTTTAGGATATCGGAAAGTATCGCTCAACTCTAATGTCCACACATGTCCTATCTTAAACTGAACCTGTCAAAAACTGAACTCCTTGTGTTTCCTCCCTCTACTAACCTACCTATGCCCCACATTGTCATCTCCGTGTGTGGTTCCACCATTACTCCCCAGCATTATACCCGCTGTCTTGGGGTCATACTTGATTCCCAGCTTTCTTTCACTCCCCACTTCTGATCACTGGCTCGCTTTGTTGTCTGCACCTCAAAAGCATTTCTAGAATTTGACCCTTTCTTACTCTCGACTCTGCAAAAACTCATACTGTTTTTCTTATGCATTCTCGTCTGGACTATTGTAACTCTTTACTAATTGGTCTCCCTCTTACCAAACTCTCACCTCTCCAGTCTGTCTTGAATGTTGCAGCCAGGATAATATTCCTCACCAATCGTTACAGCGACACCTCTACCTTGTGCCAGTTGTTACACCGGTTATCCATTCACTCCAGAATCTAGTTTAAATTTATGAACCTCAACCACAAAGCACTCCATTGCTCAGCACCACTCTACATCTCCTCGCTCTTCTCAGTTTACCACCCGACCCATGCCCTGCATTCTGCTAATGACCTGATGTTAACATCCTCAATAATCAGAACCTCCCACTCCCATCTCCAAGACTTTTCATGTGCTGGGCCAATTTTTTGGAATGCACTACCCAGGTAATTTGATTAATCCCCAATACCCACAGTTTTAAGCATGCCCTAAAACCGCATTTCTTCAGACTACCCTACCGCCTCAGTGCATTAACCTAACTATCCTTGTGTTGCACATTCAAAATTTTTACCATAACCAGGTTCCTCGTATCATGTTCTCACATGCTTTATGCATTTAATAGCCCTTTGTGTCTGTATTGTTACATACATAGGACAATAACCAGTTCATGCAGCATTACATGAACACCCGATTCTATGGCTGGTCAGAACAATGAGAGCAATTGTTACCATCCTTCTCTTGTGTCTCCCCTTTTTTCCTCATAGATTGTAAGCTTGCGAGCTGTGCCCTCATTCCTCTTGGCATCTGTTTTGATCTATGTGTTTATTGTTAAGCTGTAATGTCTATTGCATGTACAAGTCCGCTTTAAAATGTATTGTGCTGCGGAAAATGCTGGCGCTATAGAAATAAAATTATTATTATTATTATTACATCACACAGCTAAGAGGGTTCCCACACAATGCCTTGAGCCTAACGTGTCAAATGCACAGCCAATCATTAGGGAAGCAAGAAATGCAGCAGCCATTTTATGATGAATCTTGATACTGGAAAAGTCACAGCTCACAGCTTAGCCATTGAGATAATAAGAGTAAGACAATAAACAGTTATCAAATTCCACAGTTACCACCCATGCTGTTTTAAGACTAAAATGGGGTCATGGGCAGTGTTTGGAGATCTCTGAGTGTTATTTTTATCTTTTTACTTCAAATATAGACTTTGCAGTACTGTAAATTTGCCTAGAATAGTTTTTTGCAAATCAAAATTTTAGGAATAAGTTGGCCAAGCTGTTGAATTCAAGAAAAAATATACTCATCTCTACTGATAATACATTACCTTTAAATGATTTTCTACACATTTCTCATTCATAAATCTTGTTGAAACTTGCTAGTAATATTAAAAAAGTCATGTGAATAACATAAGAGATAACAAAAGCTGAAACGCTCATCAGAAAGTCTACATGTACTTCACAGAATATTACAAATCTATAGTACTTTATCATATAGAATAGCTTATGTTGTCTGTACTGTACACATTTATAGATCCTAACTGTGCAATTGTATTCACCTTTTCAAGCACTCATGCAGGTAAAATAGAAAATCCATACAAATATATAGTAAATGAAAGATTTCATGCCATTAGAGAGTCAGAGTCAATCTTAAACATAAAATTTAGTGGATAAGCATTACCGTAACCAGAGTGCATTAGGGATGTATTGCAGTTTCTTTGCTTTGTATAGCTACAGTATATCGCTATCAGGGTTGAAAAGGTCCTTTAGGTTCCATGTATTGGATTTTCATTTTCAGCATCTGGTAAGGCCTGCCAGACAAAAGATAAGATTGCTTACTTACATATAAGTACATAATGACCCATATATTTTTAAATGGTAATATTACATACAATGCATTTGGACACCAAATGTAATTTCTAAGAACCTATTCAAGTTAATGGACCATATATGTATGTCATGACTAGAATTATCTCTACTATAAAAAACTTCTATATTACTATTGTACTAAACGTACTGTACTATTTGTAGAATTTTAGGCAAATTTTACTGGAGGCTAACTATTTTTATTTTCTCTTTAAGCATCTTATTTATCAATTAAGTCTGAAAAAGAAAAGTTAGTTATTTTATAAATTGTAGATTTTTTTTATCTATACATGAGAAATGGGTGTTAAGGTTTAAAAGGAACAAATTGTCACATTGTCTACTGAAATATATATGATGTCTGCATATTTTAATTAATTAAAGCAGATCAGCCTTTATTTTAGAAATTATATAATTAGTCAAATATAAAGGATCAAATGTGCAATAAATGGAAAATATATCATGTAATTGTCTATAAAGATCTCTTATTTTAATTTATCTCCACCTATTTATAGTACAGCCAGATGATACTATGGCTGTGACAATGAGACCAAAGCTTCCCCCATCATTATTAGACCAATAGCTGTGTGATTGTGAAAGAAAATTCTGCAGCAATTGGCCATCGTGCACAGAGTTTCACCTGCATGTGGCACAGCATTACCCTCCTGCTGTACCCTTATAAGGACCAATGTTATTATAGCTGAACATATCCAAAATTATTCCTTGAACATCCCATTCAATACCCCCTATAGCCCATTTAGCGGAACCAATTATTGGTTGAAGTAAACATGCTGACAATCACAAGTTGAAGGAGTAAAGCAATAAAAAAACAAGAGATTAAGGTTTTGAGACTGTTTGACTAGTCGGATTTAACTACCGTATTTTTTGGACCATAAGACGCACTTTTTTTCCTCCAAATTTGGGAGGAAAGTGTGGGTGCGTCTTATGGTCAGAATGTAACATGTGGGTAGGGGGGCAGTGGGCAGCAGTGGAGTGGGATCAGCAGGAGGCAAGAAAATATCCCCTCTGCTGCAGGAAACAAGCGCTGGGGAAACCCCTGGTCCCTACTTAAGTGCAGTGAATATTAATCAGCCGCTTCCCCGCCCACCTATCAGCTGAGCAGTGAGCGGGGAGCAGCAGATCACAGAGCCACACAGTTTCCCCAGCCCTGATTCCTGCAGCAGCTGGGCAGATCGGTGTCTGAAGGAGAAGGAGGCAGCAGGAGCAGCTGGCATACCTGACAGCCTTGGGGCTGTGCTGATGGGAGGCTGAATGCTCCTGTGAAGGACCTGTGATGAGGTCATGAAGAGGGCTGGCTGGAGCATCACATGACCAAAGCCTTGCCTCTTCATGATGTCATCACAGGTCCTTCAGACACACTGTGCAACAGAGAATTAATTAAAAGGTTAGGCTACTTTCACACTTGCATTTTTTTGTGCAGCGCATCATGCGCACATGAAACGCATACGTGTCACATTTCTATCAACTCTGTCTCTATCATCTCTGTCTATATCATCTGTCTCTATCATCTGTCTCTATCATCTGTCTCTATCATCTCTGTCTCTATCATCTCTGTCTCTATCATCTGTCTCTATCATCTCTGTCTCTATCATCTGTCTCTATCATCTCTGTCTCTATCATCTCTGTCTCTATCATCTGTCTCTATCATCTCTCTCTATCATCTGTCTCTATAATCTGTCTCTATAATCTGTCACTATCATCTCTGTCTCTATCATCTGTCTCTATCATCTCTGTCATCTGTCTCTATCATCTCTGTCTTTATCATCTGTCTCTATCATCTGTCTCTATCATCTCTGTCTCTATCATCTGTCTCTATCATCTGTCTCTATCATCTCTGTCTTTATTATCTGTCTCTATAATCTGTCTCTATCATCTCTGTCTCTATAATCTGTCTCTATCATCTCTGTCTCTATCATCTCTGTCTCTATCATCTGTCTCTATCATCTCTGTATCTATCATCTGTCTCTATCATCTGTCTCTATCATCTCTGTCTCTATCATCTCTATCATCTCTGTCTCTATCATCTCTGTCTCTATCATCTGTCTCTATCACTGTCTCTATCATCTCTATCATCTCTGTCTCTATCATCTCTATCATCTCTGTCTCTATCATCTGTCTCTATCATCTCTGTCTCTATCATCTGTCTCTATCATCTCTGTCTCTATCATCTGTCTCTATCATCTCTGTCTCTATCATCTGTCTCTATCATCTCTATCATCTCTGTCTCTATCATCTGTCTCTACCATCTGTCTCTATCATCTCTATCATCTCTGTCTCTATCATCTCTGTCTCTATCATCTCTGTCTCTATCACTGTCTCTATCATCTCTGTCTCTATCATCTGTCTCTATCATCTCTGTCTCTATCATCTATCTCTATCATCTGTCTCTATCATCTCTGTCTCTATCATCTCTGTCTCTATCATCTGTCTCTATCATCTCTATCATCTCTGTCTCTATCACCTGTCTCTATCATCTCTGTCTCTATCATCTGTCTCTATCATCTCTGTCTCTATCATCTGTCTATATCTGTCTCTATCATCTGTCTCTATCATCTCTGTCTCTATCCTCTGTCTCTATCATCTCTGTCTCTATCATCTGTCTCTATCATCTCTGTCTCTATCATCTGTCTCTATCACCTGTCTCTATCATCTCTGTTTCTATCATCTGTCTCTATCATCTCTGTCTCTATCATCTGTCTCTATCATCTCTGTCTCTATCATCTGTCTCTATCATCTCTGTCTCTATCATCTCTGTCTCTATCATCTGTCTCTATCATCTGTCTCTATCATCTCTGTCTCTATCATCTCTATCATCTCTGTCTCTATCATCTCTGTCTCTATCATCTGTCTCTATCATCTCTGTCTCTATCATCTCTGTCTCTATCATCTCTGTCTCTATCATCTGTCTCTATCATCTCTGTCTCTATCATCTGTCTCTATCATCTCTGTCTCTATCATCTCTGTCTCTATCATCTCTGTCTCTATCATCTGTCTCTATCACCTGTCTCTATCATCTCTGTCTCTATCATCTGTCTCTATCATCTCTATCATCTGTCTCTATCATCTGTCTCTATTATCTCTGTCTCTATCATCTCTGTGTCTATCATCTCTGTCTCTATCATCTGTCTCTATCATCTATCTCTATCAACTCTGTCTCTATCATCTGTCTCTATTTCTATGCAGCAAGTATTTCTATGCAGCCGCACGATCCAGTCTGAGTGCCGGCGGCAGTTCCGGGTGTTCATGCGAGAGACTCACACGAAATCGTGCGAGTTTCTCGCATGTGTGACCCGGCCTTATACTCACCCTCCAGCGTCTTCACATAGTAGTTTACATACACCACACTGGTCCCGCAGCACCATCTCCTACCCGTAGCTTCCAACATAATAACATACTATATAATAACACCACATATAATAGTATGTTATTAAATATTTTACCACATTTTTTGCTTCAAATATATTTTTCCCTATTTTCCACCTCTAAAACCTGGGTGCGTCTTATAGTCCGGTGCGTCTTATAGTCCCAAAAATACGGTATTATAGAAGCCACAATAATATTTCTGGTTGTTGCCGCAAATCACTTTCCATGCATGAACATACGTAACAACCTCTTTATGCCAATTTAAGCTTTAATTGTCAAGATTAGGAGACATTTAAACCAAAAATTGGTTATGTTCATTAAAGTTTATCAACAAATTAAATGTTATACTTTTTTCTAAAATGTACAAGTCACATTTGACTTCATTTGACCTCATTTGCAAACTTTGGAAAGCTTATTAGTGTGGAGGAAGCTGAGGGCATAATGTGGCTTATTTATTTTACATATTACGCTTGTTATGTTCCCCCAAAGCAAAATAAGGTACATTAAATTTGAATTTCCTAGGAAAAAAACCACGTGAACAGGCAAATTTGAATTCTGCTTGATTTGCTCATCTCTAATCATCAGTTGGCATTTGTGGACGTAAGAAACATGCATTCATTCATCCTATTACATGGAAATTGTACTCTTTTGTGTGCAAGTGCACCATAATTGATGCCAGACTACCTGGATTGCTTTACCTTCTGTGAAATAATAGTGTGCTCTCAGACTCAATGAAAGATACTTAGCTGTCATTATTTATTGTACCAAAAAGTCATACCTTAAAGGTTTGGGCACAAAATCCAACATTCAAAATAAACATAGAATGTAAGAAAAACAAAATTAATACTCACCTCACCATTCACTTATTTCATTGCCCCCAAAGCATGCATGCATCTTCTTTAGCCTGCTTCACTCTCAATTTCTGGCACTGAATAAACATTGATAAACAGCAATGTATAAGCACTGGGACCCCTATGAAGTGTCTTCCTTTCTTTTCTACATTCTAAATTGAATGTTGATTTTATTCTGTGAAATTGTGTGGCCTGATATTAAAAGAAGACCTGTCCCCTTTAAAACACTGTGCATGCTCCAGGGCCTAATATGTAACAGAATTCCTAGCCGGGAGCAAACTGCAGACCGGGAGTGAACTGCAGACCGTGACCTCAAGCCCTGAAGGTCAGTGCTCATGAGTAATTAACTCTGAGGTTTACAAGTGGCTGGAAAACATGGCTTAGTATAATGTCGTGCTAGAGATACACACAATGGAGGCAAAGAGGACCTGACAGCAGACAGGAAGCAGTAAGAGCAGCTGGAGAGGTGAGTGGTGACATGAGAAAAAGTATTTTTAACACCTTACATTTATCTTGCCCTGTGTTTTGGATTGACCACAGTGCAAAACATGCTA
The DNA here is from genome assembly GCA_033576555.1 of Oophaga sylvatica. Lineage (NCBI taxonomy): Eukaryota > Metazoa > Chordata > Amphibia > Anura > Dendrobatidae > Oophaga > Oophaga sylvatica. The sequence continues at coordinate 81,993,698 of JARQOD010000008.1, read as the reverse complement.
TTGAATTAGCAGAGAATAACTTATCCATTAAACATATTTCACAGTAAAAAATGAGGGAAAAGGTGATTTGAATTTTGCTTGATCTTCTCATCTTTAGTGGTGAGCATGACTGGTGATGTGTGCAGATATCTGCTGGCTAGCATGCTGGCAACTGTGTTATTCAATATAGCCAGCAGATATTTATTGATGTAATGTCACCATCCCTGCTTACCACCCAATATGGAAGTGAGTGGATCTGAAATGCCCCTTTAATGTTTTAGATAATGATTTGCCAAGATTTTTCCACTTCAAAGTAATTTCATTTCAATTACCAGTGAAGCTTGAGTGTCATGACTCTGTTATTGTGTGCCCCGGGACCAGGAGCTCCTTCTCTGTCCCTAACGCTAGGGGTGCCCTATCTTTCCCTGTTCCCCAGATTACTTTTGATGATCAAAACGTCGGGGCCACGTAACTTGCCTTAGAACCCAAATCCACCCTTAGTCTGTACCCTTCCACCACCCAGGGGAGTAGTAGTGTACCGTAAAACACCAACCATGCTAACAAGGTAATAAAAACAGGGATAAAAGAAAATGCCAATCATACAAATATACTCATACAAACAACAGAGGTAAACACCTGGTAGTGGAGGATGGGGTAAAACCAAAGTAGGAGAAGGAAGGGAATTAGCACCCAAAACATAGCAACAGTCTCAGATAAATCCACCAAATGCCTTCTCAAACAAGAACCACAAACGACCATCTCCTAACTTTGTTGCATAAGCTAGTTTTAGGAATGAGTGCTAGCCAAGGCCCAGATTATATAGGAGATGAGAATGGCTGACAATTAGTGTTGAGCGATACGATACCGCAAGTATCGGGTATCGGCCGATATTAGCTGTTTCGGCCTTTCGATACTTAGTTCTGATATTTTCCATATATAGTATACCGGAATCGGAAGTTCCCATAATTCTTTGAGAGGCAATGTGATTTTAGTCAGCCAATGAGGAATTCTAAGAAGTGTGGGCACATCCTGTACTGCTGCGGTCATGTTAACTAATGGCATGGCTGTGATTGGATGCTGAAATGATGTCAGAATGCACTATAAAAGGCGCCGCCGCCATTTTAGCGTCACTGTGCTGTGAATTCAGTAAGGGACAGAACGCTGCTGTGCTGACTCTGAGGGACAGTTAGAGATTGCGATTTAGTGTACTGTGCTGTAGGCAGGCTAGCACCAACTGCTGTGTAAAGCTTCCTTTTGCCTGCAGTGTTGTTTTAACAGCTCTGCAAGGTGTGTGTGTGAGTGTAATTGACGCTGCATGCAACTCTGTCTGTAGGCATCTGCAGTGTCACTCACAGACTCTTTTTTTTTTCTTCAGTGTAATTCTTGCAGCTCCATGCAATTTAACTATTAGTGTGACGCGCTTCCGTCCGTATCCAATTCATTGGTTGCAAACACTATAGAAGTAGACAAAGGAGTAGCCTTTCACAGATTGTGAACAGTTGTGTTTCAGTGTTCACTTCAGTCTGTGTTTTTTATTTTTTGAGTGCACATCACGCTCCAGTTACTTGTTCAAGCACTGCTGCTTGTACTCTGCTGAGCGTGTCTCAGTGCCTCATCCTTTTCATTTATCTCCAATTGGTTCTGCTCCATTCCATTTAAAATATAATCTATTAGTGTGACGCGCTTCCATCCGTATCCAATACATTGGTTGCAAACACTATAGATGTAGACAAAGGAGTAGCCTTTCACAGATTTTGAACAGTTGTGTTTCAGTGTTCACTTCAGTCTCTGCGTAATAACCACACTTAGGCCTTATAACTTTTCTGACTTTCTTTATCAATCTACCAAGATGAAGAAGGCAGTGAGTAAGGCACGTGGTCGTGGCCGTGGAGTTTCAGCAGGGAGAGGACGTGGTGATTCTGTGGCTGCTGCCGCCCTCAGTGACACAGCATCCACCAGTTTTACCCATGAGCGTTCCTTTATGCGCAGTTTGGTAGGTGCTCGGCGTGCCCCCCTGCTGCGGGAAGAACAAATTGAAGCCGTTGTTGGTTGGATGGCAGCCAATGCATCGACTTCAATTCCTTCCACCTCCTCTCAGGAACACAACACTGTTGAGCAACCATCTGTCTGTTCACCGCCTGTCAAATTGCCCAGGCAGTCAGAGAGTTCTGTACAGGAGCCAGCTGAGTCTCTGCTTCTGTTCTCAGAATCTGTTGGCTCGCAAACACGGGCACAGGCAAGCAGCATTCTGCAATTTGAAGAAGAGGGAGTATGCAGTGATGCGCAACAGCTGTGTCTCTCTCAATCTGAAGAGGCGGGTGAGCCAGTGCCGATGGACAGCACACCGTAGAACGCATCTTATGATGATGATGAGACTCAGGTGCCAGGTTTTGTGGAGCATGGTGCTGCCCAGACCATACAACAGCAGCAGGTGTTGGAAGAGGGTAGTGGAGATGATGAAGTCCGAGACCCAACATGGCGTGAGCAACAGGAAGGTGGTGGGAGCAGCTCTGAGGAAGAGATTGTCCCAACGGTACAAAGAGGAGGGAGAGGTAGGCTGCAGACTCGCTTGCCTGTAGCCTCCAGTTTGGCACCTGTTGGGAGCAGTTCTCTTAGAAATGTCAAAATTGGCGCTCCCATGACTTGCACTGCGTGGTCCTTTTTTGACAGACTTGTAGATGATATTTGCTATGTTCAATGCAAGCTGTGTAAGCAAAAAGTTAAAAGAGGTAAAAATATCAGTAACCTGAATACCACAAATATGTGGAAACATGTACGGACAAAGCACGTAGCTGAGTTACAAAGACACACTGGAGATGTAGGCCAACCTACAGCAGCACCTACATCTTCAGGTCGTGTTGGAGCCTCTACCTCCAGCTCACACACACCTGGTTCGGCTTCCTCACAGGATCTCCATGGAAGAACCTCGGTCACTGTTGTCCATAGACAAACTGTTATTCCACCCACAGCAGCAAGTTCACAGTCATCGTCACACTCCCAGACCACAAAACAGCCATCAGTACCACAGGCATGGGATAAAAGACGGCCATACTCGGCAAACCATCCACGAGCACAGGCTCTGAATGCTGGCATTGCAAAACTCCTGTCCCTTGAAATGCTGTCATTCAGGCTGGTGGAGACTGACAGTTTCAGGAACTTTATGGCATTGGCAGTCCCACAATATAATGTGCCAAGCCGATTTTATTTCAGCAGGCAAGCTGTCCCTGCTCTGCAAAAACATGTTGAGGGAAACATTAAACATGCGCTACTAAACGCCGTCAGTAGCAGGGTCCACCTGACCACCGATGCGTGGACCAGTACCCATGGCCAGGGACGATACCTTTCCCTCACTGCCCATTGGGTCAATGTTGTGGAGCCGGGTACAGATCTTGCCAGTGGCGCTGTACGTGTTCTGCCAACTCCAAGGATTGCAGGAATCCAGTCTGTACACATTGATTCCTCCTCCTACTCCAGTTCCTCAGAATCATCGCTGCACGAGCCGTCACGGTATACCTCCACATGGACCCGTGAACGCTTACCTGTTGCGACCGATATGAGCACAGCCGTGGCCAAACGTCAACAGGCCGTCCTGAAATTAATTTCCAATGGGAATCGAAGCCACACAGCGCAGGAGCTCTGGGATGCCATCAAGCAGGAGAGCGACGTGTGGTTTTTGTCAGCTAATCTCCAGCCAGGCTTGGTAGTGTGTGACAATGGCCGAAATCTGGTGGCAGCTCTGGGCCTTGGCAACCTCACTCACATACCATGTCTGGCACATGTGCTCAACTTGGTCGTGCAGAGTTTTTTGAGGGACTATCCGGATCTTGATGCACTGCTGCACAAGGTCCGCCTAGAGTGCGCTCACTTGCGACGTTCCAGCATGGCCAGATCGCGCATTGCAACTCTGCAAGTCAGATTTCGCCTTCCTGAACATCGCATCATATGTGACGTACCCACCAGGTGGAATTCCACGTTACATATGTTGGAGCGGTTGTGTGAGCAGCAGCCAGCAGTAATGGAGTATCAGCTGCAACAGGCGCAATCAACTCGCAATTTGCGCCGTTCACACTTCACCACTACTGAGTGGGCCTCTATGAAGGACATCTGCGACGTTTTGCGTGCGTTTGATGTCTCAACGCGGATGGCGAGTGCAGATGATGCACTAGTCAGCATGACTGTCCCCCTTATCTGCCTGCTTCAGAAATCACTGAAAGCACTAAAGGAAGAGGTTTTGGAAGAGGTGGAGGATGAGGAGTCACAAATTCAATTACCTTCAGGACAGTCAGCGCAACGTGGTTCCTCACAAAGGGCTGGGCAGGGCTCACTTTGTGAGGAAGATGAGGAGGAGGAGGAGTCAATGGAGGAGGAAGAAATCCCTACAGAGGGAGGTACACAACGCTCTAGTCAGTATGTAGAGCGAGGGTGGGGTGATGCAGAGGAGGCAGAGATGACGCCTCTTCCAGAGGACAGCCTTTGTTGGCCAGTTGGGAGTCTGCAGCACATGGTTGATTTCATGCTTCAGTGCCTGAGAAACGACCGCCGCATCGCCCACATTCTCACCACGTCAGATTATTGGGTGTACACCCTCCTAGACCCTCGCTACCGGGACAACTTACAAACCCTCATCACACCGGTGAACCGGGACCGTAAAATGCAGGAGTACCAAGACACACTGGTGCAATCCATACTGTTGTACATTCCAGCCGAGAGAGCTGCTGCTGCTGCTACTGCTTTACAAAGCAGCTCTGTGCGTCGAGGCAGTGTAGACACCTCTACAACAAGAGGGAGCAGAAACAACGCCTCTGCACAGGGCAAGAGCTGTATGTTACAAATGTGGCAAAGTTTTGTGACAGCGCCAGCAAGGTCTACACCATCCGAGACGGCTCCAGTCACCAGGAAGAAACGTTTCCGTAAGATGGTGACAGACTACTTGGCTTTCCCTCTAAGTGTACTCCCAGATGCCTCTTCCCCTTTCAAATTTTGGGTCTCTAAGTTGGATACATGGCCAGAGCTTAGCCAGTATGCATTGGAGGTGCTGGCTTGCCCTGCTGCCAGTGTATTATCTGAGCGTGTCTTTAGTGCTGCAGGTGGTGTAGTAACAGACCGTCGCATGCGACTATCCTCAGAGAATGTAGACCGGCTTACTTTTCTGAAAATGAACAAGGCATGGATCTCACCTGAATTTGCCTGTCCGTTTTCAGATTAAATAACTGTTTGGCAACGTTTTCCATGTCTCCTGTTATGTTCATCTTTCTACCACCTGAACTCTACTCCCTGGGCTACAACACCGCCATTTGTTGCTCGTAAGTAATTGGCAGGGTACTGACTCCTGGCCAGCCTGGTTACAGCATGACAGCTGTTTCCTGGCAGTGT
>JARQOD010000008.1:81929481-81988246 GCA_033576555.1 Oophaga sylvatica | reverse complement strand
CCTTACAGGTAATTGAGGAGAGTCATAGACTGAAAAATTTTAAATATTATTGGGAGTCAGAGATTATAGGTAATAGGGGACACAGTGCTGCTTATCACTTTATATTTTTAATGGTGCGTGGCAAATAGTATATTAATGATGGGGTACATATCTGTATTTGGGGGAGACACATGTAAGTATACAATGTATGTGACCTTGCTATTTCAGTGCTGCGAAGATCATTGTGACAAGATGAGAGGTGGCTGGGAGATGTAGACATGAAGGTCTGACCAGATGGAGAAGAAACAGGAGAAAGCGGCTCTAATCAGATGAGACGTCAGCGGTACGTGCCTGGATGTAGATATTATTCTGTATCTGCACTGTGTGATGTGGAGTGATAATGTTTATATGTAAAATCCCTTATTCTACATTCTCACATTTGTGTGAAATGTCCGTGTGCTTCCAGTTTTTTTATCAGATGGCACACGGGCTTGTAGAGATTTATAGGTCCATTCACACATACATGAAAAGCATGGATCTGAGAATGAGATCCATGAGGTCCAATTTTGAGGATCAGAATAGGACATGCTCAATGCGTCTGTGAATATGGGCAGTACAGCGACACTGTACACGGATACAGGAATATAGCCTTATTATGTATAACAGAGTCCCTTAGTATATTGTGTAGTCACTTATTATGCATTGCACAGACTCTTAATGTATAGTGTACTCACTTATTATGTATAGCACAGTCCCTCAGTATATAGTGTACTCACTCATGTATAGCTCAGTCCCTTGGTGTATAGTATAATCAATTATTATGTATAACTTGTCCTTAGTTACATAGTTTCTCTTCTTTATGTATAACACCACCCTTAGTAATGCCATCCTCTCTAGTTTTAAATGGTGCAGTCCCTTATTACATAGCTTCCTCTGCTGTTATGTACAGTGCTATCTCTTACATAGTTTACTCTTGTTTTTTTTTGTTATTCACAGTGCCCTCTTTTATTAGACAATCGCCTCTTGTTAGATATAAAATGACTGCTGATGGAGTTGGTGACCAGACGACCAGTCCATCAGCTACTTCATTAGAAAAGAAGCTTTCCCATGCTCCATCTGCTGTCATTGCATTATACATCCAATAAGACAAGATGGTATGTAATATATACAGGGCTCTATATAATCTGATATGTAAGGGACGAAGGTGTACATAACAACATAACAAGAGAGGGCACTGTATAATAAGGGATGATAATATACATAATAAAGGAGACTGTAATATATATATATATATATATATATATATATATATTTATACACAAATATTATATAAAAACTGTCAATGTCCGCCCCTGGTCCTAGTATCTATTTTGTTGTTTGAACTCTGTTTGACTCATTGTTTTCATTAAAGACATGGGAGGACAAGTTTGTATTCAGTTTTCTGGTATAAAAAATAACCCTAATGGAATTATATGCATAGAGCATTTTCCTAATATTGCCCTATTTAGTCCTTCTATCATCACATAATGTTGAAAACTATTATTCAAATAATTTAGGTGCCATAATATTATATATAATGCTTTAAATGATGGGAATATAAGACTCTATCAGAAACGAGTCTGTGCTTTTAAAGTGTCATTTTCAGCTATCATAATAAATCTCTAAATGCAAATCTGCCAATCTATGCCAAGTTTAATTACTCTATTTCCATTCTAAATTCCAAATACACTTAGCTTTAGTTCTCCAAATGATCATTTCACATTTTAAAGCCATGTTTCTAGACAAACACATACTGCATATATATTTATTTTATTAATCCATCAAACTACTTTCCTATTTTGACTTGGGAAAAAATAGATGCTTTATGTGAATTTTTTTTTTTTTTTGTAACTTTTTACTTTCTTCGTGCCTTGCAGCAAAATGTTATTCGACAAGTTTTTAGGCTACATGATATATCTCCTGACATTCTCAAAAATATCTCTAGTGAAGTTTTCTCATTGCAGGAATTTTAATGATAGGCTTAAAGATTTAATGTCATTCAATCAAAAATTAAAAAATAACATCTAATAGACAGATGAGCTGTCAGACGTAAATTTCTTTTGTTTACCAAAAATGCTAATGAGAGAGGATTGCTACCTTCGCCAGAAATCTTTCAATACAATCAATCATTTGGAATGTTGCTTGTTATGAAGAACTCATAGCGGAATCCTAGAAAAAAAAATCCATCTACTAAAATTCAATATAAAAAGTATAATTTGTTTGGTTTATATGTTTTTATGAGTGTGAATAAAATGGTACTTACATAATAAATGACAAAACAGGAGTCGGAAGTCAGTAAAAACAGCAAAGTGGAAAAATACACAAAGCTGTTAAATTGAGTGCTTGTATGTTTTCCTTATAATTAATGAATAAATGGCTGAATAATATGTACACCTTCACCATATGATTGATCAAGCATTTTATATCAAAGGACAGATTGCTAATATCTTTCTGCTATAAAGTCACTTGTGTACTTACCTAATTATCGTTTAATAAAAATCCAAAATGAAACACTGTGATATCAATCAATCACATTTTATCTTTTAATTTTTTAACACTGTTGAAAAGGATAAAGCAGCGAAAAATATGAGCACATAATGTTTCTTGCAGGCGGTTTCTGTTTTGAAACCAGCTGAAAAACTTCTCAAAAGCTCCAAATGGAGTAAACACATTTACAGCAAGGTCAAAACAATTTGCTTATGTATATGATCTGGCTTTTGTAACGTCTTATTAGTGCTTCAGGCTTCGAAAGCCATAAAGCTGCTTAAAGAAGTGGCCAGTCTATTCTTGTCTTGGCTTCTGCTTGGAAGCTGCTAGAATGTTTTATATGGATTTTTTTTTTAAATGCTGGCATTAAGGCAGACACAAAATACATTAAAAAAAAGCACCAGAAAAAAATACTTCAGGGAAAACACTGGTGGCAACTTTTACAAATCTGTTCTGGAGAGACATTTTCCCTGCATACAAAATGTGCCATGATATAGCGACCATTCAGATGAACGAAAGTACACCTGAATGTGAGGCCCAATATCATCATGAGACGAGCCTTTCATAAATTAAATCTCTGATTGGTTGCTGTGAACAACAAGAAAAGTTTTTGTTATATAGATTATAATGATACACTAAACCAACCCTTAAAAGGGATTTCTAACTCTCAGAAACTATGTGCAATTGATTTACGTTAATTGTCTCTAGCTGATGAGTGTCAGGAAAGCTAGGGTCTCACGACTGCTTTTTCTTTCATTCAACAAATTGAGAAAGATTATGCTAATCAATCTTTGCTCAAACTATGATCAGCGTTTCATCAGATTGTGATCAGATTTTCTAGGATGTGGAGAATAAAAAACAAATCTCAATCTTCCATTCTGTCAGTCTGTGAAAACTGGACTGCTCTCAGATGTCATCTGAGTGCGGTGCAGTTTTTTCCACGGACTCAAAGACATGAATGGCTGAGTGCAATCCAATTGAATGCAACTGATGCATGCTGAGTTTTTTTTACTTGGATTTGACTTGGCCTGAGGAAAAAGTGGGCATGTGCACAGCCTCATAAATTTACATGGTTACTAGTGTTAAGGCACTGCCACACTTAGAGATCGCACTAGCGATCACGACAACGACTTAACCTGGAGAGATCGCTTAGTGCGATCGCTAAGTGATCGCTAGTTAGATTCCAAACACATTTCATCAGCGACTGTGATTCCAAACACATCTCATCAGCGATCTGTATAACGACCTCTGCGGTCGTTGGGAAAACCTAGTCCCACCTGCGACGCTGGTGAAGTCGTTCATAAAGGGTGTCACACTCAGCGATTCAGGCTCACCAGCGGGACACCAATGACGAAAAAACGGCTCAGAACGTTCATAAGCGATCAACGACATCTCAGCAGGGGCCACATCGCTGCTACATGTCACACACAGTTAAGTCACTAACGAGATCGCTACTGCGTCATAAATGGTGACGCAGTAGCGATCTCGTTAGCGATCTCGCTGCGATCTCGCTTAGTGTGGCATACCCTTTAGCCTCTTCAAAACAACTGGGTATCACTCATCCAATGTTTGTGGTCATATACACGAGCCTTAAAGGGAGTACTCTGGGAAATAAAACAATTTTGTACATTCCCTACCCTCTTAATCTATAAAGATGAGATGAAAAATTAAGTTCTATTAGCTTTATAACACTTTGAATTCAATATAACAGGAGCTGCTCTTCACTGCTCCCCCTCCCATCTGGAAGGCTACATCAGGCAGCAGTGTGAAGCTCCCCGCTGTGAGTAACAGCTAGTCCTAAAGGAGGGGGGTGTGTTTACACGCTTCATGTTCTCTGCAGAGAAAACAGATATTATCAGGAGACTAACTAGTGTAAAGTCCCCGTCACACTTAGCGAGATCATTAGTGAGATCGCTGCTGAGTCAAAAGTTTTGTGATGCAACAGCGACCTCGCTAGTGATCTCGCTAAGTTTGACACATTCCAGCGATCAGGCCCCTGCTGTGAGATCGCTGGTAGTGTCAGAAATGCCTGGACATTTCTTTCGTCATTGAGATCCCGCTGGGTAGCATGCATCGGTGTGTTTGACACCTTTTACCAAGGATCTCGCTAGCGACTCAGCACTGAGACACATAGGAGACACATCGTTACACAGGTCGCTACGGTCGCCGATCATTGCTGCGTCATTGGGAAGATCTGGCTGTTTGGCATCTCACAGCGACCACAAAGCGAAGCAGCAATGATCCCTGCCAGTTCGTATCATTGTCGGGATCGCTGTTACGTCGCTGAGTGTGATGGTACCCTTAACAGCATGGAGCTGCACATTGATGTAACATCTCAGCTGGAGGGGTGAGTAGTGAAGAGCAGCTCCTGTCATAAATAGTGTTGAGCGATACGATACCGCAAGTATCGGGTATCGGCCGATATTAGCTGTTTCGGCCTTTCGATACTTAGTTCCGATATTTTCCATATATCGTATACGGAATCGGAAGTTCCCATAATTGTTTGAGAGGCAATGTGATTTTAGTCAGCCAATGAGGAATCCTAAGAAGTGTGGGCACATCCTGTATGCTGCGGTCATGTTAACTAATGGCATGGCTGTGATTGGATGCTGAAATGATGTCAGAATGCACTATAAAAAGGGGCCGCCGCCATTTTAGCATCACTGTGCTGTGAATTCAGTAAGGGACAGAAGCTGCTGTGCTGACTCTGAGGGACAGTTAGAGATTGCGATTTAGTGTACTGTGCTGTAGGCAGGCTAGCACCAACCGCTGTGTAAAGCTTCCTTTTGCCTGCAGTGTTGTTTTAACAGCTCTGCAAGGTGTGTGTGAGTGCAGGTGACGCTGCAGTTTGCTCTGCATGCAACGCTGTCTGTAGGCATCTGCACGTGTCACTCACAGACTCTTTTTTTTTTCTTCGTGTAATTCTTGCTGCTCCATGCAATTTAACTATTAGTGTGACGCGCTTCCATCCGTATCCAATACATTGGTTGCAAACACTATAGAAGTAGACAAAGGAGTAGCCTTTCACAGCTTGTGAACAGTTGTGTTTCAGTGTTCTCTTCAGTCTGTGTTTTTATTTTTTGAGTGCACATCAGCTCCAGTTACTTGTTCAAGCACTGCTGCTTGTACTCTGCTGAGAGTGTCTCAGTGCCTCATACTTTTCATTTCTCTCAATTGGTTCTGCTCCATTTCATTTAAAATAAATATAATCTATTAGTATGACGCGCTTCCATCCTATCCAATACATTGGTTGCAAACACTCTAGAAGTAGAAAAAGGAGTAGCCTTTCACAGATTGTGAACAGTTGTGTTTCAGTGTTCACTTCAGTCTGTGTTTTTTATTATTTGAGTGCACATCATGCTCAAGTTACTTGTTCAAGCACTGCTGCTTGTACTCTGCTGAGCGTGTCTCAGTGCCTCATCCTTTTCATTTCTCTCCAATTGGTTCTGCTCCATTCCATTTAAAATAAATATAATCTATTAGTGTGACGCGCTTCCATCCGTATCCAATACATTGGTTGCAAACACTTAGAAGTAGACAAAGGAGTAGCCTTTAGAGATTGTGAACAGTTGTGTTTCAGTGTTCACTTCAGTCTGTGTTTTTTTTTTTTTGAGTGCACATCACGCTCCAGTTACTTGTTCAAGCACTGCTGCTTGTACTCTGCTGAGCGTGTCTCAGTGCCTCATCCTTTTCATTTCTCTCCAATTGGTTCTGCTCCATTCCATTTAAAATAAATATAATTTTAGTGTGACGCGCTTCCATCTGTATCCAATACATTGGTTGCAAACACTATAGAAGTAGACAAAGGAGTAGCCTTTCACAGATTGTGAACAGTTGTGTTTCAGTGTTCACTTCAGTCTGTGTTTTTTATTTTTTGAGTGCACATCCGCTCCGTTACTTGTTCAAGCCACGGTGCTTGTACTTGCTGAGCGGGTTCAGTGCCTCATCCTTTTCATTTCTCTCCAATTGGTTCTGCTCCATTATTTAAAAAAAATTAATCTATTAGGTGACGCGCTTCCTCCGTATCCAATTCATTGGTTGCAAAACTATAGAAGTAGACAAAGGAGTAGCCTTTCAGAGATTGTGAACATTTGTGTTTCAGTGTTCACTTCAGTTGGGGGTTTTTTTTTTTTGAGGCACATCACGCCCAGACTTGTTCAAGCACTGTTGTCTTGTACTCTGTGAGGTGTCTAGTGTCTTCCTTTTCATTTCTCTCCAATTGGTTCTCCTCCATTCCATTTAAAATAAATATAATCTTTTTGTGTGCGCGCTTCATCCGTATCCAATAATTGGTTGCAAACACTATGAAGTAGCAAAGGAGTAGCCTTTCCAGATTGTGAACAGTTGTGTTTCGTGTTCACTTCAGTCTCTGGAAAATAACCACACTTAGGCCTTATAATTTTTCTGATTTTTCTTTATAATCTACCAAGATGAAGAAGGCAGGGAGTAAGGAAACGTGGTCGTGGCCCCGTGGAGTTTCAGCGGGAGAGGACTTTGGGGGATTTTGGCTGCTGCCGCCCTCAGTGACACAGCATCCACCGGGTTTTACCATAGCGTTCCTTTATGGGGCAGTTTGTTAGGAGCTCGGGTGCCCCCTGCTGCGGGAAGAACAAAATTGAAGCCGTTGTTGGTTTGGATGGCAGCCAATGCATCGACTTCAATTCCTTCCCCCCTCTCAGGAACACAACACTGTTGGAAAACCTCTGTCTGTTCACCACTTCAAATTGCCGGGCAGTCAGAGAGTTCTGTACAGGAGCCAGCTGGTCTCTGCTTCTGTTTCAGAATCTGTTGGTCGCAAACACGGGCCGGCAAGCAGATTCTACAATTTGAGAAGAGGGAGTTGCAGTGATGCGCAAAAGCTGTTTCTCTCTCAATCTGAAGAGGCGGGTGAGCCGTGCCGATGGACAGCACCCGCAGAACGATCTTATGATGATGATGAGACCAGGTGCCAGGTTTTTTTGGGAGCATGGGTGCTGCCCGACCATCCAACAGCAGCAGGTGTTGGAAGAGGGTAGTGGAGAGTGAAGTCGGGACCCAACTGGCGTGAGAACGGGGAAGGTGGTGGAGCAGCTTGAGGAGAGATTTTCCCAACGGTAACAAGAGGAGGGAGAGGTAGGCGCAGACTCGCTTGCCTGTGCCTCCGTTTGGCCCTGTTGGGAGCAGTTCTTTAGGGGAAAGTCAAAATTTGGGGCTCCCCTGACTTGCACTGCGGGTCCTTTTTTGACGACTTGTGTGTATTTGCTATGTTTTAAACAGCTTTGTAAGCAAAAAAAATTTAAAAAGGTTAAAATATCAGAACCTGAATACCCAAATATGGGAACATGTACGGACAAAGCCGTTGGCTTTAGTTACAAAGACACAACTGGAAAGTAGGCCAAACCTTACAGCGCTACTACATCTTCAGGTCGTGTGGAGCTCTACCTCCAGCTCACACACCCCCTGGTTCGGCTTCCTACGGATCTCCATGGAAGAACCCGGTCACTGTTGTCCTAGAAAAATGTTATTCCCCCCACAGCAGCAAGTTACAGTCATCGTCAAAAATCCCGACCACAAAACAGCCATCGGTACCCACGGCTGGGTTAAAGACGGCCATACTCGGAAAACCATCACGAGCAAGGTTGAATGCTGGCATTGCAAAACTCCTGTCCCTTGAAAAGCTGTATTCAGGCTGGTGGGAGACTGCAGTTTCGGACTTTTGGCATTGGCAGTCCACAATATATTGTGCCAAGCCGATTTTATTTCGCAGGAAGCGTCCCTGCTCTGCAAAAACATGTCGAGGGAAACATTTAAACATGCGCTACTAAACGCCGTCAGTGCAGGGTCCACTGACCACCGATGGTGGCCCCGTACCATGGCAGGGCGATACCTTTCCCTTATGCCCATTGGGTCAATTGTGGAGCCGGGTTACAGATCTTGCCGTGGCGCTGTTACGTGTTCTGCAACTCCAAGGATTGCAGGATCCAGTCGGTAACATTGTTCCTCCCCTACTCCAGTTCCTCAGACATCGCTGCACGAGCCGTCACGGTTTACCTCCCATGCCCGTAACGCTTACTGTTGCGACCGAATGAGAACAGCCTGGCCAAAACGTTCCAGGCCGTCCTGAATTAATTTCCATGGGGAATCGAAGCCACAAGCGCGGGAGCTTGGAATGCCATCAAGCAGGAGAGCGACGTGGGGTTTTTGTCGCTAATCTCCAGCCCGGCTTGGTGTGTGTGACAATGGCCGAAATCTGGTGGCAGCTCTGGGCCTTTGGGAAACCTCAGTCACTACCATGTCTGGCACATGTGCTCACTTGGTCGTTTAAGTTTTTTGAGGGGACTATCGGATCTTGATGCATGCTGCACAAGGTCCGCCTGAGTGCGCTCACTTGCACGGCCAGCATGGCCAGATCGCGCATTGCAGCTCTGCAAGTAGATTTTGCCTTCCTGAACATGGCACATATGTGACGTACCCACCAGGTGGATTCCAGTTACATTGTTGGAGCGGTTGTGTGAGCGCACCAGCAGTAATGGAGTATCAGCTGCAACAGGCGCAATCAATCGCAATTTGCGCCGTTCACCTTCACACTACTGAGTGGGCCTCTATGAAGGAACTGCGACGTTTGCGTGGTTTGATGTTCAACGGGATGGGAGTGCAGATGATGCACTAGTCAGATGACTGTCCCCTTATCGCCGCTTTTGAAATCACTGAAAGCACTAAAGGAAGAGGTTTGGAAGAGGTGGAGGATGAGGAGTCACAAATTTAAATTACCTTCAGGACAGTCATCGCAATGGTTCCCAAAAAAGGGTGGGCAGGGCTCACTTTGTGAGGAGGATGGGAGGGGAGGAGGGTCAATGGAGGAGGAGAAACCCTACAGAGGGAGGTACAAACGCTCTAGTCAGTTGTAGAGCGAGGGTGGGGTGATGCAGAGGAGGCAGAGATGACGCCTCTTCCAGAGGACAGCCTTTGTTGGCCAGTTGAGAGTCTGCAGCACATGGTTGATTTCATGCTTCAGTGCCTGAGAAACGACCGCCGCATCGCCCACATTCTCACCACGTCAGATTATTGGGTGTACACCCTCCTAGACCCTCGCTACCGGGACAACTTACAAACCCTCATCACACCGGTGAACCGGGACCGTAAAATGCAGGAGTACCAAGACACACTGGTGCAATCCATACTGTTGTACATTCCAGTCGAGAGAGCTGCTGCTGCTGCTACTGCTTTACAAAGCAGCTCTGTGCGTCGAGGCAATGTAGACACCTCTACAACAAGAGGGAGCACAATCAGCACCTCTGCACAGGGCAAGAGCTGTATGTTACAAATGTGGCGAAGTTTTGTGACAGCGCCAGCAAGGTCTACACCATCCGAGACGGCTCCAGTCACCAGGAAGAAACGTTTCCGTAAGATGGTGACAGACTACTTGGCTTTCCCTCTAAGTGTACTCCCAGATGCCTCTTCCCTTTCAAATTTTGGGTCTCTAAGTTGGATACATGGCCAGAGCTTAGCCAGTATGCATTGGAGGTGCTGGCTTGCCCTGCTGCCAGTGTATTATCTGAGCGCGTCTTTAGTGCTGCAGGTGGTGTAGTAACAGACCGTCGCATGCGACTATTCTCAGAGAATGTAGACCGGCTTACTTTTCTGAAAATGAACAAGGCATGGATCTCACCTGAATTTGCCTGTCCGTTTTCAGATTAAATAACTGTTTGGCAATGTTTTCCATGTCTCCTGTTATGTTCATCTTTCTACCACCTGAACTCTACTCCCTGGGCTACAACACTGCCATTTGTTGCTCGTAAGTAATTGGCAGGGGTACTGACTCCTGGCCAGCCTGGTTACAGCACGACAGCTGTTTCCTGGCAGTGTGAACGTCAATTATCCTCCAATAAGTTGTGCTGTCGTGTTGCATTCGGGTTAGCCGACTCTATGGTGCCTGCAGTTTAGGTGATTCCTATGTGTGCTGTGGGATATGTAAATAAAGGCTGTTTCCATTGTGACAATAGGACAAGCACCCACTGTAGGACTGTGTGATTCGGTAACTGCGGACGGCTTGCGTCCTGTCAACTTACATTTTCATGGGTGCGTTCTGCTACCCGTCCGGTTTCCAGTACCGTCAACTGGTTCTCCCCAGTGCCTTTGGCCTAGGTGCCTCCATCTCCGTATACGAGTTCCAGCAACGTCTGCTGGTCCTTGGTAGTGCTTTGGAGCACAGGTACCTCCTGCTTAGTAACCGTGTCACAGTAACGTCAGCTGGTACTCGGTTGTGACATTGCCTCTTTTCCTTCTGCTGCCCCTCCGGGTTCCAGCACAGTCAGCTGGTCCTCGTTACTTCCATTGTCTCTTGCTCCATCTGATACCCGTCAGGGTTCCAGTAACGTCAGCTGGTTCTCGGAAATTAGACGACCTTAAAGACCACCCAGAAGAAGATGACGACAACAAGGATGACGAGCATGAAGCCAACCAGCCTGAACACCATCACAAAGAAAAAATAAAAGATTACCCAGAAGAAGATCACCAACAGGACAAAGAAGGTTAAGACAAACTACAAGATACAGAACAAGAGACAGAAGAACAATAAGCAGAAGATCAAAAAGCAGAAGAACATGAAGTATAAGACCAAAATGAAGAGCAAAATATATGCTCTAAATTCTAAGCAGAAGAAGACTAAGCAGTGTATGGGGGTGAGTCCGTTCCTCCTCGTGGTGCCCCTAGAAAATGCCTGCTGCTGCAGGCTAAACTGAACACGGACAAATACTGTTGTAATTTAAATCTTTTGTGACAGCAAGAACGGAAGGATGAACAATTCATACTTTTACAGATTACAAGTACAGGAATCTCTGTCACAAATAAGAATATGATGAAGAAGATGACGAGGAAGAAGATGAAGAATTTGAATATGATGAAGATTAATTAGTTTAATAATAACAATATGAGTAATGTAAACAAAAACATGAATAGCAAGAAGTTTAAGAAGAAGATTAAGAAGGTGAAGATGAAGAATAATTTGATGAGAAAGATGATGCTGCTGAAGATTATGAAGGAGAAAGTGTGGCACTGGCAAAAGTTAAAAAGGTGAAGAGCATGGAAGTTGTGAAACATACATATTTGCCAAAATAGAAAAAAGATTAACAACATTGTCAATTTGTTAGTCAATCCAAACGTATTTCAAAAAAAAAATATATTAATGCTATTCCAATGCATTGGGTTAAACATGTATGCCTTTATTGTCTCCTCAACCTCCCCCAATACATTCTACATTAGTCTTTGTTGTTTTCCTTCATGTACAATTAACCAACAAGGCAAGAATGGGTTTTTTTTAATGTCGATATTTGGTTCCCATAGACTTACATGGGACTTCCGGTATCGGAATCGGATATCGACGATATTTAGTGATATCGGCGATACCATTCCGATCCGATATTTTTAGATATCGAGCAGTATCGCTCAACACTAGTCATAAATCAACATGGGAAAAGGGGAAAAGGATTTACTCCGTGCTCACCAGAGTATCACAGTACCACGGGTGTTAGATTCAATGTGGCTGGAGTCCACTTGTAAATGCAGGCAAAGAGGAAAAACCAGCACCAGGTGATTTCCATAAAAATTAAAATGTTATCTTTTTGTTTGATCCATTGCTTGCAAAAAGTTAAAAACATACTTGTCATTAAATGTCAAGGGGCAAACATCCCCCACGCCTGAATCGTTTCGGACTTCATGTTCTTACTTATAGGCGTCTGATACCTATGATTGACAAAATAATAAAAATTAGAAGGGTAATATACCTTGAAGAGCCGCCAGGTCTTGATAACGTGCACAACACTCGATTCAGAAAGAGATTCCTTCGTCCTTCTAATTTTTATGATTTTGTCACTTTAGCACCATGCACTTCAACTTTGTTATTGA
Source organism: Oophaga sylvatica (assembly GCA_033576555.1). Lineage (NCBI taxonomy): Eukaryota > Metazoa > Chordata > Amphibia > Anura > Dendrobatidae > Oophaga > Oophaga sylvatica. The sequence goes on along the minus strand of JARQOD010000008.1, from coordinate 81,975,859 downwards.
GCTGTGCTATTTACCTTGACTCCTATGCACCTTATTTTTGTTCTCACTTGAGGGTCCCCTATAGTACAATGATTAACTTTTATGTTTTATCATCTCTATGGTTATATATACAGTATATTGAATAATTTAATATATATTTATAATTTTGTTCTTATACATACATTTTTTCACAATATTTATTGGAGGTAATTTTGATGATTTCTTTTGGTACCCACATATATAATTTCATTGAGACTCTGGGTTTTTTTTTCACGTCACTATTACCTTTGAGTTCGCCATTTGTTATATTGGTGTTTTTTATGCATAATCAAATTTTCCTTCTTTTTATTGCCAATTACCGTATATACCCATGTATAAGCCGAGATTTTCAGCCCATTTTTAGGGCTGAAAGTCCCCCTCTCGGCTTATACGCGGGTCATATACGGGAGTCGGCGGGGGAGGGGGAGCGGGGTGTCGGATTATACTCACCTCTCCGTCGCCGCGGTCTCTGCAGCCCCCCTGCTTCTCCCACAATCTCCGGCTCCTTCCTGCAGCGGTCACATGGCACCGCTCATTAAAGTCATGAATATGCACATATTCATGACTTTAATGAGCGGTAGCATGTGACCGCTGCAGGAAGGAAGCGCTGTGGAGAGCGCCGGGAGAAGAGGAGAGGCTGCAGGGACGTGCGGCGGAGGGGTGAGAATAGCGATATTTACCTGTCCCTCGGTCCACCGCAGCGCACTGCTCCCTCGTCCGACTCCTCTGTGTGTGTATGATGAGGCAGAGGGCGCGATGATGTCGTTAGTGCGCGCCCCGCCCCCTGCCTGATCGTTCACACAGAGGAGTCGGACCGAGGGAGCAGTGCGCTGCGGTGGACCGAGGGACAGGTAAATATCTCAGGTGCCGGGGTCCTGAGCGAGCGGTGACACCCCCCGCCTGCTCAGGACACCAGCACCTGGCCCCCAGCGACGAGAGGTGAGTATGTCATTTTTTTTTTTTTTTGCAGCAGCATATGAGGCCTAATACTCTGGGGCATAATTGTGCAGCATATGGGGGCATAATATGGAGCATATGGGGGCATAATCTGGAGCATATGGGGGCATAATATGGAGCATATGGGGCATAATATGGAGCATATGGGGCATAATATGGAGCATATGGGGGCATAATCTGTGGAACATATGGGGCCATAATATGGAGCATATGTGGGCATAATCTTGTACCTGTCTATATTTTTCCCCTTTTCATATGTAAAGCGCCATGGAATAAATGGCGCTATATAAATGTATAATAATAATAATAATAATCTGTGGAACATATGGGGCATAATCTGGAGCATATGGGGGCATAATCTGTGGAACATATGGGGCATAATCTGGAGCATATGGGGGCATAATCTGTGGATCATACGGGGGCATAATCTGTGGAATATATGGGGGCATAATCTGGAGCATATGGGGGCATAATCTGTGGAGCATATTGGGCATAATCTGTGGAGCATATGGGGGCATAATCTGTGGAGCATCATATGGGGGCATAATCATTTTTCACCCTAGGCTTATACGCGAGTCAATAAGTTTTCCCAGTTTTTTGTGGCAAAATTAGGGGGGTCGGCTTATACATGGGTCGGCTTATACTTGAGTATATACGGTATGTATATTTAGTCCTGATACGAACGTACACATTTCTCTTTTTTTAGTACCTTTTTTGCCATTTTATTGAATAAAGATTTTTTTTATATACACCTTGTCTGGATATTTCTTGGCTTTACATTGTTGTGGGGCATTTCGGTTGAATTACAAGATAATAGAACTGCACAGGGCATCTCATCTTTATACACACATGGTCAAAATTGTTGGTACCCCTCGATTCATGACAGAAAAACTCATAGTGGTCACAGAAATTACTTGAATCTGACAAAAGTAATAATAAATCAAAAATCTATGAAAATGAGCAAATGAAAGTCAGACATTGCTTTCCAACGATGCTTCCACAGAATTTAAAAAAAAATAAAACTAATGAAATAGGCCTGGACATAAATGATGGTACAACTGAAAATAATGTGACAAAAGGGACATGTTAAATCAAGGTGTGTCCACTAATTAGCATCACAGGTGTCTCCAATCTTGGAATCAGTGAGTGACCTGTATAGAGGGCTACAGATACTCACTGTGCTGTTTGGTGACATGGTGTGTATCACACTCAACATGGACCAGAGGAAGCAAAGGAAAGAGTTGTCTCAGGAGATTGGAAAGAGAATTATAGACAAACATGTTAAAGGTAAAAGTTATAAGACCATCTCCAAGCAGCTAAATGTTCCAGTGACTACGGTTGCGCATATTATTTAGAAATGTAAGCTCCATGGGACAGTAGCCAACCTTCCTGGACGTGGCTGCAGGAGGAAAATTGATGACAAATAAAGAGACAGATAATATGAATGGTAACAAAAGAACCTAGAAAAATGTCTAAACAGATTAAAGGTGAAGTTCAAGCTCAATGAACATCAGTGTCAGATTGTACATCCGTCTTTGTATGAGCCAAAGTGAACTTCATGGAGGTGACAAAGGAAGACACTACTGATGAAAAAAAAATCATAAAAAAGCCAGACTGGAATTTGTCAAACTACATGTTGACAAGCCAGAAAGCTTCTGGTAGAAAGTCCTATGGACAGATGAGACAAAAATGGAACTTTTGAAAGGCAAGGCACATCAGCTCTATGTTCACAGATGGAAAAATTAAGCATATCAAGAAAAGAACACTGTCCCTGCTGTGAAACAAGGAGTAGGCTCTGTTATGTTCTTGGGCTGCTTTGCTGCATCTGGCACAGGGTGTCTAGAAACTGTGCTGTTACAATGAAATCTCAAGACTATCAAGGGATTCTAGAGAAAAATGTGCTGCCCAGTGTCATAAAGCTTGGTCTCAGTCACAGGTAATGGGTCTTGCAACAGGATAATGGCCCAAAACACACAGATAAAAACACCAAGAATGTTAAGAGGAAATCTTTGGACTATTCTGAAGTGGCCTCCTAAGAGCACTGACTTAAATCCTATTGAGCATCTTTGGAAAAAGCTGAAACATGCAGTCTGGAAAAGGCAACCTTCAAACATAAGACAACAGGAGCAGATTCCTCTTGAGGAGTGGGCCAAAATACCTGTCGAGAGGTGAAGAAGTCTCATTGACAGTTACAGGAATTGCTTGATTGCAGTGATTGCCTTAAAAGGTTGTGCAACAAAATATTAAGTTAAGGGTATCATCATTTCTGTCCAGGCCTATTTCATCAGTTTTATTTTTTTAAAAATTCTTTGGAAGCATGGTTGAAAAGAAATGTCTGACTTTCATTTGTTCGTTTTCATAGATTATTGATTTATTATTACTTTTATCAGAATTAAGTTATTTCTGTCACCATTGTATTTCTGTCATCAAAAAGGGGTATCAACAATTTTGAACACGTGTGTAGTTTATGAGGGTACGGACAGTGTAAAATTGTTTTATTTCCCCAGAGTACCCCTTAAAGGCAGTCATACATTCAATTACATATCCATGTTCCTGCTATTTGTTTTCTTTTTGTTATCTCACATGAATCATGTGGTTAGTTCACCGTCTTTAACTTCCCATTGCTGATCACTTGCTGATGTCTACGAAGGAGTAGTATTTCTCATGTGTCCAGTAGGAATACATTTTTAAAATGTAATTTTCAGAATAGGCTGTCATATGTGTGTACTTGAGGAACAAAACTTCTTCTGAACAGTATGGCCCCAATCCATCAAACAATTTCACCAGAATTATGGTGTAAATTGATTTGAAAAGTCACAATTTTTTCTGAAACTCAAAATTGAGCAAAAATGTTATGTCTTTTGTTGTTTGCACACCAGTTTCTCCCAGCTTCCCCAAAATGGGTGGAACTGGGGTAGGAAGGGGGCAAGGCAGGGCATGACACTACTAAGGTGTCCATACAAAGTCTTTTTCTTGGTGTCACACAGGCAAAAACAGCAACAACAGGTGAGAGAAAATGATAAAGTAGTACTTAGCTGCCTGGCTGTGAATCCAGTACTAAAGTGAAATACTTTTGATTATAAATGCAGAACAATCTACCCATATCTGCCTAGTCTCTAACTGCTAAATTTTTCCACAGTGGATAGGCAAAGCCTCAAGCCTTAGAAATGGGGTCTAATTTCACTTCATATCTGTGTCCAGAAACACACGCTGATGGGCCTATAAACTTTAATGTTCAAATGCCTAAAAGGTATCCTTTCTAAATATCTTTACTCACTATATGTCAGAATATCTCTAACTACTTCAAGAAAACAGACTATTGTTAACACAGCTCTATTAAATATATGCCTGCCACTTCAAATAACATTATTGAATAGATACAATGAATACAATGTACATCAAGAAGCCAATTATTTAAGGTGCTTATGACAAAATTCAGGTGTAAATCATCTTAATACATTGCAATATGTTTGCTCAACTTGGAAGTTGGACATTTTTTTTTTTACTTTTTACATTTTCACACCTGTTAGGGTCTGCGGAACGCACCAAATATATGAGGTAGAGAGGTGCGTTCGCAGCCCGGGGTCCACCGTGCAGGCAGAACCTGCTGCTAGTAAAATGGCGAAAGTAGCGAACTCTGTTATCCCGCAGAGTCGCTAAAATAAACGCCGTAGCGCGTTGTGGCAGTAAGTACGAACTCTGTTAATACCCAGAGCCGCTAACGGAAATGTCACAGCGCTATATGGCGATAGGTGCGAACTCACTTAGCTTCAGTGAGCCGCAAAGTAAAACGCTAGGGCGCTGTCTAGCGTCGAAAGCAAACCCTGTTACGTCACAGGGCCGCTGAGGAAAAGTGCTGTGTCCTGTCAGGCTCTCAGGTACACAGTTAAGTGCTAAGCGTACATAACGCGTGATCATGTGCTAATGTCCTCGCGGGAGTCACCCGCAATCTATGGCGTCTGAATGCCAGACCCTGAATACGGCAATCAAAACTCCTCACCGGTTACGCCGGTAATCTAGGGCATCTAGGACACCGACCCTGACCAGCTAGCACACCAAACTCCTCACCGATTAAGTCGGTATTCTAGTGGCTTATTTCAGCCAGGTCCCTAACCACACATACGCATGATTTTTTTTTTTTTTTTTTCCCTCAGATGGGAAGTTCCACAGTCAGATAACCAAAACTATAAGGAACTCGACTCCCAAACAGCGTGTACACTTACATAATGCAGCAGCTGTTCCCATCATCATCGGAAAACCAACTTTATTTACAAGCACAAAAAAACACAAAACTAAGACACATTAACAAGATGTTTCCACTTTTTAACTTTCCAAATTCCCTCTGCGTCCTCCTCCCCCCTCTTTCTCTTATCACACACAAAACAAAAATACAATTTTCCCAAAACAATTTTTAAACAATTTTTAACCTCAATCTCCTTCCTCTTAAACACATACACGTTCCTCACATCCCACAACACCTCTTTTATACATGCAAGCATCAACCACAACACTCTCTCCTTTTCTCCACACATACCCAACCCAAACATAAATAACTCAAACGTCAAAAAATTCACATCACACAACTCCTTACACAACGGGCCCAAACCTGAAATCACATTTCTAGCATACTGACAATTCCAAAACAAATGCACCACACTCTCTCTCCCACCACATCCCCTCCTCGGACACATCTCACTCCTCACTAAACCCCGGTTTCTCTGGAAGTCTCTCACCGGTAACACCTCATGCAATGACTGCCACACAATCTCGCTCTGTCTATTTGTCATACCATCCATACGTACCTTCTTCCATACCTTCTGCACATCACTTCCTCTCACCATATAGATACCACATTCCATCTCTCTACACTCAATCATCCTATATACCGCTTTCTTCTTCTCTAACAACCTCACATCCACATCACACAGTTCATACTTCACCAAAAATTTGTAAACCCACACATACCACACAGGCACCTCAAAAGCCACTGGGCACCTTAGATCCCTTTCCCGCCACTTCAAACGGAACAGAAAACTTCCAAATAAATACCTGCACATACATGCACACTTCCCATCCATCCTAATCACACCCAATACAAACACCATAATATTCACGCCAAAAAATACATTCAAATTTGGGAATCCCAGCCCCCCCTTATCCATTCTCTTCATCACAACCTCTCTCCTTGCACGCTCCATACTTGAACGCCAAAAAAATACAAACAAAACCCTATTTAATCTTCTAACACACATATAACCTGGTGGAAAAACCACCGCAACATGCAAAAAAATTGGTAACACCACACTCTTAATAACTAAAATTTTACCAAAAAACGTCAAATCTCTCATCTTCCAAAAATTTAACTTGCGCTCCACTCTCTCTCTCACATCCACCCAACTTTCCTCTCCATCCAACTTCTCTGAAAATTTCACACCCAGCACCTTTATCGGTCCACTCACCACATTCACCCCAATATCATTGCTCAGAGTCCTCCCACCAAAAATCTTACATTCAGTCTTCTTCCAATTCACTTTAAACGCAGACGCTCCACAAAAAACGGATACCAACAACTTCACACGACGCACCGAACACTCTGAATCACACAAAACACACACATCATCCATGTAACCATTCACCTTCCTCTCCCTCCCCCCCGCCCCCGGCACTTGCACACCCCAAATCACCTTATCTTTCCTCAACATACACAACAACGGCTCAATCGCGCAAATGAACACAACAGGGGACAATGGGCACCCCTGCCGTACACCGGAAAACACATTCACTCTCCTCCCTACATTCCCATTCAACAAAACACAACTATAAATATTTTTATACAAACTTCTCACTCTCTCAACAAACTCAGCCGGAAAACCCATCTTCACCAACACTCTAAACAGAAAACCATGCGCCAACCTATCATACGCCTTCTCAAAATCCAAACTCAACACATACACCCCCTTCTTACGGTTCAAACAGTCCCACAAACAATCTCTCAGCATACACACACCCTCATGTAACCGCCTTCCAGGCACCGAACAACACTGCTCCTCACCCACCACACTCCCAACCACATCACGCATCCTATTTGCCAAAAGCTTCGCATAGATTTTATAATCACAATTAAGCAACGTGATCGGCCTCCAGTTTTTTAGATTTTTCAAATCACCTTTTTTGGCAACAGCACAACCACTCCTGCATGCATACCATTCGCCACCTCTGCATTCGCCCACATATACTTACATACATCAACAAAATCCTTCCCAATCACATCCCACATCACACGATAAAATTCCACCTGGAGACCATCATCCCCCGGCGTTTTATTCAGCGCCATGCTACACACCACCTTCCATATTTCTTCACTCGTCACCTCCCCCATCAAACTCTCCCTTTCTGTCCCATTCAATCTATTTTCCAAAACACTCAGCACATCACTCTCCAAACCTTCATCCCTCCATTTCACTGCATACAAATCATCATAAAACTTTGCCACTTCCTCACATAAGTCCGCACCACTCACTTCATTTCCATCCACTCCATTCAAAACACTCATGCTCTGTCTTTTTCCAAAAACTTTCTTGAAAAAAAAACCGCGAACACTTCTCATTCTTTTCCAAGTTCTCTATTTTAGCCCTATACACAATACTCCTCCCTCTCTCTCTCAAAAACTCGTTCACTTCTTTTTTCACTCTCAACAAATCTTCACTCACATCCATCCCGCCCTCTCTTAGCTTATATAACACACTCAATCTTGCATTCAACCCAGCAAACCTTTCTCTCTTAGCAGCTGCACACTTGTAACCAAGTTTTTTTTAAAAAACCTTGGTTTTCCATTTAACCCAATCCCACCATTCACACACATTACTGAATTCACTTCTGCTCTCACACCACTCCTTATAATGTCTCTCATACTCCTCTCTCACCTCCACCCCATCCAGTAAATTCACATTCAGCTTCCATATACCTTTCCCAGTTGCCTCCTCAGTATGCACATCCACTTCACACTTCATACACACATGATCTGAAAACGGCACACTCTCCTGTGCATAACTAACAGCAATCAGGTTTTTTGAAACAAAACAATAGTCCAGTCTAGACGCCACCCTCCCACTCTCAGAAAAAAATGTATTTAACAATGGAGTTACTTTACACTCCCTCTGCATATCCCTCAAACCAAAATCACTCACCATGTCCATTAACTCTTTCCTTGACACATCCACATTCACCTTTCCCACATCAACATTCATATCACCCACAATCACAACAGGCACTCTACCTGGAATAAAAAACTTAATTTTTTCAAATAAAACTTTACGCTCCTGTTTTTTCACAGGAGCATACACATTAATAACACTAAAACGAATATTTCTAAACTCAAAATTTGCTAACACACATCTCCCAACCTCAATCACCATATAGTCACACAAACTCACATTACGCCCCTTCACCAAAAAACCAACACCGTCATTTCTATTACATGCACTCCCTGACCACACAGACGCACCATGAGGCCATTCACTCCCCTTCACACCATCCACAATCCCACACTCCTGTAAACAAAAAATGTCCGCATTTTGCGCTGCAATAAAAAAACACAAAAATGGCACGCCGCAACTTATTTTTAAAAACCCTCACATTTTGAGATATAATTCTAACACCCCATACTAAACACAAACCAAAAGGCTTAAAAAAAAAACTTGTCCAAAAAAGCCAAAAAAGGAAAAAAAAATACAAAAACAACCTACAGAAATAACTTGACACACATTACATAAAACACACAAAAAAAACAGATAGCCATTGCTTAAAGAGCAAAGCTATGTACACAAAAAAAACCTACCTGGCTACTGGAAAAGTAAAACGTACTTAACCAGTACAGCCAGTGTCCTCCTCCACCATTTGTGCCCAGCAGCCTTCCGAGCCGCTGGCCTCCATATACTCCTCCACCCGTGCCTTTTTCTGCCCAGTCTTCCTCTGGGCCATTCCTTCTTCCACCACCTCAATGTCTCTGTTTTCCCCACCACCCTCCCTGTGACACTTTAACCCTCCTGAGTCCTCTTCCGAGGAGAAGGCACCAATATTTCTCGGATCAGACTCATGAACTAAAACCTCAGCCTCCTCCTCTGCCACAGATATATCGAAATCCATCAGGCATTCTGACCATGATTCAGCAACTGGGACTTCTTTTTTTACTTCTTTTTTAGGCCATGAACGCTCCTCTCGCCTTATGGCCTTCCAAAATTCCTTGTCCTCCTTTTCCTCCTGTTGCTTCTCCTTCCTTCTCTCAGCCTCCTTGTCCTCCTGCCGCTTCTCCCTCCGTCTCTTGGCAGGAGTGGGTGGCGCCCTCACAACGCTTTGCAGCGCGGCGACTTCGCCTTCCCTCCGCTTCTTCTCCTCCTCCCGCCTCTTAACCTCCTCCTCTCTCTTCCTTTCCTCCTCCCGCCTCCGCTCCTCCTCACGTCTCTTTCTTTCCTCCTCCTCTCTAGTTGACCTCCTCGGCACACCAAACGGGCAGTCTCTATACAGGTGCTCTGAACTGCCACACCTGTCACATTCACGAGGCATCGGACACCTAGCCGCCACATGACCCTCTTGCTTGCAATTACGGCAAACCAACTCCTTGCTACACATGTTTAGCAGGTGCCCGAACTGAAAGCACCTCCTGCAGTATAGTGGCTGCCCTGGGTATGACAGGAAGCCCCTATGACCCGCCACTGAAAAGTTCGCTGGTGGGTGGGTGAAACCTCCCAAACAACCTGGATCCTTCTTCAATTTCACCCGAAACACATACTTGCAGTTGAAAATGCCCAAGACATTTTTCTGCTTCTCCCCTCCCTTCACGTATTCACAGTACCGCTCCAGGAACTGCTCCAGTAGTGCTACTTCTGTATAGGGGTTGTACACAGTCACAGTCACCACTTTTTCCATGAGCCCAAACAGGGGCTCCACCCGCACTCCCTCCAGGCATGGATCACCTTCATTACTTCTGAGCCATTCAAAGACGGTCAAACAGCATCCCTCATTCACAAAGGTTACATCATATGTACCTTGACTCCGGAATTCATTGACGCTGTAGATATCCTGACGATGGGCTCCAGCCTTTCCCTCCAACAGGTCACAAACGACGTACACCAGGTTGTTTTTCTCACCCCCTTCCACCACCACACGGATCGTATTCTTAATGAACATCCTCAGTCCAGACTGCCGGTACGGATACCGCAGTAGAAAATCAGCAGCACGCTGCCAGCAAAGCCCCTGGATCACTCCAGGAAAACTCGCACCCTCTGACTGCGACACACGATCGCAGCCAAAAGGCCGAGATCACACTGGCGCATAGCATACAATGGTTGATATTAGCGCATGGCGGCCCAGCCATGCTACCCTTTTATAGCAACAGCTACAGGACCTTCCAGGAACAAGGACCAATGAGAAGCTGTTACAAACACACGTAGCTACATGACCTTCCTGGCGGACCAATAGGAGCCGCTGCAGCACCTGAACATGTGACCCCTGATCTCCAATGAGAGATCTCACTCTGGGCATGCTCAGATGGGAAAACGCAGGACTTTGTCTCAAAGACGGCTGCTCCAGCACTGGCTATAATAGCAGATCCAGGAAAGGCAGCAGCAAGTCACTGCACAGTAGAGGAGTGGGCAAGACGCCTGGACCGATGTCTCTGCTGAGCAGGCTCCACTGCGGCCGGAGATGAATGGGAGACCGCAGCGGGACGGGTTCGAGACTCCCCTTGTGCAGCAGCTGGAACTCGAACCTTAACACTCACCAATCTTAACCAGCTATGCTAAAATAGGTGGGGCATGCATGGAGCATGGGTGGGGCAGCTCATGGCTACACTTGCCTTTCAATTTTCTTTTTTTATTGACATAATTTTTTGATGGCATAGTGCTCTTGTACAAAGCTTGTGTTAACTATTCCACTAGTCCACTGTTATAAGTTTCATTATACAGTGAGGTTTATTTTAATTATCGATGAAAAAGCCTTGTAAATTGTAAAACTTAACACTGCAGACAAGGTTCCTTAGAATTTCCATAAATTGTAACATAAATAGAATTATCATGCACGTTTGTGGTTCTCATCTTCAGAATATTATCATATAATTGTTTTCAGGTGTTCTGCAATAACTACATTTTGTTGCTTTACACAGTTTGTGTCTAAAACATAAATATGTATTAAATGTAAGAGGCAAGTTAAACCATGAAACTAACCTGATAATATCTTTGCAGGTATTACTTTTAAAAATAGGAGAACTATTCTCTTGACAGTGTAACCTTGCATTCTTCTGGCTATCACAAAGATTTGCACTAACTTAATTGGAATAATTCATCATTGTTCCCACCTACACAACTCCAGCATAGCTCTTGCATACATATAAGTCTTCGAACAATGCGACTGTAGGATTTCAATCTAATCTGGAACTTATAAATTATTAGGCAGTTGTGCATTTTCAGAATGAAAGGAACAGCATATTTTGTGTAGTTAGAAAATACATTCAGTACTTCGTGAGGATATACAGTATGTTACATTGGCTGCTCTGTGTTACAATATCACAGTGTATATTTATTAGTTGTATAGGGCTATCATATGATATTATTGTATGGTTCTTCATAGGCAGAGCTGCATTGTGTTTGTGTGCAAATCTGTATAACTTAATAAGTATCATAGTAAATACAATCTAAAAATACATTGAAGTCAGTGCACACATCATGATACAGAAGAAAAATACAAATAGGTATAACAGAAAAACCCCTTAAAAGTTTCTAGAAAAAATTAAACTTATCTTTTATCCCCTTTGTATAAAATAATGAATGTGTGTGTCAACTATGGAGTCACCATGTGTGTAGCTGAGTTCCGATGGTTACTGTTAAACATTTATGTTTCACTGATAATATCTTCTGAAGGCCCTTGTGGTTGCCATTTTGGTATTGCTGTGAAACCGAGCTATAGGCTGAGGAAGACTGCAATTTTCATTATCTATTGTAATATTGTGGTATTTAAACAACGGATACGGCCATTTTCACTCTATACTGCAATACTGTGCTATTGCAGAATACAGTAAAAGAAAGCAGATGATCTCAAATTCAACTCCCCTAAGAAAATGAAAAATTAAAGAAAAAAATGTTTAGTTTTAAAAATATATATAAATGAAAATTATAGACATGTGAATCACCCCTTTTTAATCATTACAAATTAACACATTTAAAAGAATTAAGATAAATAAATGTATTTAGTATTATCAAAAATATATACAGTAAAGAGAAAAGAGAAACAAAATTCTAGAATTATGATTTTCAGTACATCTCCCTGAAAAAAATTCACTAAAAATTATCAAAACGACATATGGTCTCCAAATCAAAACCAACAAAGTTTTCATTTACTCAAACAAAAAAACAATACCTTATAGAACTTTGATGAAAAATAAAAATGTATTGTTGCTGTATATAACTAGAGATGAGCGAATATGTTCAGAAAACAATCGCCAAACGTAAATTCGGCATGAATATGGCACATTCGGATTGGTGATAGGAAGCATGAGCATTTTTTCTTAAAATCAGAAATAGTCAGTAAACTTCTATGAAACTATTAGAAACCAATTGCGTTGCCACTAAAGTATTTTAAAGTAGATGATAGATAGATAGATAGATAGATAGATAGATAGATAGATAGATAGATAGATAGATAGATAGAAAAAAATGGCAATTCATCTGCTGAGTACATTAAAATAAGAGCAGGACCCAACAGGAAAGAATAGATAGATTACATACAGCATATACACATCGAATAGATATATAGATGTCAGTGACATATAAATATATATATATATTGTAAGCTATTCAGGGGATACAGCTCTGAGATCGCCGTCTCGGGTAGACGGAGTGGCATCAAAACAGTTCAATCACAGACAGCAATTCGGGTACAAACTGGCCGCAACCAGCTTTATTGTAAGTCCACAGCAAACAAACATGAGCAAAACCAACTCATAAACCAAAATCCTGAGCCTGTCCGGCTACTTACTAAACACAGATAGTTTCCTCACTATCAGGGCCCAGACTCTACCAGCCTGTCCCAAAACAACACATATATTCAGAATTTACCAGCGTGTGGTTTCCCGGAGACTCCTGCAGTGTCTGGAGTCATATCCAGACTGAGAGAGCTCCCTGTCTGTGGTCTCAACCACAGTGGCCTGAGTGGCCTCAGGTTTGAGCTGCAAGCCTGTACTGAATTGAGGGTGTAGTGAACTTGCTCCACCACTAGGTTTACAAAGCCATACATTTCCCTTATGCCAGTCAGCTAAGTACCTGGGCGAGATGTACACCCCATCCAATACATACCCCTTCACTGTCTCACATATCCACCCCTCTTCTCCAGACCAAAGGGCTGGTCATCAATCCTAAAGAGACAGTGAACTCTGGACAAGGCATCGGCACTACCCTGTAACCTCCCAGGCCTATGCTCTCTGCGGGCTTCGGGTATCCTGCACGGTTTCAGCTTGACCTTAGTGCCGGGTTCAGTCTCAATATAGTGCCTCACCAGAGAAGTACGACCAGGCAAGTCAGAAAACCTCTGCTGATTTTTCTGCAGAAACTCTCATACTTCCTGTTTTTGTTGTACTGATCATGTGTCACCAACTATCACAGGAGGTATAGGGGGTTTTACACCTTTCTCTAATTCCCCCGCGGCCACCAAGACTGACCGATGAAATATTTTGCTTTGAGCTTCTTGGGCTCTCTGCAGGTGATCCTTAACCAATGGAATACCCTGAGCAATTCTATCCTGGGTCTTGTCCATCCCCAGGTGCCCACCAAGCACGTGGCTATGTGACAACCCCAGCACCATGCTTCTATATGGCTTAGGTACCAGGAGCTGACTCACGACCTCTCCCTTGACTTTAGTGACCCTATACAGCAGGTTATTGTTCATGGCAACATAAGGAAACCTCTCCTCAGAGCCAGGCTCTTGGGGAACCTCATTTAGATCCATTATATTTTCCTGGGCCATTTTAAGAGTGGGGTCTCGCAACTGCTCACTCCCAAAATTGTCACGGGACACAGGTAGGTCAGGGACATTCGGTACCTGAGAACCACTATCCTCGTCTCCCAACATCACCTGAAAAGGAAATTCATCATTATCACGGTCATCATCATTATCATTATCATGGTCATCATCATTATCATTATCATGGTCATCATCATTATCATTATCATGGTCATCATCATTATCATTATCAGTATCATCATCATTATCATTATCAGTATCATCACATAAGTTTAACGGCCCACTAGCATTGTATTCTGCCCCTATGGACTGCTCAACCTCAGTAGGAGCTTCATCACACTGTCCAGTAGAATCACTTTTCCCCCAGAGATCCCTAAACAGGGGAAAGTCACTACCCAACATTACGGGGCGCACCAGGCTCTTCACTACCCCTACTTCATATGAGACCTTCCCGAGTTTGGGGACCAAGTCCACGGTAGTCTCTGGGTAGACTTTGGAGTCTCCATGGATGCACACCACTAGTGGACAGTTGGCTGAAATATGACCCCTTTCACGGCATCTCCAACACTGTCTCTGGTCTGGGAGTTCAGACGGGGAGACCTTTCTAGGCCTGGGGTCTCCCGACAGGGAAGTATCACCCTTTTCCTCCCATATGTCCCCTCGGGCCTGTACCCGTCTATCAGCATAACCCCTGTACCCAACAGCTGGAACGCTCTTACCGGGAGAGTTCAGCGGCCGGGAACTCTGAAGTGACGACTGCTCCGACGGCTGGTCACGGAGGGAGTCTTTGGTGGCGAAGTACCTCTCTCTCAGGCTGACCAGATGATTGGCGTCTTGGTGGCCTCCTTGTCCGACCCCGTGCTGTACCTCAGGAGGAAGTGCTCAGGTGTAGCGGTCCACTATCACCTTTTCGACCCTTTGGGCAGGGTTGCCGACGTCAGGCTCCAGCCACTTCTTTAGTGCTCGGGTGTAGCGGTCCACTATCACCTCTTCGACCATCTGGGCATGGCTGCCGACATCAGGCTCCAGCCACTTCTTTACTGCAGGCAACGCAGGTGCCCTTGCGACATAACTCTGGGATGAGGCGCTGAGATCCTGGCGTAGTGCTGCAACCTGCTCCCTTAACAATCGGTTAGTCTCCTGCTGTTGCACACTAACTTGCTCCATATATTTAAGCATTGCCTCCATGCTGTCATCCATGCTGTCAGACTTCTCTGTCTCAACAATGGCAGTCTTTAATCAAGACATACACACTCCACAGTCTTTACCACAGCCAGTTCAGCTTTGCTGTGCAGACACTTTTTTTTTTTTTCTGTGCAAACTCTATTAGGGCTACTGTCTCTTTAACCCTGCTGTTCTGTTCGGGTTTACTATACACTTGTTATGTTCGGGTCATTTTTGACCCGAACCTATTAAAATGTTGTTTTGAGCCACTGAAAAGTTCTTTTTGAATACCTGTTGCATTATTATACTGTGTGTGATCATAGTTGTTCATTATCAAAGAAAAATTGAATAAAAAAACTAAATTTTTTAAAATTTTGTGTTGATTAATGTAAAACAGCCTAATTGCATTTTACACCAAAGTAACAAACTTGTGCTTAAATAATCAACTATATCTTTTACAACAACATCAACAACAACTTTAGGTAACTATTAGTACAACTAACTTAAAACTAAAATAAATTTTAACAGTATAAAAGCATTTTGAAAAAAAATAGTAAAAAATAATCAGAAAAAAATAAAAATTTCAGTTTTTTTCAAAAAAAGGTTTCTACTAATCTATTTTTTGCAATTAGCACAAAAATAATAAACATGTCTGTTGCATATATATTTTTCACAATTAAAACAAATCATATTTGTTTTGCGGTCACTGGCAGGAGGACAAAAGCTGCATCTTTTTCTTTTTTTTGCTTGTAGGTGTGCTTGTGAAGGATGTTTCGGTAGCAGAGCTGGTGGAGAGTGTGTTTTGAGCTTGGTTCTGGATTCTTTCAACAATTTTAATTGATCCTTCACTTCTTGGATGTATTTTTCTCTCTGTCACATAAGGCCTAATAAGGGATTGTCCTAATTCCTCCAGAAACAGTCGTCTTTTATGTAGTTTATTTTTGTTCCAGTTTTGATCAATTTCACACCATAAAACTAAGGCGTTGTAGGCGGACACATCCAGAATATTATAGAAAACAATCATTGGCCACCGATTGGATTTTCGTTTGCAAGTGTAAGTATTTACGAGTTGGTCAAGCGTATCTACAGCCCCTTTTGTTGCATTTTAGTCCATTATTATGTCCGGCTTTTTGTCTTCTCTATCGCTTATTGCAGCATCCTTGTGCATCGTGCTCATAAGAATAACATGTTTGTTTTTTTTGGGCACATAAGAAACCACTGTTGTGTCTTGAGTGAAATAAAACGTGGAACTGTGTATATCTTTTTTGCAAAGAATACCTTCTGGAAGCTCAGGCTTGTTTTTTCTAACTGTTCCTAGCATGGTCATTTTTCTTTTTTCAATATCTGCCCCAACTGGTATGACGTAAAAAAGTTATCACAAGTCACATTTTGCCCCTTCAGTCCTTGTGTCAAGTCAACAACTACTCTCATGCCCTGATTTTTTTCAGGTCTTACCCCTTGCTTTTTTCCAGTATATACCTGAGCATTTACCGCATAGAAATTTTTACTATCACAAAGTGTCCAAATTTTTATTCCATATTTTGCTGGCTTACTGGGAATATATTGGCGGAATGGGCACCTTCCTCTGAATGAGACTAGTTGTTCATCAACCGTTACATTTGGACCAATGTTATACATTTTTGGTAGAAGATCTACCCATGTATCCCATAAATTTCTTATAGGGGCCAGTTTATCTGTAGCTCGTCGTTCACTTCTATCTTTTTTTCATCAAATCGTAGTACACGAGAAATGGCATGAAATCTCTCAAGAGACATTGTGGCTCTAAAAATATGCCTACCAGTTTCTGGGTTCCACAAGCTCTTAGTAGATTCTCCATAGGATTTATACACTCCTGCTAAAAGTATCAAGCCAATAAATGCATTCAGAGATGTCGAATCCAAATGTTTCCATTTATCACCATACACTTTTTGTCCCTCAATGTTTGTCATTGCGATTATAATATTTTGTATAGTATTATTCAGGAACAAATGGAATGCTGATTCTAGATCAGCTATTTTTGAGATAGCATACCTTGTAGGTCCAGAAGCAGTATTTATGAATTTGCAGCGTGCATTTTACCAGTTTGTACTGGAGGTTGTAAATTCCAAAGTATTTCTTTATTTTTAGAATAGACTGTTTGCATCCGACTACTTGTCAGGGGATCATGGTCCTCATCATATTCGACTTCTGATTCTGAATGTTCAACATTACTTTCTTCGGAACTCAAGTGATCCTCCTCGGACACAGTTTCCAACGGGATGTCATCATCCGAATCGGAGGCGTTGATAAGCTCCATCAATTCAGAGTTGCTCAATCCACGTTTTCGCATCATTTTTGCAAAACTTCAACAGTCATAAATACCACGGGTACCATGTATTCAAAGCTGTGAGGTAAACTCTGTGTGCAGCTCCAGACTCCACCTCCTCTCTCCAACAGCCTTGGAATGTCTGACTGAACTACTATACTGACAAAATAAGGGCGGAGACACACAGGCATCTTCTGCAAGGCTAAGATAACACACAACAAAATACATTCTCATTAGCTTATCAGTTCACAAGGAAAAGAAACTATTTTCTTTTGCAATCTTGAAAACTGAATTGATTTATTTGTAGAGGAACAGCAGGCCTTTAGATACAGCAATAAAAATTGTACTGAAAGACAATACGTATGGTTTGTACTGAAATCATTTGTATACATGTATCCATCCATTTATGTCCATCTGTGCACCTAAAGCAACTAGATAACTTGATAAACAATAGTAGATGCAATAAGTAGTCTCAAAATAAACTAAAAATCCTTTGTTTTACTCAAAAAATGGCTGTAGATTAGTATAAAAGGCTAACGGGTCATTTTTGACCCGAACATAACAAGTGTATAAAAAACTGTAGCGCAAAAAGTAAAGCACCGAAAAAAATAAAGTACCCTTAGTTTGAACCCCGTAAATTAGGAAAATAGAAGGAACCACAAGTTTCAAAATCAAAAAATGAATGAATAAAATAATATCTAATTTCCAAAACGGGTCATTTTTGACCCGAACAGAACAGCAGTGTTAAGAATGCTTTAATAGACGTTTTCCTTTGCTGCTGCTTTAGCCACTGTGCTGCCCCAGCATTCGAGTACCAATTGTAAGCTTTTCAGGGGATATAGCTCTGGGATCGCCTTCTCGGGTAGACGGAGTGGCATCAAAACAGTTCAATCACAGACAGCAATTCGGGTACAAACTGGCCGCAACCAGCTTTATTGTAAGTCCACAGCAAACAAACATGAGCAAAACCAACTCATAAACCAAAATCCTGAGCCTGTCCGGCTACTCACTAAACAAGATAGTTTCCTCACTATCAGGGCCCAGACTCTACCAGCCTGGCCCAAAACAACACATATATTCAGTATTTACCAGCGTGTGGTTTCCCGGAGACTCCTGCAGTGTCTTGAGTCATATCCAGACTGAGAGAGCTCCCTGTCTGTGGTCTCAACCACCTACTTCTGGCTTCCTAATTAAAACCTGAGTGGCCTCAGGTTTGAGCTGCAAGCCTGTACTGAATGGAGGGTGTAGTGAACTTGCTCCACCACTAGGTTTACAAAGCCATACATTTCCCTTATGCCAGTCAGCTAAGTACCTGGGCAAGATGTACACCCCATCCAATACTTACCCCTTCACTGTCTCACAATATGTATATATACATATACTGTATATACATGTAAATATAAATATAATATATATATACATATATATTATATATATATATATATATATATATATATATATATATATATATATATATACAGTACAGATCAAAAGTTTGGACACACCTTCTCATTTAAAGAGTTTTCTGTATTTTCATGACTATGAAAATTGTACAATCACACTGAAGGCATCAAAACTTTGAATTAACACATGTGGAATTATATACTTAGCAAAAAAGTGTGAATCAACGGAAAATGTCTTATATTCTAGTTTCTTCAAAGTATCCACCTTTTGCTTTGATGACTGCTTTGCACACTCTTGGCATTCTCTTGATGAGCTTCAAGAGGTAGTCACTGGAAATGGTCTTCCAACAATCTTGAAGGCGTTCCCAGAGATGCTTAGCACTTGTTGGCCCATTTGACTTCACTCTGTGGTCCAGCTCACCCCAAACCATCTCGATTGGGTTCAGATCAGGTGACTGTGGAGTCCAGGTTATCTGGCGTAGCACCCCATCACTCTCCTTCTTGGACAAATAGCCCTTACACAGCCTGGAGGTGTGTTTGGGGTCATTGTCCTGTTGAAAAATAAATGATGGGCTAACTAAACTCTAGCCAGATGGAATAGCATGCTGCTACAAGATGCTGTGGTAGCCATGCTGCTTCAGTATGCCTTCAATTTTGAATAAATCCCCAAAAGTGTCACCAGCAAAGCACCCCCACACCATCACACCTCCTCCTCCATGATTCACAGTGGAAATCAGGCATATATATATATATATATATATATATATATATATATATAGTGGGGAAATAAGTATTTAATCCCTTGCTGATTTTGTAAGTTTGCCCACTGACAAAGACATGAATAGTTTACAACTTTAATGGTTGGTAAATTTTAACATTGAGATACAGAGTATCAAAAATAAATTCCAGAAAACCACATTGCATAAATTATATAAATTTACTTGCATTTTGCAGTTAGAAATAATTATTTGATCCCCTACCAATCATTAAGAGTTCTGGCTCTTAGAGACCAGTTAGATGTTCCTAATCACCTTGTTGCCTACATTAAAGACAGCTGTCTGACATAGTCACCATTATAAAAGGAAGTAAATATATAGACATACCAGTGAACAATATGGACAATGATGATCCTGGGTATTGTTATAAATCAATATACAAATGAAACTGGAAGTTCACATAGGCTTTATAAAAAGACACATATGCATGGTTTTCTCAATTTTGACATGGAAACAAACCTTTTCCATTTTAGGTCAATTAGGATTACCATAATTATTAATATTTGCCAAATGCCAGAATAATGAGAGAGAGAGAAGGTTTTAATGCATTTTTATTACTTACTGCTCAGTCAAAAGTTTAAATATACTAAGATTACTATGTCTTTAAACAATTCTGGACTGCCCATATGATGATGTCATGTGTTTGGAAGCTTCTAATAAGTTTTTTTGCAACATCTGAGTGAATTAGTGACACACCTGTGGATGTATTTTAATGCAATCCTGAAACACACTGCTTTATTATGTAGCATCATGGGAAAGCCTAACTAAATCAGCCAAGGTATCAGGAAGAGAATTGTGGACTTGCCCAAGTCTAGCTCATTCTTGGGTTCAATTTCAGGATACCTGAAGGTGCCTCGTACATCTGTAAAAAAAATATACTCTAGTACAAACAAGATTGAAATGTCCAGCCATCATACTGTTCAGGAAAGAGATGGGTTCTGGGTCCCAGAGATGAACGTGCTTTGGTCTAACATATGCATATCTACCCAAGGAAAAAAGCAAAAGAACTTGTGAAGATGAAGCTAGTAATATTGTGTTAATATCCACAGTGAAACTAGTACTGTATCAATATGGACTGAAAAGCCACTCTGCCAGAAAGAAGCCACTATTTCAAAATAAATATAAAAAACAGATTAATGTTTGCTAATGCACACAGGAAAAAATGCCTTAATTTTTGGAGACATGGCTTGTAGTCTGATGACACTAAAATTGAACTTTGTGGGCATAATGGTCATCGTTATATTTGGAGGAATAAATGGAGAAGCTAGGAAGCCTAAGAACACCATCCTAACTATGAAACAAAGGGGGTGGCAGAATCATGTTTTGAGATTGTTTTGCTGCAGGAGGGACTGGTGCACTTCACAAAATAGATGACATCATGAGAAAAGAAGATTATGTGCCAATATTGAAGCAGCATTTCAACACATCAACCTGGAAGTTAAATTTTGAGCAGGAATGGATCTTCCAAATGGACAATGACCGGAAACATACTGCCAGAATGATAACAAAGTGGCTTAAGGATAGCAAAGTCAATGTTTTGGAGTGGCCATCACAAAGCCCGGATCTCAATCCTATTGAAAATTTATGGGCAAAGCTAAAAAGGCAGGTGCGAGCAAGGTGACTTACGAACCTGGATCAGTTACACCAGTTTTGTCTGGAGGCATGGGCCCAAATTTCTACCAACTAGTGTGAGAAGCTTGTGGAAGGATTTCCCAAAAGTTTAATCCAAGTCATTTAAGTTTAAGGGTAATGCTGCCAAATACTAATGAAATGTATGTAAACTTTTGTATGTAAAACTTTAATTTATGTTGTCAGAATTTAACATAATCACTTACAGGGTTCAGATAAATTATCGTAGGCAGATACTGTGATTTTGTGATATCTGCTGGATCTACTACACTCTCTCGTCACAATTAGCAACACCTTATCTATATGTTCTTTTCCATTCTTGTGTTCATACTGTTATGTGCATATTCCCATAATAGGAACTATATGAGTAAGCCTGATCACAGTACCACACACATGAAATTACTTGTATTGAAAGGTAATTTCAAATATCAGAGCGACAGAAGGGTCTGGGAAAACAAACTTATGATGACTTTTGACACACTTAGAGCAGGAATGAATGAGTCGCATAGATTTATGTCTTTTTACATCAATTAAGGAATTTCCTCCTAAGACCTTGTGGGGGCATCATAATGATATGGAAATTTAATTAGGATAAAAATATCCTGTGTTTGCTGCTTGCCATGTCCAAATCTCTATATAATGTCTTTTTGAGCGCTCAGAACGAAATGAGGACTGTCCACACGAAAGTGTCAGTATAACAGTTCGTCAAAGACATACATTTATTATTGTTTCAAGTTTTTATACGTTTACAAAAAGGGGCTGGTTAGTCAATTAACATACAATTAAAAGCTGCTAGATTATTGGCTGTTCTAGTGTAAATATGATAATTATGATAATCATGATTAAAAGAGCTGAAGTTGCAGAATTATTGTTTATATTCTTGTGATATCTAATAGGACATTTTGTACTTCATGCATTTGTTCCTTTACGAAGGTCTTATGAAGGCCAGATTTCTTTAAAATGACTGATTATAGCTGGCCTAGAAATATGTGAGCACAGGGTTTTTTTAGCAAGTGAGATCTATCTAACTGTGAACTGTGAATACATATATGTGAATATACTTTGAATATATATGGAAGACATATATATTTCCATGACAGTCCCCCCTTAGATACCACTTGCCCTAAAAACCTGCTCCTGGCCCAAAGCGCTGCAACTCTTTTATGCTGCCGGTGAGTTGAGACATCCCTAGTACATGCCTCCCCCACCGAATACAGACTTTTCGCAAATGGGCGGTCAGGAGGACTGTCCCTGTCGGGGGTTTATGTGTTTGCAATCATAGTCTCCTTATTTGATAGGATGATTCATCAAGGATGTATATTCTCAGTCTGGAG
This sequence comes from Oophaga sylvatica, assembly GCA_033576555.1. Classification (NCBI taxonomy): domain Eukaryota; kingdom Metazoa; phylum Chordata; class Amphibia; order Anura; family Dendrobatidae; genus Oophaga; species Oophaga sylvatica. The sequence goes on along the minus strand of JARQOD010000008.1, from coordinate 81,953,265 downwards.
GTAGTTCGGAGATCTGGTCAAGCCAGGCAGTTCTATCCGGACTGGTGCGAGGTCCAAGATGGTGAGTGGCATCAAATTGGTTGTCTCCTGAACAGTTTTTCCATTATCCTGCGGATACAAGGAATTATACAGCAACCAGTAATTAATGCAAAAATGAGAACCCCCATAATGGCTGTCCCAACCTGTGCCAACATTTTCTGCCACCCACTCATCCACCCAAAGTATCGATCCCATGGGTCAGTGACACCTGAGTTCTGTTTCAGTTCCTCTGATAACTCAGTAAGTTTCTGTATTGCCATTGTGACTTTACCATTTGGGCCAGTGTTGTCTGGGATGTAGGTGCAACAGGTGTCTTTGATCATTTTGTAAACACCTCCTTTCTCAGCTAGAATCATATCCAAAGCCATTCTATTCTGGAATGCCATAATGGAAGTGGGGCCTAACTGTGCTGCCAAACCTTTTACAGCATCTATGGTGAAGTTAACAAATCTCTGCTGGTTATAATAGATGTAATTTATCCAATCAACATTTTTTTTATAGTTACTAGTGGCAATAGTGACTCAAATCCTGCTTTAACTTGGTCTCTGGCCTTGAACTCATCAAGTAGGTCATCTGTCTGGTCAGTCAGAGCATCCACGACATCCTTCATGGCTTAGGTGTCTCTCCTGGTACGGGAGCTTCCTTGCAATGCGATACGTGGATCCAAACAGGCTTTCCCTCTAGTTACACAGAGGTTGATGTCATCTGGGGCTCTTGGACAGGATCATCAAATCTGGCAGTGAGGAGAAAAACTCGAGAATGGACATTAGTTTTTGACCAATTCAATTACATAAGTGTTATGATTTGGTAGCTGAGGAGAGAAGGCAAAAAAAGTAATACACCAGAGAGGTTGGAATCTATGGGATTGCAGTACCCTGACTAACCACCACAACTAAAGGCAGCCGTGGAGCGTTCCTACGTTGGTCTTTGACGCCTCGTCACAGCCTGAGAAGCTAACTACACCTAAAGATAGAAAAAGGAAAGCTATCTGCCCGGAGCAGATCCCCAAAGAACATAGGAAGCCCCCAAACATGTAATGGCGGTTAGACAAGAGGAAATACAGACACAGACAGAAAATAGAATGAGCAAACGCTGGGGCCCAATCTGTCTAGATAGAAGAGGATAGGAAAAGCACTTACTGCAACCCCAAAAAACCCTGAAAAGTACCAACTCTACTAATTACAAAAACACCTGAGATCACACGACCTCTACCACCTAAATTAGTTCTCTGGTGTAACAAAAACTAAACAGCAACCACTGAAAAAACTGGAAAAGGCAAATGAACAAACAGTGGCTGAACTAAACTGAGAGGAGCATAAGCCCCCCGAAGGGGACCCGGCAGACCCCCACAGAAGTGCAGGACAAAATGCAGGCACCAAAAAACTAAAAGAAGAAAATGTCTTATCTGTTAGCAGAAGATGCAGGCACGAAACAGCTTTTTCTGGGTCTCTGGGAGTGTGCCTTACGCTAAACAGTGCAATTAGGAGTGTGTCATGCCATGGTTTGCGTGTCTCTTGGGAAATTTTTCAGCATTCTATTCTTAAGTGTTTCATTCAGTTTTTTCTACCTTCCTGCTGCTCTGGGGGTGGTAAAGAGTGTGTAGGCCTAAATCTGACCCTACTGCTAATCGGGTCTTGTGTGTCAGATTTGCTGTGAATGCGAGTCCCTGATCACTTTCTATCATTTCTGGAACCCCGTATCTGCACACTATTTTCCGAAAGTAGCTTCGTTGCAGTAGTCTTTGCTGACTTGGAAGGCTTCTGTTCATCTTGAAAATTCTTCTTTTGACCACAATGGCGTATTTGAATCCTTCACTTGGCGATATCTGGATGTGGTCTATCTGGATCCTTTGAAGCTGGTAGAGTGGTCTTTCCAGATGAGGTGAGGGGGACTTTTTTCCATACGTCCAGGCTTGCATTTGCCGCAGGTCAGACAGCTGCTGGTGAATTTGGCTGTTAGGGTGGAGATCCCTGAAGCGAAACAGTAAGCACCAATCAGATCATTCATTTGTGTCTTTGATATGTGGATGTGGGTCCATCTACCCATTGGACCACCATAGGGTGCATACTTTGTGGTAGGCAGAGTTTGAAGTCTATTATTGATAGCCTTCTTTCTTCACATGTTGCTTTTTTCGCATTCAGCTCTTCTTCTCCTTTTGGAGCTTGGTCTTGTAACTTCTTGAGCAGATCCCAGGACGTCTCTTTGTCAGGTTTCTTGTCTTCAGTCGTCATGTAGTAGCCGTCCGGCTCTACGACCTCTCCCACTTCTCCATGTTGTCTTCCTTTGGCTGCTTCTTTGGCTGCCATGTCCGCCATGTTATTGCCTCACGCCTCTTCTGTTCTCAGTTTTCCATGCACTTTGATTTTTCAAATTGCCACCATTTTGGAAGTTTGAGTATACCCAGTAGGTCCCTGAAGGCTCCATGATGCTTCACGGTTGTCCCGTTTGCTGTGATGAAGTCCCTTGTAGCCCAGATGGGTCTAAAGTCGTGTGCTATGCCATGCGAGTACCTGTAGTCCGTGTAGATGTTTGCAGTCTTGCCTTCTGCCATCTGGCAGGCCTTCGTCAGCGCTATCAATTCTGCTTCCTGGGCTGACAGGCTAGGTGACAGACTTCTGGACCACAGGATTTCTTGATTGCTGGTCACTGCACTTCCTGTGTTGAAACTTCTTCTGGAGCCATCCAAGTATCCCCCCTTGGGAGTGGGAGTAGAGTGGCCGGGCTGAGGACTGTAGGTCTGGAGACGGTGACATTATGAGACAAAGGCAATAGAGGCGCCACAAAGATGCCTGGCGGTGGAGAGATTACTGTTGGTTGAGCTTGATTGAAGATTGCCAAGATGTCATGTGGAGTGAGAGTTTCCAGTGGCTGTCCAAGAGTGATTTCAGCAACCTTGTCCAGGAGGGTGTGTGCTGCAGATACTGCCATCAGGCAGGAGGGTGCTCTTCTTGCAACTGGATCCAAGCGGGCTGAGAGGCAGCCTAAAAGTCTCTGTTTTCCCCCGTGAATCCGTGCCAGGACTCCAGTAGCATGACCTTCTTTCTTCCATCAGGTAGACGGAAAGACTTTTCATAGTCAGGTAGGCCTGGTATTGGCGCTGAGACTGTGGAGTTCTTCCAATCTCCTGAATGGGTTGAAGGCTGCGTCTGATAGAAGGAGCGGGGTTGCGTTGATGCAAGTGTACTGAGGCTGCATTAGGACTGAGGCATCAGGGATCCAGGTTCTGCAATACGACACTAGACCAGGGAAGGCCTGCAGCATTCTTGGAGTTGTTGGGGGAGCCATCTTCTCCACAGTGGTCTTCCAGTCTTTTGACATGTGTTTCGTCTGGTGGGCAATACAGTGTCCCAGGGATGTAACTTGCTTCTGGCATCACTGGACTTTGTTCTTCCAGACCTTACGTTGCTGTTCTTCCAGGTAGAGTGGGAGAGACAAGGAATAGACTGTGCAGGTGTCGATGTCAACCACACAAAAGAGAAGGTCATCCACGTGTTGTAGAAGAGTGACTCTTGCATATTCTGCAATCCAGTTGACGAGGATGGAGGACATTGTCTTGGTGAAACTTGAAGGGCTTGTTTTGAGCACCTTGAGGCAACATTGTCCATATGCACTGCACTGGTGCGTGAAAGCAGGCCTCCAGGTGGAGGAGAAACACTGAAGAAGGTACTGGCCAGGTTGATCACCGTGAATACCGTTGCGGTGACTGGGACTCTTGAGAGCAGAGTGTGATGGTTCAGCACTGTTGGGGTTTCAAATACCGTAGCCTCTTTCGCGGCCTCCAGGCCTTGCACCATTCTGAACTCAGTGGGGTTTACAGTCTTTTTCTTCACTGTGGAAAGCTGGGATTGATTCCGATGGGCGAGGCAGCCCAGTTTGGCCTTGTCCTTCAGTATGCGGCAGGGGACTCCCATCTGCTGGTGCAGAGCTGGCGGGAAAACAAGCCGTCTACTAGGATCTACATCATGAGAGATGACGACCAGCTGGCTTTCTTGTTCTCCACCAAGACAGTTACTGTGTTAGCACCTGTTCTGGTCACAGGGGGTCTTCTTGTTGGGACGTCTCCTTAAACGGCTGCTTTTTTCTCAGCACGGGCCATCAGTAGTTTATTTTTCTCCAGCTCGGTCTCAGGTCAGTATTTGTGCACAAGTTTGAAGAGCTGAGTGGCCTATTTCCGGTCTAGGGCCTGGGTGAACTGGTTGATTGCAGGGGGCACCTCCTGGTGCTTGCAAAAGATGAACCTCTGGCGTTAGAGCTGGATGAGGTGTTGCCATTCCATGAAGCGAGTAGAGTCCTTCTTGAGTTGAATATCCTGGCCAATGTCAAAGTTCTCAGGCCGTCTTCTTAGGCGAGTTCACTTAGACCTTCAGTTGGTCAGAGACATCTTGACTCTGGGTGATGGAGTGGCTTTTCTGGTACTATGTCCAGCACCTCCTGTGATAGGTCTGCAGTGTGGTTGTTTGAGGTTCCTGTTTCTTCTTGGGTCAGGGGTGAAGAAAGTGTCATGGTCCCATCTTCCTGGAACACTCTGGTCGCTTTCAGCTTCTGCAGTAGGTCCACTCCCAATAGGTTGAGGGTGCAGGTTTTTTACACAACAAACTGGGACATGATGGAGTGTTCTGGCTGAGTCCACACGCTCAGGGGCTTCATAATCTGGAAATATCTGACTTGACCATCAATTCCCATGCAGGAAGCAGAAGATTCTGGTTGCGGAGTTCCACAAGAAAAGATATGACTACGCCATCCACTCTCAGGATATTGGTCCCACTGGTGGGGTTCCTTGTGGACTTGGTGTGCTCTTGTCCTATGGACGGGGTTCTTCACTGCTTTCTGTGTTTCTTCTTTTTCTGGGTGAAGTCAGTGTTCTGCACTTGTTCCGGAAATGACCAAACTCGCCACAGTTGTAACACTTGACATTCCTTCTGTCCCGGCGGGACTCAATCCTTTTTGCTACTGTGAGCAGGGTATCCATTGCCATTGACGTGTACTCAGGCCTGGCTGCTACTAGTGGTTTCCTGATTGGTTCTCTCAGTCCATGCACAAAAGCCTGTGCCAACATCCGTCTGTGTGTCTGATCATGGGTAATGAGGCCCAAATCTTGAAACACTTGCATCACTCTGTCATGGAACTTCTCCACAGACTCTGTCTTGTCTTGACTCGTGACATGTAGGCTGAGAGTTTGTCCTGTCAGTCTGCTTTTGGCCCATTCTCTGAGTTGCTCAATTAGCTTTGGTCCTGTCTCCCAGGCATACGCATCTAACTCTGCTGGATGCTTGAAGTGTTCTCTCATAATTGACCAGAATGCATCACCTGCTTTTATTTCCATTTCGGTCCAGAGATCAATCCAGGCTGCTGTATACGTTTGCTGGATCTGCTGCATTTTTTGGCAAAATGGCATGGGGTGTATCCCTGGGTCTGGCAGCATACTGATCACCTGGCTTGGGATGAAGGGCTCATAGGATGGTACCTGTCCCTGCTCTATTGGTGCTTGTGTGTTTTCTTCCCTAGTATTGGGCAGCATGTGTGACGTTGCATCTTCATCTTCATCAGATAAGAAGTGACATGGTGTACTTGGTGCATACACTGGGTGAGATTTGGGCTTTAAAGTTGTCTTGCTGCATGGGGATTTCCCACTTCCTTGCTGAGGCTGCAGTGGATCAGTGTCATGGTTCCATGCTAGCAGCCCTGTAGCTATACCACCCCCCTGTGAAGCAAGCCCTAGCTGTGGACTGTTGTGTCTGGGGGCTACATGTAGCGTTTTGTGTAGGGAGATCTGCACTTTCTTCTCCTGATATAATGACTGGCAATGTTTGTACTGTGCTTGGGATAGACAAGGTGCCCTGTGCTGGAGACACTGAATACAGGGACACCACATTGCTTGGATTGGGCGTTGACCCAGTTGATGACGAAGTAGGAAAAAGAAGGAAAAGAAGGGAGGTGTGCCTGAGAGGAGGAGGAAGGAGGAGAAAGATCTTCCCCGCTTCGTGCAGCCTGGGAGGGCATGGCTGGAGCTATGATGCCGTCTCCCAGTAGGGAGAGGTGGGAGGCACCGCATGTTGCACAAGTGTCCCTGTACCATGGATTCTGTTGAGAACAGACTGAACATGTCCAATATTTCCCTTCACCATATGGGGGTGGTGATGGCTTTGCATCTTTCCCTATCTTGTACACATAAAAATCATATCCTGGCTTGTTCACATATCTTTCTGAACTTCCTAAACGATGCAAGTTTACTGCCACTTTGTACCATGCATTTGCATCAGTCAGCAACTTTGAATCTACTAGCTTCCCTTTTCTATTTTTCAATACATCCTGCCATTCCGCAGCTTGGAGTCTGCCCTTCTTATGGATTTCACACACTTTCATGTGCTGTCTGTAATTTTTTACATACTTTACTCCTTCTTGTTCAGCTACCAGCTGGGGGGCAGTTTTCTCTCCAGGGAGCATAAGACTCTCCTGCTTGGCCATCTTGTTCCCCATTTTTAAAAAAAAAAAAAAAAAAAATGCGTAGTTTGTGTCTGCTCTCTCCCACAGCCTGTAATTCTCCTTATCTATGTGACCTTGTTCTAAGGCAAGCTTAGAGAGAAAAAAAAAAAAAAATGGCTGGAGAAATAAAGCTCTAAAATAAATTGCTTAGAGAAAAAATCTCTCCAAAATCATTTAAAAATGTACTTAAAAGAAAAATTTTAAAAACAAAAGTTAGATTTAGTAAAAAAACTCTAGAAAAAGTAAACATAAAAAAAATAAATTCACCAAAAAGGGGAGAAAAGAAAAACCGTATCAATCATAAAACTCTGAAAAACAACCCTTGTTACTAAAACAGCTAATTAAAAATCTCTGGAATGTCAGCTGGCTGCTTCCCCCTCCCTTCCTTATATCTCTGCTTGCTGTCTCTATAGGCACTGAAATCACGTAACAAAAAAAAAAAAAAAAAAAAATTATTATTCCTCAGAATAGCAAAAAATGAATATAGTTCAGTCTGAATGCCTGAGAATTTTCACATTACAACCTGTAGCCAAAAAACTAGCTTAAAAAAATAAAAATCAAAGCCAAGAAACAGAATGCCTGATAACGTGATTAGCAGAGGAGGGGGGGTCAAAGGGGTTTTCTCGCTGCTGCAGCCAGCACACTGCTCTGAATGAGTTACTGACAGAGCGCACCGAGATGTGATTTAAAGCGACAGTACCTGATACAGACAGTTGACAGGTACAATGACACAGACACCCGGGAGAATACGAATCCCTCTTTTGATGATCTGTGACACATACAAGCTGCTCTGGTAACTGATAACTCACCAATTGCACTGAGCGCGGCGAAGCTCAAGGTTCTATCGCTCTGTACCGTAGCCCTGGCCGGTGCGCCGGTCACAGTAATCTGCAATAGCCTTCATCAAAATTCTCACTATCCACGTCTGATTTGACTGGGATGGCCTCCCGGTGCGTGGACGATTATTGTGAGAACTTATCCAAACAAAGCTTCTGCCCTTCACGTCTGATTTGACTGGGATGGCCTCCCAGTGCGTGAAAGTTTACTGCAGAAACTTAACCGAACAAAGCCCTCGCTTCCACAACTGGATTTTTTGGGATAACCTCCCTCCAATATGTGAAGAATATCTGCGTGGACTTATCCAAAACAAAGCTCCCGCCCTTTACGTCTGATTTGACTGGGATGGCCTCCCGGTGCGTGAAAGTTTACTGCGGGAACTTATGCAGCAATTTGTCTTTTGCTATACAGCCCCAGAGATCAGCAAGCAAAAACACAGTCACCGTTCCAACTTTCTCCCGGTTCACATAAAACATGAAACATATACAGCACAGCAGCAACCAACTCGGCTTATATCCCAGGGCTTTTGGATAAGGGTATGGACTTTTTACACAACCTGGGAATGCGGTGATGACCACGTCCGACCGGCTGGAAGTGTAGGCTAGGACTAGGCACAGGGAACATTCAGGTAAGATGACAAAGTTTTCTTACCTTACTGATGGAGCTGCAGTCTCCGTCCCGTGTGCCAAGGCCAGGGCCAACACCCCCGTCTCTCCGGTCGGCCGAGTCCTCGTGCGTTTCGTCCAATGCCCCGCGTGCAGGCGCCAACTGATATGGAAATTTAATTAGGATAAAAATATCCTGTGTTTGCTGCTTGCCATGTCCAAATCTCTATATAATGTCTTTTTGAGCGCTCAGAACGAAATGAGGACTGTCCACACGAAAGTGTCAGTATAACAGTTCGTCAAAGACATACATTTATTATTGTTTCAAGTTTTTATACGTCTACAAAAAGGGGCTGGTTAGTCAATTAACATACAATTAAAAGCTACTAGATTATTGGCTGTTCTAGTGTAAATATGATAATTATGATAATCATGATTAAAAGAGCTGAAGTTGCAGAATTATTGTTTATATTCTTGTGATATCTAATAGGACATTTTGTACTTCATGCATTTGTTCCTTTACAAAGGTCTTATGAAGGCCAGATTTCTTTAAAACGACTGATTATAGCTGGCCTAGAAATATGTGAGCACAGGGTTTTTTTAGCAAGTGAGATCTATCTAACTGTGAACTGTGAATACATATATGTGAATATACTTTGAATATATATGGAAGACATATATATTTCCATGACAATAACACAGAACCAGGCCCCAATCAGAGGACAATAAAACTTTCACTCCTTTTCTATGAACTGTTCCAATATTTATTGCCATAACTGTCTTTCACTCTGCCATAATGTTAGTCCTGCTTCACGTCACTTGTCTTATCTATTGAATTTTTTCTGTGCTGTGTTGTGCATGAATATGTGATTCTTCAGATTTTGCATTAGTCTTTGCCTGATGAAGAGAATTGAGTAGTCTCGAAAGCTTGCAACTTGTTACCATCCTTTCCAGTGTGAACTGCACATAGCATTGTGGGCTCTATATGTGGTAGCCCTATTTATGCCCACTCTCTTTCCCTATATTTTTACCATGCACCCTTTGGTTTTTGGCACAAAGTTCATGTGCTTCCCATTCAGGCTATTTTGCTTGTAAATCTTATCTTCATACATGTATATGGGATTATCCATGTACATAAGTATATGCTATCACTGCCATGACCCGCAGTCTCTTTACTTACATCTGATATGAGGGTGTTAGGGTATGTTTCCACGTTCAGGAAACAGTCCGGAATTGCTGCGTGTTTGACGCTGTGCGTTGGCGCAGCGTCAAACACGCAGCGTCCAGATGTTACAGCATAGTGGAGGGGATTTCAAGAAATCCCATCTTCACTATGCTGCAAAACACGCAGGCGGAAGACCTGCGTTTCCGGACATGCGGCGCATCTTTTTAGACCGCAGCATGTCCTATTCCCTTGCGGCGACGCTGCGTCGCCGCAAGGGAAATAACACAGGGCTATGTAGCCCTGCGGTCATTACAGATGTGTTCGGATGTGTTCCTGAACACATTCGGAATGAGCGCGCGTACAGTAGGGGGCGGGGCTTTGGGCGGAGCGGACTTTCCGCTCCGTCCAAAGCGCTGTGTTTCCTGAACTTGGAACACAGCCTTACAACTGTCTTAGACATTTACAGTGTTTCGTTATATACTCACATCTGGTGAGGGTGCAGCATGGTATACGGCCATTGAATATAGCATTATTTGTTGTCTTCAGTTCTGTGAACACCTATATAGATTTATAATAATATCCATGATCATCATTGTCCATATTGTACACTGGTATGTCTATGTATCTAATTCCCAAGATTTTCATTTTTGGTCTATTGTAGATTCAGGGATGCGTATTATTATGCTGGACAGGTTTTAAATGTTTTTATGGTCTATGGCGATGGTGTTTATAAAAAATGTCCATTTTTATATATAATAAAATAAAATATAAGCTATACTCGCGCTATGATTAGAGCATATCAACAAAACTGCTAAAACCCTTACCTATAGCCCCAGTCTCACACAACGATCTCGCTAGCGAGATCGCTGCTGAGTCACTAGTTTTGTGATGCAGCAGCGAGCTCACCAGCGATATCGCTGTGTGTGACATTCAGCGACGATCAGCCCCCCTGCCGGGTATCGCTGATCGTCGCTGAAAGGCCAGGACATTTTTTTGATCGCTGGTCTCCCGCTGACAGGCACGCATCGCTGCGTGTGACAGGCGGGAGACCAGCGATCTGCTGGTAACCAAGGTACACAGCGGGTTTCCAGGAGCGGGGCTGTGCCTAGAAACCCGACGTGTACCTTGGTTACCAGCTCCCTGCATCAGGGCGCTGGTATCCAAGGTACACTGCGGGTAACTAAGCGATGTTACCCGCAGTGTCGCTTGTAATGATCGCTGCCTGAGCTGCCTGTTTGGCAGCTCAGCAGCGATAATGTAGTCGATACACCAGGATCCTGATTGTTGTCGGGATCGCTGGTGTATCGCTATGTGAGACCCAGCCTTTAGAGTGTGTGCAAGTAAAAGGTGTCAATGGTAAAAGAAGTGCAGAATAAATTCCAGGTGAGAATGCGCCTTTTTCAGAAAGTGCTTCAGGAAGCTAAAAAAGGAAATAAATATTTAAAAGAAATAAGTGTGTATAAAAAATATAGTTCTGAGATAAGATAAAGAACCCCTGCCGGAGGAGTCACTAGAGCAAGCAGAACGTAAAGATAGACAAATAAATGAGCGAATAAATAAATAAATAAATGGCTGTTCAGCTGCTACAATTGGACGCTTGCAGATAGATGCTCGCACAAAGTGCTAATGTGCAAAGGAGGGGTAATAATAGTGAGCTAATCACTCCTGTCTGGGGAGCAAGTTGTAGCTCCTATATATGACATGTAAAGTGCTCTAGCTGTTTAACTGCTGCAATTGAATGCTTACAGATAGATACTCGCACAAAAGGAGGTAAATAGATAAGTATATAAAGTGCTGATGTGCAAAAGAGGGAAAACAATAGTGAGCTAATCTCTTCTGTATGGGGAGCGCATTTAAGCCCCGATATATGGCATGTAAAGTGCACTAGTGTTAAGTGAGAGATCCAACAGGCGACGTATGGGAGTGAATGACTGAAATACCCCACACGCCCATGCAGCGAAAATAAGGAAGAAGAGTTAGTATACAATGTATAGTGCAAAGACCGACTAGTGCATATTTATGAGAAGATGCAGATAAATTTATACACTTTACATGTCATATTTGTGCGAGCACCTATCTGCAAGTGTCCAATTGTAGCAGCTGAACAGCCATTTATTTCATAGAATCATAGAATGGTAGAGTTGGAAGGGACCTCCTGGGCCATCTGGTCCAACCCCCTGCTCAAAGCAGGATTCACTAAATCATCCCAGACAGATGTCTATCCAGCCTCTGTTTGAAGACTTCCATTGAAGGAGAACTCACCACCTCTCGTGGCAGCCTGTTCCACTCATTAATTACTCTAACTGTCAAAAAGTTTTTTCTAATATCTAATCTGTGTCTCCTCCCATATTTATTTCCTTTTTTAGCTTCCTGAAGCACTTTCTGAAAAAGGCGCATTCTCACCTGGAATTTATTCTGCACTTCTTTTACCATTGACACCTTTTACTTGCACACACTCTAAAGGGTATGCCACACTAAGCGAGATCGCAAGCGAGATCGCTAACGAGATCGCTACTGCGTCACCATTTATGACGCAGTAGCGATCTCGTTAGCGACTTAACTGTGTGACATGCAGCAGCGATGTGGCCCCTGCTGAGATGTCGCTGATCGCTAATGAATGTTATGAGACGTTTTTTGGACGTTGGTGTCCTGCTGGTGAACCTGAATCGCTGAGTGTGACAACCTTTATGAACGACTTTACCAGCATCGCAGGTGGGCTAGGTTTTCCGCAGAGGTCGTTATACAGATCGCTGATGAGATGTTTTTGGAATAAAAGCTAAGTCGCTAACGAGATCGCTACTGCATCATAAATGGTGACGCAGTAGCGATCTCGCTTGCGATCTCGATTAGTGTGGCATACCCTTTAGGTAAGGGTTTTATCAGTTTTGTTAATATGCTCTAATCATAGCGTGAGTATAGCTTGTATTTTATTTTATTATCTTCTTCCCTATACCTTCTCGGTGATGGAAGACTTATTTATACTTGCAGCTTATTGAGTATTGTGCACTAGCGCCGCTATGCGCCCCTCTTGTCCGCTTATATATATACATTTTTATATATAATTAGGTGTGCTTATCCTTATATATTGGCCTTTCTCTCATATTTTTGCATATCCCTTGCTTTATTCACACTACTACTAAACCGCTATGCTTAGACAGCGCTCCTTTTTCCCCCTGTCCCTAGTGAAGCCTAGTCATTTGCTTAGACTTTTATTGCAAAAGAAGCACATAGAGAATAGAGTTGCAATTGCAGTGCTATCACTCAGAATAGGAAAAGAATGGCGCTGGACACCGGAGAGAGCAGCGGTAGGTGCGCATATGAATACACTCCAAGTACAATGTGTGTATGTACACACATTTTTATTATTTGATAAAAAACTTAGTAGAAGTACTTCTTTAAGATTAGCATTTGATAGTACAGTATAATGCTTTCTATATATTTGTATGTGCATAGTGATATTTTCAGATTTTTCTGTTTTTCTATAATGGATTATTTAACTATATTTTTTATAATGTACTATTGATTTAATATAATAATGGATATTTTTGCTGCTATTCAAGCTAACTAAACCTCTTTTTATGTCTCAGTAATAATCAAGTAGAATATTAAGTATCTTAAGTGAAAATCTTCTCATTCAATTAACTGCACACTTTAGACCTCAAGGTAACGATATTATGAAGAATGTACCATAACTCCCATGCATAAGAACAGAATAGCTGTACAGGGAATTGAAATGTCCATTCATTGAAAATGTAGATTAAACAATGCGTCTTGCATTGACTTGTATTTATTCCATCACTTATGTTGGCAATTCCCTTATCTACTCACATTATTGATTTAATAACGTAAAACTTAACAGTCTTTCAGAAGTTCATTCAAGGCTAGATGTGTCAACAGAGATGGTCTGCAATGATACTTAATCTAATACATTCCATTCCATTAATCCTACGATATTTTGTAATTGAAAACATGTGACAGAATTTTAATCTTCTGGCAAAAGTTTGCCTGAAAACAACTTACATAATAAAGTATGTAACATTTCATATCTGTTATGTAAAATAGTTTCTATAGAGATACATGGCAGGCGTTCTGGTTGCAGAATTAAAAAAAATGACATGATGTTAAAGTTTCAAGCAGAACGAGAAATTCATTTTCTTAATTCATTAAAGGAGTTTTAACAAAGTAATTGACCCTGTCATGAAATAAAGAAACATGACATAACAACTTCATAATTGTCTTTGGAGCAGTAGCTCATTTCAAGGTGTTAATCTTCTTATACAATGTGACTGTCCAGATTGTTATGTGTGCATTATTCTTGCAATGAATTAATTTTAATAATGATACATGTTCTGCATTCAAAAATATGATAGGAAATATATCAAATTGAGCAATGTGTCATTTGTTTGAAAAGTTGAGTTAATGTGAGTTTTTGAAGTTATTAAATGCACAATAAGGAAGTTGTCATTTATAGAGTTTTAAGTATTTTCTCGTAACTATTTTGCAATGTGATAAAAGAAGAGGATCAGCTGATAGCTGATTACTGGAACCATGACATTCCCCATAATAGAGAAGACTCAGTGGTACAGAAAGCACTGCAATAAGGATAGCCTTTTTTTCTGCACAGCACTGTTCCTATTGAGAGTCTGGCAACAAACCTCAAGGACAAACATATTTCAGCATCAGACCAGGAAAGATGTTATGAAGTGAAAAAAAAATCTTACCAAATTGTACGGTCCTATTTTTTATAGTAACTCAATCAAATAGCAAATAACTTAATGTAGGCTCCTGAACATTCCCAACTTTCCAGGTTTATCAAATATTATAATAAAGACATGTCAAAAAATCATAACTGTCCAAGGTGGGAATTTCCCTTTCATTTTGAAGACAGATGTGTTCTATGGTGAACTCACTTATGTCCTTTAACATAAGTGCTCCTATTGAAGGGGTAGTCCCAACCCCTTCTCCAACTAAGATCTTGCTGGTGGGTAATTCATATGATTCTAGTAACTGAAACCCTTGTTGATTGTGTGGTATTACCAGGGAAAGCTGTAGGTGGCTACACATTTTTCCTGCAACATCTCACTGATGTCACTCATGTTACATGAGACATGGTTAGAGATTAGCTGATCTTTTGAAATTTGAATTTGCAGCCAAATTTTACAAAAAACATTGATTATAGGTAAATAAATGTGTGCGAATCTTAATACTATGCTTGCAATTGCTCCAAAAATACAAGTAAGTCAAGAGCACATGACCATATTTTCCCTCATCTGAGAAAAATTAGTTTGATTATGCTAATCACTCTCTGATTACACTTTGATCAGAATGTGATCATAATGTAATCTGATTTTCTCAGATGAGGAGAAAATGGAGAATATTTTTCCATCTTCTCCATTCTGTCAGGCCATGAAAATTGGAAGTTATCCAATTATCCAATATTTTACATGGACTTATTGCCTTACATGGTGATCAGAATATTGCAAGGCCCCATAGAATAACATTTGTTTTGTTTTGTCAGATCACACTCTTACCGAAAATACCAAGTGGACCCAACTGCTCATATGAGCTGAAACTTTATAGGAAAGGGACAGTGAAAAGACCTTGCGGACTATAAGAGCTTCTACTCTACAGAAGAAAGGCTTACCAAGTGACTCTGAAGATTGAAAGGGACTCTGCCATGAAAAATGTGCTTTGTTGGGAACAACTAATCTGAAATAGACCAGGTCCTGACCACTATTGTCCACGGTAAAATAATCCTCAAAATGTCATAGTTGCAAGGCATTGTAGGAAAGCCAACATGTGAAATGTTGACCAACAACATTATTTTTTTAATTATTTCAGAATGGTAAATTGAATCTCAAAATGTTTGAATTTAAATGATACTGCAAATTTCAGAAAATTATTTTCAGAAATATCTGCTCATCTTTAGATATGGTATTTATAGCAACTCTCTGCTTGAATAGAGGGGGATATAACATTTAGTACAGTTTTAAACAATATTACTACTAGAGACTAGAAAGATGTGTATCTTTGTACCGTATTAGCCAGTAGATAGAAAAATATTAAGAATGCAATAGATAAGACAAGTGACGTGAAGCAGAACTGTCATTATGGGAGATAGAGATGAACATAAATATTGGAACAGTTCATAGATAAGGAGTGTGAAAGTTATATTGTCCTCTGAATGGGGTCTGGTTCTGTGTTGTGTGATGCCCCCAGAAGGTCTGAAGAGCAAATTCCTTAATTGATGTAAAAAGACATAAATCCATTCATTGTTTCTGAGCTGTGTTGTGTATAAATATGTGATTCTTCAGATTTTGTATTAGTCTTGGCCTGATGAAGAGACCTGAGTAGTCTCGAAAGCTTGCAATTTGTTACCATCTTTTCAGTTAGCCATTAAAAGGTATCAACCACTGAGGACTCTCAATTCTGAATATTTTGCTAGAGACTAGCAATTTTCTAGAAATTCAAATTCTCAAGCTTTGCTAATTATCCCAGGAAATTCAATTTGTAGCAAATCAATTCACTGCAAATTGCAAGTGCTCTAAAGCCATTAATTGCTCTGAAAAAAATATGTATAACACCTTTCTCTTCTCACTCACAAGATTTTTCACCACATTGCTTTCACATACACTATCTGTACAGTTTTATGGATTTCTTTTCTTTATGGATTAGTTGTGAGCTGTGATATTATCTCATTATGCAGATTTGCCATAAAATGGCTGCTGCATTTACTGCTTTTGCTTTCATACAGGCTCTAATAATCCTTACTATCTGACTGTATTATAATATGTGATGTGATAGACGCTGTTATGGGCCTCCGGAACGCACCTAACAGATATTAAGGAGAGGTGCGTTCGCAGCCCGGGGTCCACCGTGCAGGCAGAGCCTGCTGCTAGTAAGATGGCACAAATAGGCAGATGTAAATGCCGTAGCACTATATGGCGGTATGGGCGAACTCTGTTATTCCACAGAGTCGCTAACTAAAATGCTGTAGCGCAATATGACGATATAAGCTGACTCTGTTAATTCACGGAGCTGCTGTGAAAAAGACTGTATCCTGATAGACTCACAGGGGACACAGATGACTGCTAAGCGGATTGCAGTCTGTGGTCATGCAATCAGAACTCAAGCAATAATCTTCTCACCGGAGTAGCCGGTATTCTAATGCCGTTTTCAGCCGAGCCCTGAACACGTGCATACAAAACTCCTCACTGGAGGTGCCGGTATTCTAGGGGCTAATTTCAGCCGGACCTAACCACATGCATACATGACCACACTGGCGCAAGCACGTAACAAATTTGATACTAGCGCACGGCCGTGCGGTCATGCACACCTTTTATAGTAGCAGCTACAGGACCTTCCAGAAAAGGACCAATGGTAAAGCTGCTCCAGAACTAAAGCAGCTTCAGGACCTTCCTGGAGGACCAATGGGAGTCGCTGCAGTACCCGACCATGTGACCCCTGATCTCCTAAGAGAGATCTTACCCTGAGCATGCTCAGAAGGGAACACACAGGACTTAGTCCCAACTACGTCTGCTTGCCGCTGACCTGCACTGGTTACAATGGCAGGACCTGGGGAGGCAGCAGTCATCCTCTGCACAGTATTAGACTGGGCGAGACGCTGGGACCGACATCTCTGCTAAGCAGGCTCCACTTGTGGCCGGAGATGGATGGGGGACCGCAGCGGGGGTGGCTCGATATTCCCCTTGTGCAGCAGTGGTAACTCGATCCCTAACAGACGAAAGACATTAGGGGGAATCTACAAGAAGAAATTTGGCACTAAAGAAAAAAATATTTTTTCATAAAAATCTGAGAAACACCATGGGGACCTTCAAGATCCTGTGATGCTCAGCTTCATAGTGTTAATTGTCAAAACCAAATCTAGAATTAGAAAAGAAGCACTCATTATCCAATAAAATAATTCATTTATTTTTTCATATGGGAGATAAAAACATGGTAGGTAGGGGGTTTCATGGAGTGTCAAAGACTACTACATTTCTATGGGATGCTGAGTGCCTGTTTTCTAGAGACATTAAGGGGAAGCTTGTCCAGTTGGAACTCAGAGATCATTCTCTTCCTAATGTAATCTTATGCATTGTGTAAAAGAGCAGTGTTCATTTTAGATGATTTAGGTAAAGCCAATTGCAAATTGATAGAATTCTGTGAATTCCTAAAATAAAATTCCACACTCCTTGCAGTGGTATGAAAAAATGTATTTTCCTATATTGTTGGGCACAACTAAAAGATCTAAATTCTCCCATAAGGTTATGGAGTTTCATAGAGTATGTGTAAATCATTTTAGTTATCTGTGGCCTCTGCATAGGAGCTCTGTGAACCTCCTCCTACCTCCTATCATCCTTTACTTGTCTTGCCTCATCCAATGTCATAGTTGCAGCATGATGCCCATGTGTCCTCGCAAAAGGCCGGCAAATCAAAAGAAGAGCTATGTATGACAGAAAATAAGATTTAGTTCTCAGGGCTCTAATCCAGCATTCAGAGATAACTGAGATGGATTAAGTCATGAGAATCAATTCACACAAAATTGTCACTGTTTCATATTGACATTTTGACCCTCATATAGTCTATTATAAGTAGGGTAGGAACAGGTTAAAACCATAGTTTTAGCTTGAAAAGAGCATCATAACAATATTTATTCACTAATTTAGATATTATTCATTATTTTTCAAGATGAAAATATTTGAGTGGAAATGAATTTTAGTCAAATATTAAAAATATCTGCAATCACCACAATGCAGATGTTTTTTGCAATTTGATTTTTTGTAGATTTAGCAAGGTAGTGATAGTTGGCTGGCATTTAGCAGAACATTCAAAATCCATTAATTGGGAGGAAAAAAATACTTATACTCACCTTATAACTCTTGTCTTCAGTGCCTCCGTTCCTCACCATCACTCATCTGATCCTCAGCGTATCTTCAGTTCGTAGAGCACTGAATCCTCGGGCCTCTTCACGCTAGGATTTGGTTTTTAGTTCTGATAAGAGCCAAGATGTTTCTGAGCATGTGCGTGAGGTCAAAATAAATTTTCAAGGTCTCATCAGAGCCGAAGGTCACGGCCTAATGTGAAGAGGCCCTAAAATTTTGCACTCAGTGGCAGTGCTCAGAAGGTGTGCCTTGGAACAAATGTGTCTGGTAGAGAAGCAGAGGGGCTTTGACAAGGTGAGTGGTATGGTGAGTAGAAATACTTTGGCTTTTTGTATTTTCCATTCATTATGCTGCAAAAGAACAGGGTATAATATGGGTCACTCAGTGATTCAAACTTCCCAGAAAAAACTGTGTGAACAGGTAAATTTGAATGTGCTCATCCCTAATTACTTCCTTTACAAGAATTCCGTATAAAGCCATTTTTTAGTAAATAAATAAGTAAAATATGGATAGCTTTTATAAAGCAGTGCATGGACTAAATATATATTCAAATTTGAGAGCCCCAGTGGTTGAAACCTTTTAATGGTTAACTGAAATGCTAACAACCTTGTAACAACTTTTTAATTAGTCATCAAAAGGTATCAACCTCTGAGGACTCTCAAATTTGAATATTTTTCAATCTACTGGCTAACACAGTACAAATATTTTTTTCTTTTCCTGGATAAATATAGCTTTTTGATTTGATTCTTTAATGTGGTAAAGCCAGTTTATCTACAGTCCTATGTAAACCGAAAAATATGATGAGTACTCTTGTGAGACACTCCCCTCTGCTAGTCCTGTTGATAGTCATCCAGAATCATATTTCAAAATTAAGGCTATGTGCACACGTTGCGGAATTGCTGCAGAAATTTCTGCGGCAATCCCGCACCTCCTTGCAGCGAGAAATATGCATTTTTATTGTTATGCATATTCCCACCAGTAGCTAGCATTTTGCAAGCGTAATTAGCTTGCAGAATGCTAGCGTTTTTCCAAGCGATCTGTAGCATTGCTTGGATAACTGATTGACAGGTTGGTCACACGAGTCAAACAACGTGTTTCACAAGTGTGACCAACTTTTTACTATTGATGCCGCCTATGCCGCATCAATAGTAAAAAGATCTAATGTTAAAAATAATTTAAAAAATAATAAATTGTGATATTCTTACCTTCCGGCGGCCCCCGCAGCCTTCCCGCCTCTCAGCGACACTCCCGGCCAATCAAGTTCCCAGAGATGCTTAGCGACAATGACCCCAGATGACGTAGCATCACGCAAGACCGCTACGTCATCTGGGGTGATTCTCGCAAGGCATCGCTGGGAACGGGATTGGCCGGGAGCATCGCTGAGAGGCGGGAAAGGTAAGAATATCATGATTTTTTATTTTAATTACTATTTTAACAGGGATATGGTACCCAGGGCCTGGAGGAGAGCCTCCTCCAGACCCTGGTTACCAACCGCACATGAACCACTCACTTTGCGCAGGGTGGGCATAGCCACATGCGGAAAGTAAGCGGTTCAATGCATTCCTATGGCGGCGGAATCACCACGATTCCGCACAAAGAATGAACATGCTGCGTATTTTTCCGAGATGCGATTCAGCCGCAGAAAAACACACAGCATGTGCACATCATTGCGGAATCCCATAAAATATAATGAGTTGCGTTGGGTAATCGTTTTTGCTGCGTTTTCGCGGCATTTTCCGTAGCAAAAAACCGCAGCAAAAACGCTAAGAATCCGCAACGTGTGCACATAGCCTTACACTTCAAACTTTTCCTTCTTAATGTCCAGTGGCAACTAAAATAATGTTTGGTGTGTATAATGCACAAAAAGAGCATTCAGACACTGAAATAACTGGTTCAGTACTGTTTACTCAAGACAGTCCATTATAATTTAGGCTTTTTGCCCAGAAAATCACAAACCTTTAACTAAACACATTTTTCTGCTTAAAATGGTTCCATTATATGAAAATAGGATAATAGAAAAAATATAGAAAATTTTGGTCTCATTACTAAAAACCTAAGGATCACCTCTTGCAGAATCAAAGGCAAAATATGATATGTCAATTCTTTTAAGCCATGTGTTTATAGCGAACACTGTTCCAATAGAATTCTCCAGGATGTGAAATATAAATGTATTATTTAATGCCCTTTATCTTTGTGAATGTGACTGCTGGCAATATTTTGATCTAAGTGAATGTGCTAGTCCTGCAGCCAGTTATAGCCTGGTATAATGATGTGATACACTGGAATCAGTTCACTCCTTTAGAGAAGTGAAGATGGTCATTAGTCTAAATAAAGCAACATCTTTGGCAGAAGAAATGAAGAAGTGAAATGAGATGATGCAAACTGTGATAAGTATATTCTTTATAAAATTATACATGAGGCAGCTGTGTGTGGGTTGACATTGGATTCCTCATATAAGAACACGCTGTGAACCAAAGAAAATTATTTTAGATCCACAATGTCTTTTAACAGGAATTAGATGTGAGCATCAGCTGGATTTTTGAACAAGCATTTTGATATCAAATTAAGTGTCTGTCCATATGTCATAAAGATATGTTACATATGTATGTTTAAAAAAAAATATTGAACTCTAATGAATAAGTTAAAGTTTCATATTAGATTGTGTTAGATGGGTCTTGAATCCATGAAACTACTTTGGGGATATCACTGAATGATGTTCTTGCCACATCAAGTGATCATTATACTATGTGTACAACACCTTCTTTCTACTTATAGTTACCGACACTACTTTCCTCCCTTGTCACTTGTGCTTTATCCGTTCCTTATCCTGTCCTATCTACTGGCATAGCACACACTTCACTTGGCCTATTTCAATATTATCAGGGCCATGTAATGTGAGTGGGCATTATTTTGAATTTTGACATTTAAGTATATTATTTTGATTGCAAGGAGAATAGAAGCTTGGCATTCCCTCAAGAGGATTGTGTGATTGACAGCCACTCTATAGCAATAATGGCTGTGATTAGAGATGAGAGAATCTGCTGAAATTCAAATTTGACAGATTTCCTCTAATTTATCTAGGAAATTTGACTCTAATTTAATTTATCTGATGTAAATTGTATTTGTCATTTAATGATGTTTACTATGCTTTGAGTTCCTAGCTTAATGACTCACTCACATGAGAGTTAAGTCGGACAAGTGCCGATAGCACGGATAGCACTTAGACCAATGCTATGCTAGAGGGCAGTGCAGATCTGCAACTTTTTTCTCATGCTGGTGCAACATGAGAAAAAAGTCACAGCATGCTGTGAGTGGCTGCGCAAATCAGATCATGCACACCAAATTAAGTCTATTGGTTTGTATAAAACATTGTACTGCACTAGGATGAAACCTGAGTGCAGTCCAATTTATGCAGACACAGACAATGGAGAAGATGGAGAAATTAAGTTCTCCATCTTCTTACCTGTGCTGTGATTCTCTCTTGTGAGCAAAATGTGTCACCGTAAACAGACACTCTTCTCAAACTAATTTAACAAAAGCGTGTGCACAACCAAATGGTGAGAGGGTGCCAAGATAGGTTCCCACACCGTGACTATATAATTAAAGAATCTGGCACTCAACTTAAATGGATGTGTGATTTATTGCATGTATTTCTGCAAAAAATAGCAATCAAACAGCAAAACGTTTCGGTCCACAGGCGGACCTTCGTCAGTTGCGTTTGTAATAGCTGAATGAACGCAGAGCCAAATTGTTTAGACAGGAGGACAGCCAATAGCTGACATCAGATATCCAGTCCAGATTAGAAAGGGTTACAGCCTAACATGGTGTGCTGCCGATGCGGTAATATTCAGTTGTTCATATAATTTTTTTGATAGGTATTATGGTGTAACAATGCTTTTTGGGGAAAACCACATCGGTACGGAATGGGGGCTTTTAGGCCCCTGCTATTTTTATCATGTACTCAGCAGTATTATTTTGTCTCAAGTTACTTTATTTGTAGTCAGGGTTGCTGGTGGAGGGGCTGGGGGGTGAATCATGCCATGTGAGGATGTCATATGATTTTCGGAGGAAGTGATAAGGCCATGACATAAGGTTCTTCTGAACACAGTAATGAGCTGTGTAGAGAGTACTGAGGACAGTATACACTGTGAGCTAATTGCTGAAGGACCTGTGATGATATGATGTTCCCCACTTGTGGGGAAAATGTCTGTAAAGAACATTCTTCAGAAAAGATAACGTGAAAATTGTTTGGAAGACAAATAAAATTGAAAAGAAAAAGCTAGAAAAGAAATGTAGCTGCAGCTAGTTTACTCTAGATTTATATACCTTTGTGTGTTTTTCATGTCTTTTTCATGTCTTTGTTTGAAATTTGGAAAATAAAAGTTTTTTTGGTGTTTCTGCAAAAAATTATAATTAAAATGTTGTGCATTATTCATATCAGGATACCAAAACGAGTCATCAGGGGGCAGAGGCTTCGATCACTGCCACAGCACAAGCACTCTCTTTGAAATGGTCAAAATAAAAACCATGGCACTCCTGGAAATAGGTGCACAAGTAGGATCCCGGTCCGCAATTCATTAGGAAATAGACTTGGCACTCAAATACGGTGAAGTAGTGTAATTATTTAGTAACAGCAATCCAGAATTAGGGTAAGTTCACATCAGGCATTTTTTCAGCATTCTTTTTCTGCAGCAAAACCTGATCTCTTGGCTGTAAAGAAGTTGCAGAAAAAAAAGCATGCTTTCCTTGGTTTTTCTTGCATTTTTTGCAGCATTTTTTCTGTTTATTTGCTATGGTATTGGCATGCTAGATTTGTCTCTTGCACATGCTGATAAAGTTTAATGTTGAAAAAAAAGTCCTATTATATAAAAACATGTTTTCACACAAAAAGCACAGCAAAACCTGATAACTGTGTTTTTGGCGCATTTTTCAGCATTCTTTCACCACCTATTCATTTCAATGGATGAAAAACACTAAAAAAGCTGAAAGAAGTGACATCTTCCATCATGCAAAAAACATGCAAAGCACAAAATCCTGATAACAAAAAAACAAGCTGTGTTCTTGAGATTTATGAAATGTCATAGACTTTGATTGTACTGTAAAATGCAACTGAAAATTTACATAAAAAAGCATAAAAAAACTGCAAAACACATAGTGTGAACTTAGCCTAAATATTTTGGTTTGAAGAGTAGACCTTAAGCAGCATACTGAAAAATTGTGTACACAAAAAATTCAGGGGAGCAAAAGAGTATTAAAATATCATGTCATTTTAGAAAGAAAAAAGGGTGGAAAAATTGGGAAGGCTCATAGTAGTAATTGAAGAACCAAAATATAACATCAAGTTATATAAAGAGGGCAAATGAATAATACATACAGAAAACAAGATCCCTCCCTAAAATGAATCATCATCAGTGACACCCATTTCAGAGGCTGAGAGGCGAGAGGGGAGTCAAGGAGCTGCATGCTATAGCAATCCAATCCGAATAAGGCCGGGTCCAATGTGTAACAGGTGAGTGCTGGACTGGTCCCGCTGAGAAGCACTGCCAAGTAGGAAAGGAAGGAGAGATGTATTCGGCACATCAACCAGTATCTTAAAATCCAAAAACTTTATTGAAGTGTCAAGCCAGGTTAAAAATTAATAAAATAACACCTAACGCGTTTCAGTCGCGGTAGTAGTGCCCTTAAGGGTATGCCACACTAAGCGAGATCGCTAACGAGATCGCTAACGAGATCGCTAAAACGTCACTGTTTAGCGATCTCGTTAGCGACG
>JARQOD010000008.1:81888828-81929381 GCA_033576555.1 Oophaga sylvatica | reverse complement strand
GATAGATAGGGAAATCTATCTAAGTGTAGTAAGTGGCTGGACAAGCCCAGGTCTTATGTTTATGATTTGGTTTTGATTATGTTCTGTTTGCTGTAGACTTTAATAAAACTGGTTGCGGCCAGTTTTTACCAGAACTGCTGTCTGTGAATGAACTGTTTCCGTGCCACTCCGTCTACCCGGACGGCGATCCCAGAGCTATATCCCCTGAAAAGCTTACACCTCTTATTTTGTCTCTTTTTTCTCTTGGTTTAGGTTACGGACTTGGAAGTTCCCTCATTTCTGTATACCATTGGGAGACTCTTATGTGGGAAGGAATCGCTGTAGCCTCTAACATGTGTCGTATCTATGACTGTCAGCTATCAGTTGTTTATGTCATTATGTTTACCAAAGCCTGTATAGACTTGATGGAAGAACATCCATATGTGGATTCATCACTGTTTTTTTTTGGACAAATGTTCGGCAGCTGAAGTTAACCCCTTCATGACCCAGACTATTTTGACCATAATGACCTGCCCATTTTTTGCAATTCTGACCAGTGTCCTTTTTATGAGCCTATAACTCAGGAACGCTTCAACAGATCCTAGTGATTGTTTTTTCATGACATATTGGGCTTCAAGTTAGTGGTAAATTTAGGTCGATAATTTTTGCGTTTATTTGTTAAAAAAAGGAAACTTGGCGAAAATTTCGAAAATTTCGCAATTTTCAAATTTTGAATTGTTATTCTGTTAAACTAGAGAGTTATATGACCCAAAATAGTTAGTAAATAACATTTCCCACATGTCTACTTTACATCAGCACAATTTTGGAAACACATTTTTTTTGTTAGGAAGTTAGAAGGGTTAAAATTTGATCAGCGATTTCAAATTTTTACAACAAAATTTACAAAACAATTTTTTAGGGACAACCTCACATTTGAAGTCACTTTGAGGTGGTCTACATGGCAGAAAATACCCAAAAGTGACACCATTCTAAAAACTGCACTCCTCAAGCTACTGAAAACTACATTCAAGAAGATTATTAACCCTTCAGGTGTTTCACAGGAACTAAAGCAACGTGGAAGGAAAAAATGGACATTTTAATTTTTCCAACAAAAATTTTCAAGTTTTTAATTTTCACATGAGAAACAGGATAAAATGGACCCTAAAGTTTGTTGGCCAATTTCTCCTGAGTACACTGATAACTCATATGTGGTCATAAACCACTGTTTGGGCGCACGGCAGGGCTCGGAAGGGAAGGAGCTCCATTTGACTTTTTGATTGGAAAATTAGCTCCAATCGTTAGCGGACACCATGTCGCGTATGAAGAGCCCCTGTGTGTTAGAACCCTCTTGTTAGATTTTGTTTCAGTTTGCTGGTCACATGACCTTTTTTCCCTATTTAGTCTGGCTCCGCCCTTCTGGCTTTGCTGGACTTCATTGTATTATCTACTCTTAAGCTAGCCGGGTGCTTAGGTGCCTTACTCTGTCAGTTTTGCTGAATCTTAGGATCTCGTAGTAATTTGTTTTCTGTTTAATTTTCCCTGCTACAATTTCTGTTAGGAGGTGTCCACCTTTTCTCCCAGTCCCTAGATCTTGTAGGGATTCCTCCCTCGCAACTATAGGTCTTCGTTCAGACTAGCTGAGACTTTAGCGGGTCTGGTCGCAGGATCAGGTTCCCCGTTACATCGTAGGGATCAAGCTCAGTTTTATTGTAGGGACAGAGTTCCCATCTTTCCTTAGTGCTTGTAGCAGTTCATAACAGTAAGTCCAACCAAGAAATAAAAAAAAAAAAAATCTTTAAGGAAAGATTTTCTGTTTTTCATCATGGTGTCGGTTCGGGATTTGGCTGAACGCCTGCAGGGTCTCTCTCTGGAGGTGGCTGAAATCCAGCGACACGTGAGTAGTTGTTCTGGAGCACATTTCGTGGAGCCAAAGGTACGTTTGCCTGATTTATTTTTTGGTGAACAACAAGATTTTTTTTCTTTTAAAAATGCTTGCTTGTTGTATTTTCGTTTGAGACCCAGATCCTCTGGTGATGAATAACAGCGCATAGGGTTTATAATGTCACTTTTGCGCAAAGAACCTTAGGACTGGGCCTTTTCTCTGCAGCCTAGTGATCTATGCTTTGGATCAGTGGATGTTTTTTTTTCTGCTTTGGGGTTGTTGTATGACGATCCGGATCGTGTTTCATCAACTGAGACAGAGTTGAGACGTTTGAGACAGGGATCGGGTAATGTGGAAAAATATTGTACTCACTTCCGTAGGTGGTCCACCCAGGTGGGCTGGAACGATTCAGCTTTGAAAAGTTTATTTCTTGCAGGATTAAGTGAAAGGGTTAAAGATTTGCTGATTGCTTATTCTATACCTGGTAACTTGCAAGAGGCTATGCAATTGGCCATACGGGTGGATAGGAGACTGCGTGCAAGGGTTAATGAGAGTAAGTCTGCTTTGTCAGCTCCAGGTTTGGAGAAGGAATGTACTGACATTGCAGAGCCGATGGAAATTGGAGCAATGGCACCTCACTCTCGGGAAAAAGAACGCAGATTTGCTCAAGGTTTGTGTTTCTACTGTGGTAAATCTGGGCATTTCATTAAGAACTGTGCGCTTCGAATGAATAAAGAGAAAAAAAAAATGAATGAAGTCAGTGTCGCCCGCATAGCTTGTTTAAACAATAAAGGTGTCTTTCTTTCTGCTACCACTGGTGTTGAGGAGGAATTAATGGAGTTTCGGGTATTTGTGGATTGTGGTTCAACTCTCAATGTGATTGATGGGAAATTTTTGGAGAAACTAAAATTAAAACCCAAACTTCTGTCTTCTCCTATTAATGTGGTGTCTGTGGATGGCTCTCCCTTGAAAAATGTTACTCACCATATCTGTGAATTTCCTCTTACTATTAATGGTGTTCATCAAGAGAATTTGGATTTGGTAGTTTTGAATAATTTGCCCTCACCGGTGATTTTGGGGTTACCCTGGTTAAAATTGCACAATCCGGTACTGGATTGGTCTACCAATGAAATTAAGTCCTGGAGTCCCAATTGTTATGACAAGTGTTGTAACGGGCGTATTGCTGCTGTAGTTAAGGGGGAGTTACCTGTACCTATTCAGGATTTTTGGAAAGTTTTTTCTGAGAAAGAATCGCAGGTATTGCCTCCTCATAGAGAATATGATTGTGCAATTGAATTTGTCCCTGGAGCGACTCTTCCTAAAAGTCGTTTATTTAATTTGACTATTCCTGAGAGAAAGGCTTTGGAGGAATACATACAGACAAGCTTGGCCGCCAGTCACATTAGGCCTTCCAAATCTCCTGTGGCGGTTGGATTTTTTTTGTTAAAAAAAAGGACGGCGGTTTACGGCCTTGTCTAGACTTTCGTGAGATTAATAAGATTACTATACGCAATCCTTACCCACTGCCATTGATTCCTGATTTGTTTAATCAGTTAGTGGGGGCCAAGTGGTTCTCGAAAATTGATCTTCGAGGGGCATACAATTTGTTGCGCATGAAGGAGGGGGATGAATGGAAGACTGCGTTTAACACTCCCTGGGTCATTTTGAGAATCTGGTCATGTCTTTTGGACTTTCCAGTGCTCCGGCATTTTTTCAGAATCTTATTAATGACATCCTTAGACCTTTGATCGGCAGAAGTGTGGTTGTGTATTTGGATGACATTTTGATTTATTCACCGGATTTGGAGTCTCATTGGAGGAGTGTGCGTGAAGTATTACAGTTACTGAGTGATAATTCACTTTTTGCCAAACTAGAAATATGTGAGTTCGCTGTACAGAGACTTAGTTTTTTGGGCTACATTGTCTCCAGTGAAGGTTTTGAGATGGACCCTGTGAAAGTGCAAGCTGTGCAGGATTGGCCTAGACCTATTGGTGTGAAATCAATACAGAGGTTTTTGGGGTTCGCCAATTATTATAGAAAATTCATAAAAAATTTTTCTGTGATTGCCAAACCTCTGACCGATCTCACCAGGAAAGGTGCTGATGCGGTTCAGTGGACTACTGAGGCCATTGAGGCTTTTGTTTTGCTAAAGGAGAGGTTCAGCTCTGCTCCCATCCTTACGCAGCCTGATGTGACTAAACCATTTTTCGTTGAGGTTGATGCTTCTTCTGTGGGGGTCGGCGCGGTGTTGTCTCAGAAAAATACGGATGAAGTACATCCCTGTGCTTTTTTTTCAAAGAAATTTTCTGAGTCTGAACTAAATTATGATATCGGTAATCGGGAATTGTTGGCAATTAAACTCGCATTTGAACACTGGCGTCATTTTTTGGAGGGAGCGAATTTCCCGTTCAAGTCTTCACCGATCATAAAAATCTGATCTACCTTGATGCTGCCAAACGCTTGAATGCCTGTCAGGCTAGGTGGGCACTGTTTTTCTCACGCTTTAATTTTACCGTTACTTACATCCCAGGTACTAAAAATGTTAAAGCTGATGCTTTGTCTCGCAGCTTTTCTCCTATGGTGGGTACTGAGGAGGAGGAAAACATTTTGCAAGAGGGGGTTGTTATTGCGGTTTTGGACTCCGTGTTGGAAGATGAGATTCTTAAAGCACAGGAGAATGCCCCATCTAACACGCCGCATGGGAGGTTGTTTGTGCCTGGTACCCTGAGGAGAGATTTGTTTGTTGAATGTCATGACTCTCGGTTGGCAGGTCATCATGGAATCTCTGAGACCAAGAGACTTGTGGGTCGCAGCTTTTGGTGGCCTGGATGGCAGAAGGAAGTCATTAAGTGGGTGCATCAATGCACTGTGTGTGCTAGATCTAAGTCTTCTCATACTCCTGCTGCAGGGTTGCTTTGCCCTCTGGAGGTCCCTAGTGCACCTTGGACACATTTGGCTATGGACTTTATTACTGACCTTCCCCCCTCTGAGGGTTTCACTGTCATCTGGGTGGTCGTGGACCGTTTTAGCAAGATGTGTCACTTGGTTCCTTTCATCAAATTGCCCTGCGCTAAGACTCTCGCTAAGGCCTTTGTCAAGGAAATAGTCAGACTACATGGTGTTCCTACTGACATTGTTTCTGATAGGGGACCTCAGTTTGTGGCTCGTTTTTGGCGCGCCTTTTGTGACAGGTTGGGAGTTCATTTGTCGTTTTCATCCGGATATCATCCTGAGTCTAATGGCCAGACAGAAAGGAAAAACCAGGATGTTGAGCAGTTCTTGCGTTGTTTTGTGACTGATAATCAAGAGGGGTGGTCTGAGTTTCTGCCACTTGCTGAGTTTGCTCTTAACAATCATACATCCGCTTCTGCTGGTTGTTCGCCTTTTTTTTTGTTGTACTGGGAGACATCCGTCTTTTGGGTCATTTTCCAAGTTGGGATCGGCTGTACCTGAAGAGGAGAATTTTTCTGGTGTGTTGGAGAGAGTTTGGACTGATGTGCGTGGTAATCTTCAGGAGGCTAACAAAAGATCCAAAGTGTATTTTGATAGAAAACGACAAGAGGTTTTGTTTGCTATTGGTGACATGGTCTGGTTGTCCTCTAAGAATCTGCGCTTGAGGATTCCGTCTAAGAAATTGGGTCCCAAGTTTGTAGGGCCCTTTAAGGTGCTTCAGGTTATTAACCAATCTGCTGTTAAGTTGGAGCTTCCCACCTCCTGGAAGATTAATCCGGTGTTTCATGTTTCTCTCTTGAAAAAAGCTGAGGTCTCAGATGGAGACGTCTCGACCACTGTTCCCCTGGTGGTGGAGGACGGGCAATATGAGATTTCCCGCATCCTAAATTCTAGACGGTATAGAGGGGGTTTGCAGTACCTCGTCGCTTGGAAGGGTTATGGACCCGAGGATAACTCATGGGTGAGGGCGGATGATGTTTCTGCGTCTAGACTTGTCAGAGCGTTTCACAAGAGGTTTCCGGATAAGCCTAAGTCCTAGGGGATCCGGAGGATCCTCTTAGAAGGGAGGGTACTGTTAGAACCCTCTTGTTAGATTTTGTTTCAGTTTGCTGGTCACATGACCTTTTTTCCCTATTTAGTCTGGCTCCGCCCTTCTGGCTTTGCTGGACTTCATTGTATTATCTACTCTTAAGCTAGCCGGGTGCTTAGGTGCCTTACTCTGTCAGTTTTGCTTAATCTTAGGATCTCGTAGTAATTTGTTTTCTGTTTAATTTTTCCTGCTACAATTTCTGTTAGGAGGTGTCCACCTTTTCTCCCAGTCCCTAGATCTTGTAGGGATTCCTCCCTCGCAACTATAGGTCTTCGTTCAGACTAGCTGAGGACTTTAGCGGGTCTGGTCGCAGGATCAGGTTCCCCGTTACATCGCAGGGATCAAGCTCAGTTTTATTGTAGGGACAGAGTTCCCATCTTTCCTTAGTGCTTGTAGCAGTTCATAACACTGTGTGCCTAAACCTTGGAGCTCCCCCACAAGTGACCCCATTTTGGAAACTAGACCCCCCAAAGGAACTTATCTAGATGTGTGGTGAGCACTTTGAACCCCCAAGTGCATCGCAGAAGTTTACACTGTGTTCCAAATTATTATGCAAATAATATTTTCTCAGATTTTCCCAAATTACCTATATGAATTTCAGTCATTGTAATTTTCCAGTAAAATAACTATTAGAGTACAATTGAAAGGTTTTTGTACAAATTGCCTATGATAACAGTATATTTTTAAAAAAATAAAACACTGAAACTGCACTCAAAATGCATGTTCCAAATTATTATGCACAACAGAGTTTTCAACCTTTTCATTTTAATAAAGAACAAAAAAATGGTCATTTTTGAAATTATAAGCATTAGCAGGTTCTTACAAACTGAAATCAAACAGTTTTCAACTCCAAACTTTATTCTAGGTGATTTAACATTTGCACATAGGACCCCTTGTTCGAAAGGAGCTTCTGAACTCTCTCGTCCATTGAATTTGTCAGGTTTTGGATGGTTTCTGTTTCAATTGTTTTGCATGAGGACAGAATACCCTCCAAGAACTGTTGCTTAGATGTGAACTGCCTCCCGCCATCATAGACACTCCTTTTAATGATGCTCCAGAGGTTCTCAATGGGGTTGAGGTCAGGGGAGCATGGAGGCCACACCATAAGTTTGTCCCCTTTTATGCCCATAGCAGCCAGAGATGCAGATGTGTTATGTGCAACATGAGACGGTGCATTATCATGCATGAAAATGATCTTGCTGCGTAATGCACGGTTCTTCTTCTTGAACCATGGCAGAAAGTGCTGTTTGAGAAACTCAACATACACTATGGAGTTCATCTTTACCCCTTCAGGGATCCTAAAGGGGCCGACAATCTCTCTCCCCATGATTCCAGCCCAAAACATTACTCCACCTCCTCCTTGTTGGTGCCATAGCCGTGTTTGCATGGGGTGTCCATCAACCAGCCATCCTCCACTCCATCCATCTGGACCATCGAGCGTTGCATGACACTCATCGGTGAACAAAACAGTTTTGAAGTCAGTCTTCATGTATTATTTGACCCACTGGAGCCGTTTCTGCTTGTGTGCAGTGGGTAGAGGAGGTCAACAGGATGGCTTACGCACAGCTGTAAATCTCTGAAGGACACTGCATATTGTTGTTCGGGGGACATTGGAGGCACCAGCAGCTTCAAAAACTTGTCTGCTGCTATAACAAGGCTTTTTTGCCGCTGCTCTTTTAACCTGATGTAATTGCCTGTAGGAAAGAGTCCTCAATTTTCCCTTATCAGCACGCACACATGTGTACTGTGAATCAGCTACATACTTCTTGATTGTGCGATGATCATGATGAAGTGTCTTGGCAATGCTGATTGTAGTCATGCCTTGACCTAAACACTCCACAATTTGTTGCTTCTCAGTAGCCGACACATCCTTTTTCTTTCCCATTTTGGCAGAAAATGTAGGCTGCTTAATAATGTGGGACAGCCTTCTTAAGTAGTCTTGCCTTTCATTGGACACACCTGACAAACTAATTAGCACAGGTGTCTGCAATTGCTTACAGTGATATAAAGAGCCCTGACACACATCACCATCAATGAGTTTAACTGACAAACAAAAAAATTCTTACCTTATCACTCCTAAATAATTTTTGCATAATAATTTGGAACACAGTGCATAACGCAGAGCTGTGAAAATAAAAAAAAAAACATTTTTTCCTGAAAAAATGATTTTTTAGCCCGCAATTTTTTATTTTCACAAGGGTAACAGGAGAAATTGGACCCAAAAGTTGTTTTCCAGTTTGTCTTGAGTACGCTGGTACCCCATATGTGGGGGAAACCATTGTTTGTGCACACGTCCGGGCTCAGAATGGAAGTAGTAACGTTTTGAAATGCAGACTTTGGTGGAATGGTCTGCGGGCATCGTTACATTTGCAGAGCCCCTGATATGCCTAAATAGTAGAAACCCCCCACAAGTGACCCCATTTTGGAGACTAGATCACCTAAGGAACTTATCTAGATGTGTGGTGAGCACTTTGAACCCCCAAGGGCTTCACAGAAGTTTATAATGCAGAGCCGTGAAAATAAAAAAATTTCTTTTTTACACAAAAATAATTTTTTAGCCCCAATTTTTTAATTTCCCAAGGGTAACAGGAGAAAGTAGACCCCCAAGGTTGTTGTGCAATTTTTCCTGAGTACGTGGATACCGAAAATGTTGGGGTAAACCACTGTTTGGGCAAATATCGGGGCTTGGAAGGGAGGGAGCACCGTTTGACTTTTTGAAAGCAAAATTTGCTGGAATCAATGGTAGCACCATGTCGTAGTTGGAGACCACCTGATGTGCCTAAACACTGAAAATCACTCAATTCTAACTTCAACCCTTACCCCAACACACCCCTAACCACATCCCTAATCCCAACACACCCCTAACCCTAATCCCAACCCCTACCATAGCCCTAACCCCAATACACCCCTAACCCTAATTCCAGCCCTATCCATAACCCTAATCCCAACCCTAACCTTAAACCTGACACCAGCAAACACCTAACCCTAATCTTAACCCTAATTCCAACCCTAACCATAATTCCAACCCTAACCCTAATTATAACCCTAACCCTAATGGAAAAATAAAAATAATATATTTTATTTATTTTATTATTTGTCCCTACCTATGTGGGTGATAAAGGGGTGGATTATTTACTTTTTTATTTTGATCACTGTGATAGGGTCTATCACAGTGATCAAAATGTACCTGCAATGAATGAATGAATCTGCCGGTTGGCAGATTTGGCGGGAGCACTGCGCATGCGCCCGCCACCCATCACCAATGACGGCAGGACACCAGGAGGGACATCGGGTCTCGGAAAGTACCGGGGGGTCAGAGGGGTGATCAGAAGGCGCGGGGAGCGGAAGGAAGAGGAGCGGGAGCAGATGCTGACGGCGGCGGCAGATTGCCACTGTCAGTCGGTGGTGGGGGCAGATTTCCCCCATCAGTCGGTGGGGTGGTCAGATTAGTGTCTCCAGCTATGGCGATGCTATTTCAGCATCGGCCATGGCTGTGTTGTAATATTTCACCATGTTTCATTGGTGAAAAATTACTATTGCTCTGATTGGCTGTTTCACTTTCAACAGCCAATCAGAGCGATTGTAGCCATGGAGGGCAAAGCCACCCCCCCTGGGGTGAAGCACAAAGCCTCCTGTGTCTGCGGGTTGGGTGACCTTTCAGTGACCATGGTCACCTGACCAACAGTAACGCGATCCCACCATGATGCGCCACAGGTCAGTAAGGCACAAATTTTCATGACGCATATGCTGTGTCACAGGTCGGGAAGGGGTTAATATCATAATTGCTTTCTATACATGTGTATGCATGCCGTTTTCTCTACACGATGTCTTTATATAAATTTACATAGAGTTATGGTTTTCTGTTCATGTGACATTGCACAGATGATGCTGGTTCTATTTTTTTGGGGGCCAAATATATACTGCTCCTTTTTTTTGCGCAGGCAAATTACATTATTTCTACAAATTATGTTTGTTGTGACTTATTTACCAATATATTATTTTTGCACCACTAATATCTTGTGTGCTTGGGAATTCCCTTGTTGAGAACTTTAATGGGCATGTCTGTATTTCTCTTACTGAGGTGTTCAATATCTCCAAAAAAAAAAAAAATCTTATTGAGCACCCATGTTGTGTTCACATAGTGAGATGTCCACTGTTGTAAGCGTACTCTTATTTTGAAGATTCTTATTTGTGTTCTCTGATTAATCTAATGTGCGCCTCATATGGTGAACTATGGAGCTTTTGATATATACCTTCTTTTCCTCGACTGGTGTAATTGTGTTGCACTTTGCGTTGCATCTACTTTGCTCTTGAGCAGTTATTTGTTTTATCGGCAGATACATGTGAGTTTCTATTTTAGGTGTGATCTGCACTTGCGTGGTGTGCTGAATATGCCATTGAGAGGTCCGTGCCGGCAACACCTTTTGATAACTAAGATCTGAATTTAAGTACTTCCGCTGTACTATATATCTTGCGCGTGCGTGGTGTGGTTAAACATGTCATCGGAGGCTCCACGCATGCGCGCTTCTTTTGTACAACGTTTGAGCACTTCCGACTATGATGATGCAGTGACAATGATATGACGCCGTCTAATCATGTTCAAGATTTTCTACTTGCTGCCACACAGCTGTTATGATTTAATTGTTTTTCATTATATATATATTAAGCGTGACCGCATTACTGCAAGCTATTGACCTTGAGGAAGACACATCTATGTGTCGATACGCATGGGTCTCAGTACCTATGTAACCCTTCTGTGTGCTTCTACCTGGGGGCTATTTGATATTATCGGTGGGGGTAAGGTATTTGACTCTCGGCTTCTATGGCCCCCTCAGGGTAGTCTGCTCTATTTTCTGACTTGAACTGAACATGGTTTGGTTCTTCTGAGTGTCCTCCGTGTGTACTTTCCTAGCACCAGTGTATATTTTTATTATTTGCATTTATATTGCCTTTATATTTGCTTGTTTATTATTTTGGCATTCATGTGATAACAGCATGCATACAGTTTGCAATTGGTGTTAAGCTGCATACGTTTTTTCTTGGTTGGGGTGACTATATTGAAGTCAATGAGCTTTTTATTTAGGCACACTTAATATTTGGGCATGTATGACTTTGATTATTGTATTCTGTATTAGTATGACCCATATCGTAGGATGTTTGTCCAAGTTAGTTAGAACTTTTTAATTGTTTCTAATATGTCTATTTGGGGTGTTTGCAATAAAAATCCTTTTGTATTGTACTAGATTGTGGTGGTCCCTTATTTTTTTATGCATATGCTTTTTTTCGTGTTTAAGTTCTACTGAAATGACACTTAGGGTAGGTTCACATGAATGTATAAAAAATCATTCCTTTTCATCCAGAAAAGTGGGACATTTTTTTTCTCACCTGTCAACCTTCTACAGTCCATTTTTTACAGATCAATTGTTATGAGCTCTGTTGCAACAGCTTTATTATATAATGGATTGCAACAGAATCCGGGGTCCGCGATGCAGTTTATGTTCACTGCTGCCGAACACCCCCAGAGTATGAGGGTCAAACTGACGACAGAAATCTAACATTAGATCTCGCCTGTGTTAATTCACACTAGGGGAGATGTAGATTTGGCACCATCTCCGTTAACATCACGGGAGATGTGCTATCAACTGGCGTAGATGTAGCCCTGTTAATGGCACAGAAGCCACTTGCCAGATATTAGGTTTGCACTATGTGCTGCAAGCTGGTATAGATGTAGCCCTGTTCACTGCACAGAAACTACGTGCCAGCCGCTAGGAAGTGCGTGCGACTGACGCCAGGCGTACGTGCTACCAGCCGGCGTGAGACCGGGCTGAGCAACTCTCTATTCAGCTTGGCAGGCGATGCCCAGGTTACGCACCACGCAGTCTGCTCAGGGTGTATAGCTACCCTATATTTGTAGCAAGACTGCGCACATTGGCTACCTGCCTGGCATAAGCTGAACCTGCCTAAAGGACCTGTGATAATTAACCGAGCATACTCTGGCATCGGCAGGTCCTGGAGAGCAAAGTTAGAGAGCACATGGAGCCCAGATTCTGGTACGTCCACACATGAGCACTGCCTATTTTAGTATGATCTGACCGCGCCGCGCCGTGGACAGACAAGCTATTTAAAGGGAATCTGTCACCCTAAATTGGCGGGATATTTTAATGATGGCAGTCAGGTCAGATGGGCGGTGTTTTGGGTACTTGCCTTAACATGTTGTTCGCCACTGTCTCCATTATTTCTGGGGAATTGTAGTCATTGCCCTCCATATAACGCGCCTGCGCATTGCAATCTTCGGGCAAAGCATACTGCGTGTGCGCAATTCAAGATTGTAATGCTCAGGCGCGTTATATTGGGGGCAACTACTACAATTCCCAGAAATAATGGAGACAGCGGCGAACAACATGTTAAGGCAAGTACCCAAAACACCGCCCATCTGACCTGACTGCCACATTTAAATATCCCGCCAATTTAGGGTGACAGATTCCCTTTAAGGGCTAAGCTCGCCCCCAGCCCACCTCGTCAATCGCATCACCAATGACGTCATCCGTGACCAATCAGGTGATACCAGGCCAGAGGATCAGCTGACACCAAGCACCAATCATAGCTCGCCATGTCACGGACATGCTCAGTGCAGGCATTTCTGGACTTAGGCTTACAACAGCCTTTTCTTGTTCCGTAACCTAGGTATAAGGCTACTATGAACAAAGACCTAAATAACTGTTTATGCCTCTAGGGTATTGGCTAAACATTGGGATCAATGGTGAAGCTGAGCAGCATCTACCTAGGCTGGGTCTGCATTGGTAGACCATGGACTCCTCGGATCCAGGTTCAGATCACGCCATTGCCCGATCCCTAACATCAATTTTCTATTAATCATTTGCAAGACAATTTACGGTTCCCTATATTATAGAATTGCAATGTGTTTATAAAAAATAGATGCTGCTCTCTGGCTTCATACGTCATCCAATTTTTTTCATGCAGTCATAGACTTGAATGGGTCAGCTTCATCCAATTTATGGAAGAAACTAGTACATGCCGCAATTTTTTTTTCACACTGAGGACCTGTCAGTGAAAAAAGGCCAAAACCAGGCGTGAATAAAAAGAGTGGGTAAAAAATACAGAAGTGGTGATGTCTGTGTTTCTATTATGCTTTTCCTCTGTTCGACTCCTAATTTTGACTTACAAATACTAATGTAAAATACTGACCAAATACTGAACATGTCAACATGACCTTTGTCTGTGAATTGAAAATTTTGTGATTAAATGATCAGTCAAGGAGGCAAAAGAAGCAAATTTATCTGATAAAGATATATTAGAAAGTTTTTATTATATTTTATCTTGTACTATTCACTTATAAAAACAAAAAACAATGGTTACTGTTTAAAAACTGGCCATAATTGATGCTGCTCCATCTCTTTCACTTGCTGGGGAATTCATAGTTTGAGAAGTTAATAATGAATATTCATTCGTTGATAATCTTTATTGTCTTTATTTTTATATAGCGCTAAGATATTCCGCATGTTCCCAATGGGGTCACAATCTAAATTTCCTATCAGTATGTTTTTTTGGAATGTTTTAGGAAACCAGAGTACCCAGAGGAAACCCACACAAACACGGGGAGAACATACAAACTTCTTGCAGATGTTCTCCTTGGTGGAATTTGAGCCCAGGACTCCAGCATGTCCTGGATACGTCTGTGTGTGGTGGCACTTGAAGCAATGACTCCAGCAGCAATCCACTCCTTGTGAGTCTAATCAAAAATATTTGAATGGCATTTTCTTAACAATCCCTTCAAGGCTGCTGATATCTCAGTTGCTTGTGCACCTTTTCCTACCACACTTTTTCCGTCCACTCAATTTCCATTAATATACTTGGATACAGCACTTTGTGAACAGTCAGCTTCTTTAGCAATGACCTCCTTGTGGAGTGTGTCAATGACTTCCTTCTGGACATCTGTCAAGTCAGCAGTCTTCCCCATGATTGTGGAACCTACTTAATCAGACTAAGGGACCTTTTTACATGCTTAGGAATTCTTTGCAGGTGTTTTTTTGTTAATTATTCTAATTTACTGAGATAACGACTTATGGGTTTTCATTAACTGTAAGCCATAATCATCAACATTAACAGAAATAAACACTTGAAATAGATCACTCTGTTTGCAATGACTCTATATACTATGAGTTTCACTTTTTGTATAGAAGAACTGAAAAAAATTAACTTTTTGATACTATTCTAATTTTGTGAGAAGTACTTGTACTGTCATGGCCAAAAGTTTTGAGAATAACACAAATATTATATTTTCACATGATCTGCTGCCCTCTGGTTTTTATGTGTGTTTGACAGATGTTTATATCACAGACAGAAATATAATAATTGCAAACATATGAGTAACAAATGCTTATATTGACAGTTAGAATGAGTAAATGCAGCAAGTCAATATTTGCAGTGTTGACCCTTCTTCTTCAGGACCTCTGCAATTCTCCATGGCATGCTCTCAATCAACTTCTGGACCAAATCCTGACTGATAGCAGTCCATTCTTGCACAATCAATGCTTTCATTTTGTCAGAATTTTTAGGTTTTTGTTTGTCCACCCGTCTCTTGATGATTGACCACAAGTTCTCAATGGGATTAAGATCTGGGGAGTTTCCAGGTCATGGACCCAAAATCTCTATGTTTTGTTCCCTGAGCCATTTAGTTATCACCTTTGCTTTATGGCAAGGTGCTCCATCATGCTGGAAAAGGCATTGTTGATTGCCAAACTGCTCTTGGAGGGTTGGGAGAAGTTGCTCTTGGAGGACATTCTGGTACCATTCTTTATTCATGGCTGTGTTTTTAGGCAAGACTGTGAGAGAGCCGATTCCCTTGGCTGAGAAGCAACCCCACACATGAATGGTTTCAGGATGCTTAACAGTTGGCATGAGACAAGTCTGGTGGTAGCGCTCACCTTGTCTTCTCCGAATGAGGCGTTTTCCTGATGTCCCAAACAATCGAAAAGGGGATTCATCAGAGAAAATAACTTTACCCCAGTCCTCAGCAGTCCACTGCCTGTACCTTTTGCAGAATATCAGTCTGTCCATGATGTTTTTTTCTGGAGAGAAGTGGCTTCTTTGCTGCCCTAGTTGAGACCAGGCCTTGCTCCAAGAGTCTCCGCCTCACAGTGCGTGCAGATGCACTCACACCTGCCTGCTGCCATTCCTGAGCAAGCTCTGCACTGCTGGTTGCCCAATCCCGCAGCTGAAACACTTTTAAGAGACGGTCCTGGCGCTTGCTGGTCTTTCTTGGGCGCCCTGAAGCCTTTTTGGCAACAATGGAACCTCTCTCCTTGAAGTTCTTGATGATGCGATAGATTGTTGACTGAGGTGCAATCTTTCTAGCTGCGATACTCTTCCCTGTTAGGCCATTTTTGTGCATTGCAATGATGACTGCACATGTTTCTTTAGAGATAACCATGGTTAACAGAAGAGAAACAATGATGCCAAGCACCAGCCTCCTTTTAAAATGTCCAGTGGTGTCATTCTTACTTAATCATGACAGATTGATCTCCAGCCATGTCCTCATCAACACCCACACCTGTGTTAATGGATCAATCACTGAAAAGAGGTTAGCTGGTCCTTTTAAGGCAGGGCTGCAATGATGTTGAAATGTGTTTTGGGTGATAAAGTTCATTTTCTAGCCAAATATTGACTTTGCAAGTAATTGCTGTTAAGCTGATCACTCTTTATAACATTCTGGAGTATATGCAAATTGCCATTAGAAAAAGTGAAGCAGTAGACTTTGTAAAAATTAATATTTGTGTCATTCTCAAAACTTTTGGCCATGACTGTACATCATTAGTCGTGAAGGGATTAGACAACAAACCAAATGTTTTACTAGCATCTAGTAGGTTGACAGTCAAGTTCACCAATAACATTGTTGTACTGGAGTGTTCAGTGCAGTTTTACTGTCTAAATGAGGAAATACTGTAAGCTACATTGAACATGCAATTCTTTTAAGCAATTCAACATGCTGTTTGTGGATACATTTCCTTATTGCCACATCAGGTCCAGAATATTTTGAGGCTTCATCACTATTTAGCCATTTTTAATATGAAATAGCTAAATAGTAGTGATGTGTGAGCGTGCTTGCCACTGCATGATACAGAGCAGTGCTGAGTATCACATGGTCCTCAAGTTCTCTGGTCCCTGAGCTGCATAGCACTGAAGCCTGGAATTCATCTCTCTCGCTCATGCTTTTTTGGTACAGTACAAACAGAGGCTTTTGGCAAAGTAGAAAACAAACTCTTTTTGACACAGTAGTCCCAAATGCTTTTTAGTAAAGTAGAAACAAATATTTTTTGGCACACTACACCTAGAGGCTTTTTAGTACAGTACAAAGGCTCTTTGGTGCAGTACTCTCAAATGCTTTATGATACAATACAAATAGAGGCTTTTGGCACAGTTTTCCCAGAGGCTTTTTAGTAAAGTAGAAACAAAGGCTTTAGGCACAATACACACAGTCTTTTGGCACAGTACTTCCAGATGATTTTTGGCACATTAAGTATGTTTGCTGCATCCTCATTAGGATGAATTCACTAGTTTCTAAGACCAGGGTAGGTAAATTGTGTTGCCCTTTCTTGTTGTGTTAATTTTTGAATTTTTGAGGGAATTTGAATTCTTCTTTCTGTGGCTTTTCTTTTTATTTCACCACAAATTACCAATAGTTTTTATGTCATTTGTTTATTTTACTGTAGTCTGTTCAGTGTCATCATTATATCAGTGATGAGCGACCGCAATGTTTTTTGTTTTTTATGTTTATATTTTACTTTATTTATGTTTGCTTGCTTAACTTAATTTATTTTTTAGTTTTTATGATCCATTCCTTTTAAATTATATATAAGTTCATATATTTTGTACACTATAGCTTTCCAATATACAATGAAAAATAATCCACTGCATTTATTCCATGCACAGTACTCATTGAGCATTTGGCTAATCGTTGAGTGTATGAATCTGTACCGCATGACAAAGCTCAATTATGGGAATTTTGTCATAGATATTCTTCCTATCTAAAATACTTCCATAACATGTCATGCAATTAAATATGATACTTTTTATTATGTTCTTTTTATCTAAATCTGGGCATGCAATTGAGCACGACTGTGTTGGATTTGTTGGATTCATGTGGAGCAGTAAGGCAGCATTCCTTTTTATTGGTTCCATAGTATGACCCTGAATGACATTTTAGCAGTATGCATGAAGCCTTAAACATGCACATTGGATGAAATTAGTGGAAAGAGAACATCCTGCAGCATTTACCCTTGAACGTCCTGTGTTATAGCCAATATGATACATAGTCTATCTTAACCTTGAGTAATATACAGTATATCTGCAATGAGCAGTCACAATATTCATGAGCTTATGTCTAAAGAATTTAAGGTTTACTTCTAAATTAAAGCACTTTCTGATTTATTAACCAAAAGTGTAATAAAAATGTAGATCTTCATTGTTGAATAAACCCTTTTTCTAATTCACTTTCAAAACAGCCATTTGGTTTGTATGCAGATGGCACAGTAGAAGACAATTTGGTTTATTTGTAGACAAAAAGCCTTTCTTAACTTACATAAAATCCACACACTATTTAGTCTTGTCATCATAAAATCAATTGCTTCAAAACTATCATGTCTTTTGGAAAACATTGAGAATGATAATGATCCTCGCATTCCTTATTTTGCATTGCCCTCTACAGACAATATTGCATATAACCTCAAATACTAAAATTGAATTAAATTTATATTTTATTGTAGAAGTATGGATTACTAGGCATCATAAAAGTGTATTATGGTAAATGTATACAGTAACTGACATTATTATTTCTAATTTAAACAAAAGATGATAGCTTTATCATTAAATAAGGTTTAATAAGATTAAATACTTTCATTCCAGATTCATTTATGTGAACTTAACTGATAATTTGCTGATCATTATCTCATGTATCATATTTTTCAGCATTTTCTTTTTCTCCATTGTAGAATCCACTTATAATAAACATTTTTATGACTTCAGTTCCAAAAAAATGGGACTTTATATATATGTTATGATTTTGTACACAATAGAACATTGAACCCCTAACCCCCAGCACAAAATACAGCTGCTATGAAAATTACCGATGGTTTTTAAAAAGTGTTTTGATTGAACAATCTACCAGCATAAATACTGTAATGAATTATATACTTCTTCATACCACATGAGTACATCCAAACCTAAAAATGAGCTGGAACATAAGTTAGTATACATGTAATGTATACACATTGCGACTATTTCACAGTCAAAAGAAAAAGAAAAAAAATGAGCATATATCTTGTAGTAAGAAAATAACAAAAAGTGTGATGCTAATTACTACTCATGGACAGACTGTGAGGCAGAGAAGTCAGACATCCTGGGGTCAGTACCAAGAGAGCATGTAGAAAACCAATGGAAAAGACAAAGTCGTAAGAAAGGTCATGTCCAGGTTAAAATACTAGGAAATAGAGGATCAAAGCAAAAGGCAAAGGGATAGTCAGAACACAGTACAAGGGTTAGGCAGCAGAAGATCAGAACAACAGAATTAGAAAACACTACCCAGGAAGCGCAAACTATGTCTGGCAGGGATCAGAGCCAAACAGCTCAATTAAACAGCTCGGGCAATCTCCAGAACAGAGAACACCTGGAGGAAGTCCCACACCTTCAAGTTTCAGATTGGACAGCTGAGCTGGCAATTAAA
Organism: Oophaga sylvatica; assembly: GCA_033576555.1. Lineage (NCBI taxonomy): Eukaryota > Metazoa > Chordata > Amphibia > Anura > Dendrobatidae > Oophaga > Oophaga sylvatica. The sequence goes on along the minus strand of JARQOD010000008.1, from coordinate 81,910,739 downwards.
GCAACTACAGCTCAGCATGCCCATCACAAGATTAGACAGCCAACCGTTCAATCAAAACACTGAAAACTCAGCATTACCCAGTTTACATAGGACAGCAAAACAATTACTCGCTGAGTGGAGGAATCATCACAGCATCCCCTCTAATGGGGGGCAACCGGACTCCATGTTTCCCAGTAAACTTGCAATGGAAGGCCCTGACCAGACAACAGTGTTTGTATCTTGAGCAGGGACACAGGATCTCTCCTCTGGTCCATAACCTTTACAATGAATAAGGTACTGGAGGGAATTATGAAATTTCTGAGAATCAACAATCTTTTACATTTCAAACTCTAAACTGTCATTGACAGAAAGAGGCGGAGGTGGAGATTAAGCAGACAAAACCAAAGGGACAAATTTTTTAAACAGTGATTTATGGAATATATTTGGAATGCAAAAAGAAGGAGGGAGCTTTAATCTGAAGGCTACCAGCTTAACTACTTCAAAAATTGCATATGGACCAATAAACTTAGGACTCAACTTCGCTGATGATGACACTATCAATTTAATATTTTTGGAAGACACCCAGACCTTATCACTAACCTTGAATTTGATGCCTTTTGTATGTTTCCCTATCCACCGTCTGTTTCTGGCAATTCTGAGCCACTCCAATATTCTTCTAAACCTCCCTCCAGGCATCCTCAAGTTTATAATAACCAAACCAGGTAGCATGATATTATCAGAGGCTATAGTGCTAAATAGAGCTAAAACAATCAAAAAGGAAAAGCTCCATGTTAGATAGGAAAAAGGATAAAACGGAGCATAAAGATAAAATGCAAATTTTATTCAATCATTATGAAAAAGGTCATAAGATGTCTCAATAAATACAATTACAAACATGACACAATACAAAGTAAAATGGCAAATAGGGGAGAAATTCAGATGTCCTCTGCCAGCTAAGTGCAGTAATGCCCCAGTAAAAAGTTGCTCCAATAGCAATAAGGTGCAGATATAGGTTCAATTACCATCATAAATATATAAATAAATGCAATGGGGCAACACTTACCAGTGTAGGGAAAGGCAGGGGACGTCAGAAAAGACCCACTAGTACAACTTTTTACTGGGGCATTACTGCACTTAGCTGGCAGAGGACATCAGAATTTCTCACCCTATTTGCCATTTTCCTTTGTATCGTGTCATGTTTGTAATTGTATTTATTGAGACTTCTTATGACCTTTTTCTTAATGATTGAATAAAATTTGCATTTTATCTTTATGCTCCGTTTTCTCCTTTTTCCTATCCTCAAGTTTATGTATGGTAACTTCTTCTCCAGGACAACCAGAACTCATCCATGAGAATTCACCAAAGCAAAGATTAAAACCATAGTTACAAAAAACGGCAAGTTTCAACTAGACTGGTTAACCCGACTGTTAAAGACAAACTCAGCTGGAGGTAAGAATGAGGACCAGTCCTCCTGCTGAGCCGCAACAAAGCACCTTAGAATTTGTTCCAACGACTGATTTGTCCTCCCTGTCTGACCATTGGTTTCAGGATGGTATGCAGAGTAAAATAACAAGTCAATTCACAATTTGTTACAAAACACTCCACAAAATTTGGAGACAAACTGCACCCCCCTATCGAATACAATGTTGAAAGGAATTCAATGCAATCTCACTGAATGAATGATAAATAAATTGACAGGCATCTCCCCATTAGATAACCCTGATAATGAAAGAAAGCAAACCTATTTATTAAATCGGTCAACTACCATCAAAATAACGATTTTCACACTACACAAAGGCCAATTCCCTGGCCAACTGGTTATCATAAAGTTTAGTGCATGCACAATCCTCACAGGTGGGTACAAAACTCTTAATATCATTAGGCATGGATGGCCACCAAAAAAAAATCTCCATTAAGCATTCTGTGTAGCAGTGACCTATTTGTGACGACTCAAATTGGAGTCATGAAACTCCTGCAACAGACATAATCTTAGATACACAAGAACAAACAATTTAGACCGATGAGTAGTGGAAGGAGCAAATGACTGGACTTCACAAATTTCAGACTCCAATTCTGAGGATATCATAGAAATTACTATTTCCTGAGGAAGAATTTAGGAAGGATGTTCTGGAGGAGAAACTGAATCAGGCTGCATGACAAAGCATCAGCCCTAACATTCTTAGACTGCCGCTGACCATGATGGAAAATTGAATCTGCAAAAAAATAAAGACAACCTGGCCTCTTTCGGAGTTAAACATTTAGCAGACTCAATATAAGCTAAAGTGCTATGATGTATCACAACCTTGACCTGATGAATAAGTCCCTCCAAAACATGCCTCCATTCTTCAAAATCTAGCTTGACAGCAAGCAGCTGTGATTTCCAACAACAGAATTCCTCTCAGCAGACAAAAAATTCCTAGAAAACCTTGTACATCACCCTCCCGGATGTCTATCAGATTATAATCCCCTCTAAAATCAAGTTTAGAAAACCATTTAGCCCCAGTAAGATGATTATGTAGGTCAGGGATGAGTGGAAGTGGGTAAGTATTTTTTAATAGTAATTTTGTTCAGCTCACGGAAATTGAGGCAAGGGCAGAGCACCACATCTTTCTTTTTCACTAAGAAGAAATCAACAGCTACCAGAAAGAAGGAAGGATGGAAATGACATTTCTGTAAATGTTTGTTTACACATTCTTTTATAGTAGTCTGTTAAGATCTTGACAATTTGTACAGGTGAGCTTTAGGCAATTTGAAGTTGAGAATAAGATCAATACCCTAAACATAAGAATGATGGGGAGGTAATATTTCTGCCTCTTTTTCTGAGAGCACATCTACGAAGTCTTTCAGGTATGCCGGCAGACCCTCCAGGTTAGAGGAGCAAATTTGTAGAGCACTAAATCATTTCTTATGACAGTTGGGGCTCCATTTAACAATATCCTTCAACACTACTCAGTAACAAGATTATGAATATACAGCCATGGAAACCCCAACAACAACTCAGCAGGTAAATTATCCAAGATATAACAGTAGATGGATTCAGAGTGAAGAGTTAAGGTACTGCCACACTAAGCAATCCCGCTAGCGATCTCGTTAGCGTTGCATACTAATGAGATCGCTAGCGGGATCGTTTCTATATCGCTAAATGCGGCCACATTTAGCGATATAGTTAACGACGCTATCGCCGTTAGCGATCTTCTTAACGACTTTAGCGGTACAAAAGTACCGCTAAATCGCTAAGAAAAGGTGCCACACAGCGATAACATACTTACCCAGCGGGAGCTCCAGCGATGAAATAGGGTCCGGAGCGATTCCAGCGACGAGCGAGATCACAGCAGGAAGCTCGTCGCTGGAAGCTGCCGCACTGAACAATATCGCTAACGGGATCGCTAAATAGTGACGTTTTTTTAGCGATCCCGTTAGCGATATTGTTTAGTGTGGCATACCCTTTACCCCTCTTAGTGTGAATTCCACCATTACCAGCTGGATAAAGCTCTGGAGTAACAAAATTTTGTCCAGTCCAGAAACAATAAAGTTCATGGCAGACCCACAGTCAATTAAATAAGTGCAGATAACCACAGGTTCTGAAAACACAGTTCCACGTTCAACAGTAATTTATCTAAGGAGTAAAAAGGTACCTGGAAACCTGAGTGACTATCTTGATTTTCACCCAGATTGGGCATTTCCCTAAATCTTGTTAACATGGGAGTGAATTGATCAGTCAATGAGTCAAAGAGATAATGCAAAGCGAGACCACTGTAGAGGCAGAGTCCGAGATCATGCTGATGTTTCCTCTCCACAGTTCGAGATCTGGCTGCTCCAAACTCCATTGGTTTTGTCTCAGATAAGGAAACAGACTAAGGAAGAATGACTGAAGTCCCTTGTCACTCATGTCTTTCCTGAATTCAGAAATGAGTATGCAAAGCCAAAGCGTCCTTAACAGTGTCTGTAAGGCCACAGTGAAACTGAAAAAGGAAAATAGCATTATTCCATAGAACCTCAGAGGACAATTTCCGGAACTGAGAACTATAACCTTCAGCGTTGCGACCCTCCTGCACCAGGTTCCTGATCTTAGCCTTCGTGACCTGGACTTTGTCAGGTTCATCATAGATCATCCCTAAGGCATCAACAGAAGACCTTCTGGGGCTAGTGGGAACAAAGAGAATTCCCAAGTCTTAGGACCTCCACGCAATAGGTACATTATTATACCCACCAGCTGAGACTCATCCAAGAAAACCAGGGTCGTAGAGCAAAAAATAATTTACAACTCTCCCTGAATGCCCTAAACTGATCCTTCTTCCCAGAAAAAATGGCCTGAAGTGCAACAACGGGTTCAGGCGTGTTCAACTACATGTCAGTGGGTCCAGAAGACATAACTGCTGTAGAAGGGGAAGAGATATGACCATTCTGTAAACTTTCATTAACATATACTGTACTTTCATGGTGGCCCATTAAGGCCCAGACAAATTGTTAAGCTGAGATTAATAGAACAATCATAAGGACAATGGAGAGGTAGTATCTGACTCTTTTTACGAGAACATATGTCCAAAGACTTTCAGGCACCCCGACAGACCCCTCAGACTACCGGAGCCTATTTGTTCAGACTTTAAACATTTAGTAAAACATTTTGGGGCTCCATTTAACAATCTCCTTCTGACACCAATCAATAACAGGATTGTGAATATGTAACATCGAAGCTCCTGTTCCACCCCAGTAGTTAAATTATTCAAAATAGAACAGGAGGTGGATTCAGAGTAGAATAGTAGAGTGCTCCCACTTGGAGTGTGAAATCCACCATTACCCTCTTAACCAAATTCTGGGCTGATGGTATCTTCTCTATGACAAAAATTTAATGGGTCTTTCCAAACTAACTGTCCCTAATCAAAACTTCAGAACCAGTCCTGAAACAGTAAAGTTGGCAGCAGTCCACCAGTCAATGAATGCCAATGTTGATAACACCTGTCTCTTGAAGTATAATACCATATTTTTCAGACTATAAGATGCACCGGACCATAAGACGCACCGAGGTTTTAGAGGAGGAAATTAAGGAAAAAAATGAAGCAAAAATTGTGGTCAATTCTGTACTTAATATCCCTTATCCTGATAAATATGGTCCCCTCATCCCCATCCTGATACACATGGCCATCTCAGCCCTATCCTGGTATGCATGGCCCCCCTCATCCCTACCTTGGTATGCATGGCTCCCCTCATCCCTACCCAGGCATGCATGGCTCCCTCATCCCTATCCTGGTGTGCATGGCCCCCTTATCCCTATCCTGGTGTGCGTGGGCCTCATCCCCATCCTGTATGCATGCCTCCTCATCTCTAGCCTGGTATGCATGCCTCTCTTATCCCTATCCTTGTAGGAATGGTCCCCCTCATCCCTATCCTGGCAGGAATGATCGTCCTCATCTCTATCCTGGTATGCAGGGCCTCATCTCCAACCTGGTATTAAAAGCCCCCACCCCCATCCTGGTATGCATGGTCCCATCAGAAAACATACAAAATAATTACACTTACCTTCACAGCGCTCCCACGCAGTGTCCTGTTCTGATGCCAGCAACTGCTTTTTGCTTGTGAGAAGTGCATGGCAGGGACGTCATGCGATTCTTTCAAGCTGAAGTGCAGTTGCTGGAATACTCAATGCTCTGCACGCTGGGACTGTGTGGGCGCAAAGCTGCGAGAATTCATTGCTCTCTAACGAGCACAGTGTCAGCCGGAGCCTTACTGCTGCTGTCGGTGGTCACGTATGCCGATACTTAAGAGATGAATATTCACCCCATTCCATAAATATCCATTTCTTAAGCTGCGAGCGCTGATGGGAGTAAGGTTACTGGCTTCGAACTGTAATAACCTTGTTGACGTCAGCACTCGTCGCAGAAGCCTGATTCACCTGCTACTGTCAGCGTGTTTCTTCTGTTGTACTGTGCTGTCACATTACTGATGTCACCGCTCAGCACTGCATCAGGATGTAGCAAAGCTGGGAATCATTGTTGCATGTGGGATGGATTTATGGTGCACTCTTTCAGATTATTTTATTTTTTAAAGGTAATAAATGGGTAAAAGAGGATCTGAGAGTGTTTTGAACAAGTAACTTTTCTTTGTACGTATGTTTATTACTTTTGACTATGGGGTTAGTAATGGGAGTGTCTGATAGACTCCTTTCCATTACTAATCCTTGGGATTGATGTCAGCAGACACTACACAGCTGACATAAACCGCAAAACCATTACCCCGCTTGCCAATGCATCAGGGCAAGCGGGCAGAGCTGAGACTAAGAACCAGAATTGGCACATCTCATGGATGCACCATTTCTGGGGTGGTTGAAGGCTAGTATTATGACTACGAGAAGGTGCCAATATCCAAGGTCCCTTACCAACCTATTAACCCGCAGCTGTCTGCCTAGCCTTTGCTGGTTATTAAAAACATCATTTTTTGAGTTGCCACCTTTTTAAAGAACAATAAAGGCTATGCAGAGAGCTGTGAGCTGATATTAATAGCCTGAGAAGCTCCATGCTTAGTGCCTTATTTCCAGAACAATAGCACAAAACCCAGCTGTCTTCTTTGTCTCAGCTGATTATTAAAAATAAGAACCCCACGCTATTTTTTTCTCTTATTTATGAATTAGCTAAACACAATTACAGTAAGCTACACACTGCACTAATTTTATATCTCACTGATACCTTTCTTACTATGCACATGCGTTGGCTGGTCAATACTCTCATGTGTGTTGCTTGCTGTCACTGCAATGTATGAGACCAGACATATGATGATGAGAGCAGTAGTTATCAGTTGACGCTCGACCGGCGGTAACCTTTTCACCGCCAGTCAGATCTGCTTGCTCACACACTGTCCTCTGTATGACAGCGTGGGAACCACGATACCCGGCCACTGTAAGAGGCGATGACTTCAGTAAATTTACCATCGGTCAGAGCCATTATTTCCCATGCTTGTCACACAGATATTAGCATGGAAACTGCCAAATGTTAGGGTCCCCTATTCATTTGAATAAGGTCTGGGTTCAAGATCAAGTTTTGGTACCGTTCTTGTATCTGAACCAAACTTTTTTTTAAAGCTAAGCAGAACCAAATGGACTGAAACATCCATCTGTCCGCCCATCTCTAATTATTTTGATTAACAAAGCATAATGTTTCCACGTCAATGCTTGACAGTGGGGACAATGTTCTTTGGTGCGTAGGCAGAATTTCTCTTCCTCCAAACACTGTGAATTGAGTTAATGCCAAAGAGCTCATTTTTGTCTATTCTGACCACAGAAACTTCTCTCAATCACCCAAAGAATCATCCAGGTGTTCATTAGCCAACTTCAGACGAGTCTGCACATGTGTCTTTTTGACCAGGGGGAACTTGCGAAAACTGTAGAATTTTAAACTTTTATGGTGTAATGTGTTACCAATGGTTTTCTTGGTGACTGTGGTCCCAGCTGCCTTGAGATCATTAACAAGTTCCCCTCATGTAGATTTAGGCTGATCTCACACCTTCCTCATGATCAAGGATAGCTCACAAGGTGAGATTTTGCATGGTGCCCCATATCGATGACGATTGACAGTCATTTTGTATTTCTTCCATTTTCTTACTATTGCACCAACAGTTGTCTCCTCACCCAGCGCCTTACATTTGGTTTTGTAGCCCATTCCAGCTTTGTGCAGGTCTATGATCTTGTCCCTGATATCCATAGAAAGCTCTTTGGTTTTGCCCATGTTGTAGAGGTTAGAGTCTGACTGACTAATTTATTCTGTGGACAGGAGTCTTTTATAAAGGGGACTATGTAAGACAGCTGTCTTTAATGCTGGTAACGAGTTGATTAGGAGCATCTAATTTGACTGTAGAAGCCAGAAATCTTAACGGTTGGTAGGGGATCAAATACTTATTTCTCACTGCAAAATGCAAATAAATTTATATAATTTATACAATGTGATTTTCTGAATTTTATTTTTGATATTCTGTCTCTCAATTTTAAAATTAACCTACCCTTAAAAGTATAGACTATTCATGTCTTTGTCAGTGGGCAAACTTACAAAATCAGCAAGGGATCAAATAATTATTTCCTTCACTGTACCACAGAGCATTATAAAGAACATTCAGTTAGCAGTGAATTTCTTCAGTGAGCATCAAATTGTATAGGAAAATCTGTGCAAAATGGCAAGTAAGATTTTCAAATGATCTACTCATTGCTAATTACCAAATTTTTAACAACTGGAGTGAATGTAATTCAGAGGAAGAGAGATGAGAGCCACGTATGTTTGAAGTGAGATGACTGATTATTCGAATGCTCTGATTGGTTGAGTTTATCAGTAGATTAATAAACCTGTTTATGTTTAATTATAGCCCAGACGGCAAAAGTTTACTTTGTTTAAGTGACATGGTGATTGGTGAACAAACTTGCACAATACTCTTGCCATAATTTGGTTAGACTTCCAAGATTGCACTTTTACACTAAAATAGCCATGTTGGATACAAGAGTGGGTCTAATGTCAGACTATTACACCAAGGAAGTATACAAAAGTTAAAAATATATTTTTTTATACAAAATGCACACTTTGTGATGAACACAGTTGTGTTTACATTTTTGGGTTTTCAATATTTTTCTTTTGTGTTTTAAAAACAAAACGTGGCTTATCAGTCTCGCAAGCCAGGAGCCACTTTTTCTTTGAGACAGCAGCTTTGGTTTCTGGATTTTTATTTAGTAGCAAAATTAGAGCTAATCAATTTACTCATGTTTTCTTAAATCTCCTGACTGAGGCCTGTAACACAATCAATCAGTTCTCTTGCTTTGCAGGAGATGAGAGGCAAAAAGTCTGACACATGTTCAGCAAACTGAAGTTCTAGCTTCGATATACAATATATACTAAGTCATGTGGAAATGCTTGTTAAGTGATTCATATTGATTTTTAGGATTTCTTCCTCCAATAGATGACATTAAAGATTTTGATCTTTACCTCTGTGAAGAGGCTAATTGCATATTTAATATCCTATGGGAGTCTTGCATGGCCTATACATCTCCCTATGCCAACTTATCTCTCTCCTCTCCACAAGGCAAGACTATAACACTAAAACACACTTTATGAAAAGCCTCTAGCCCAGCCAAATAGTTATCCTGATTTACAATGAGTGGAAAAACACTGAAAGAAACATATGTAGATGGAGGATCCTGTATAGCTGCAATTACTTAGGTAGCCTGTTGAAACGTCAATTTTAACTTTTTAGATTGCTATCTCCAACTGGTGGAACTAGACATCCTACCTTTGCGGAGAGGATATATGTATATGCATTTTTCCAGTGGAGCATGTAAGTCTCACTGCACCAAATGGCACTCTTCACAAGATTAAGGTTGAGCAAGGTACAAAAGAGCCAAAACATCTTGACCTCGTGACACGAGTTGACGATTTATGTTTTGTCAAGTGTGCATCAAGTGTGAATATTTAAAAATAAATAATATACTAAATTGCATGAGCTCAAGTGGAGTTTCCGATAGACCATTCACAATTAGTCAGCCTTTACAACTGAAATCTCAATATATAAATATATATATATATATATTTTGCTAGTTTCAGTATTGTAAAGGGACCTGCTCTCAATATTTCCCTCCTGGACATTTAAGTACATAATATGTTATTGTTAAAGCTATTTATAACCAGCTTTTTAACTTTCATGCAGAGCAAAACAAAAAATAGTACAGTGCAATAATAAAACAAATCCTCAGTTAAATGGCCACTGAGCTGAACCTGCACCTCTCCACCCCACCTGACGTCATTATTTCATCAGAAGGATCACGTAATACGGTTGCTCACTTTCACCAGTTTGACCTTCCGCACTCCCTGGGGACATGTAAGGTCAGATTAGTACAGTTTTACACAGACACCCCCTGTCCACATGAACCCAGGAAAGCACAGGGAGTGAGTGAATGTGGCCCACACAGTCACTGACGTGTCACCATAATCGATCACAACCCTGACAAGCTCAGAGGCCCCTTTCACTAGCACCAGTGAAACAGTGCCTGGTCAGCCCGGTAGCACTGACACCAGTTCCTAGTTAGATATAAGCCCGGTCTGCTAATGGGATTATATCAGGCCAAAAACTATCCTCAGTAGCATGGACATTTAACCCAAGAAATGGATGTGTGGATTGAGATAAAAGAGCATCCAGTGTTAAATTATATATTTAATTGTTTTAAGGGAACACTAGAAAATACATTGTTTACACAATGGTTATACATATATAATGGTCAGATATGCAAATCCAATAGTGGAAGGACAAAATATATAAGCAGATTGATCATGTTAAATAATCGATTTGATGTTAAACAATGTGTTCGCTGGGCTGTGGGAGGGTTGGCTACCAGCTGGTTCCTCCACAGCATGTTACTCAACATGGCTTCCAGACATATGGCCCTACACAAGCCTTCATTCTCTTTGATCACTCTACTCCTGCCCTGAGGGCTGAACTGAAATCCCCTCCCCTCACATATAAAAGCTAAAAACTCCAAAACTAAAGATGTGTCAAAACTCCCTAATGGACGGTCCTAAGGAATGAGTTTTGGTACCATCGATTTTGCCCGAGCCCCTGCTACACACTGAGATCAAACACAGCTTTGCTACTTGGCTCCTACTAGGCAATCTACATATCTCCTAATCCTGTGGTGTTAGAATGTATCGAGACCCTGTATCGCAATATAACTGGTGTATGACCAATGACCAGAATGTACGAAAAGTCCATATTCTTCTTATGAAAACATAGCTGACTCAACAAAGCAGTTAGAGCACATGGTATCTATTTTGCCTGATCTGAGCTTAGCTGGCTCAAAGTGTGAGTTCTGTCATTCACAGGCTTTTGAGGATTGACCACCTGGTGTCCTTTTACAGCTGCACATAGGGAGGAGTTTTTTTGAATCCCATGCCCAAATATGAATCAAATTATGTACATAACATTATGTCTCCCATATTCTTCACAGCCACTGTACAAATAATTTCAGTTTCCTGCACCATGAAACCCAGAGGCTGCTGCCCAGCAACTCAAACACAATGTCTTAGTATATAATAGTCATAAAAAAACTCTCAGACCTATTATTCATCTTCCCCACTTAGCTCCTAATAAGCCTATTTTGGGTTTACATCTAATTCATTTAAAGCCTCATTCCGATGTTTATCACTTTTATGGTGTGAAAAATTTGTCCAATTTTCAACAGTGTTGTTAATCCTATTTCCATCAGCGTTTCAATTTTTACTGTCAGTGATTTTTACATATGAATAAATAAATTGAAAAGGTTCTCCAACCCATTTTAATGTTAATTGTGAACAAAACGCGGATTGCACACGAATGCCATGTTTGAGCTGTCCATAATTTTCATAGACCCGTAAACTTGTATGGATAATTTTTAACTCTTGACTCAGATAAAAAATGGATAAGTCTCAGCTATCTTATTGCAGGCACACAGTATGAAAAATACAAGGACATATGAACAGCCCATAGACTTCAACTGGTACATGTTCTATCTCTGAAAAACACTTGAATGAGAAATGAACATCTGAATCAGGATAAGATAAAATGCCTCTTACTCTGCTGTGCATACCATTACTTTTATTTTACATATTATACTTTATAGATTATAAATATAGTTTTGTATATCTTGATTAAAATTTTTTACTATGATTCAAAGCCCATTGGTCTGTTCTGTTGTATTAGTTCCCCTGTTGGCATTGACGTTTGCAGGATAACACTTTCCATATAAAATAAATGACTTTAAGATATTTTTAAGTAATTTAAATAAAGTATACAGTAAATTTGTTCCAGACTTTTCAGTACACTAAGCAAAACATCCATTGTTGGTCCTTTCAAAGAAACAGATGTAAATTGAGAATTCACTAGCTTTACTCAAACATTTATGATATAGTAATTTTAACAAACTTGACTGAACATGAGCAATTTGACAATTGATCCTTATACTGCAAAACCCCAAACTCACCCCATTATGCTTTAATTCATATCTGTCAACCAAATTTCTAGTCTATTCTTCATTGCTGTCTGTTCTCTTGGAAAATAGGAAAGAAATACATTAAAAACACTTTCAGAAAAATAAAAGAATTTAATATTTGAAGTATGAGTGACATCTTTTCAAAATCTAATTTTGAATTATTATCTTTCAGAAATACTATAATTCGGAGCACCTTCTTTTATCAGGTTTGTTGAACAGAAATTGGAAAAATGAACTTATGAACCCTTGTGCTTATCTAACAGTACATTTAGAGAAAAGAGGGAAAAAGTCATGAGAACAGACAGTGAATTAGTGTGAGAGGAAAAGTAAGTACAAAATTCATTTTGCATTTTTTAGTCAATGTCAATATTAGCAGAACTCATGGTTTTTCAGCATGGCAATAAATTTGAGCTGGTTGAAGCAGGCATAATAATTAGGACTCCAGAACTAGAAAGTAGCTTAATCAAAAATCCCTGTAATAAATTCTGTATATATTGCATTGCATACAGTTTTAAATTTAAAGCTTGTACTTATTGTACTGATGGAAGTTTTAGAACTTAAATTATGTGTGTAATTTCTCTGGTTTTCCAAATACAATTTTCTGTGCACAAGTGCAAGTAAAGAAGCCTCCCTCCAGTAAACTGGATATTAAACTGAGGAAAAGGAGCACAAAATATTTTACTAAAAAGCCTTTCCCTTGTAGGAAAAATTTCTTTATCAGCATAGTTTGGATGCATTTCAGTTACCTTGGTAAGTATGTTATGGTATGGAAAAAAAAAGGCAGGATGTCAGCTTACCTCAGTATCGGCAGGCAGATTCAACTAGATTCTACTCCTCGCACGGATGTGGCAGAGCAATCAGAAGTGTAACAGGAGAAAAAAAAATCCAGTGTGGAATGAAAAAAGTTTAAAAAAAATTTTTTATTACTCTTAGTTAAAAATATGGTACAGGCGAATGTCCAAGCAGTACAGCTCCACGTATGACAGATAGAGCAGATCAACGCGTTTCGACGTTAGTCTTTCTCAAGATCCGATCAGATCTTGAGAAAGACTAATGTCGAAACGCGTTGATCTGCTCTATCTGTCATATGTGGAGCTGTACTGCTTGGACATTCGCCTGCACCATATTTTTAACTACAAGTAATAAAAAGATTTTTTTAACTTTTTTCATTCCATGCTAGATTTTTTTTTCTCCTGTTACATTATGGTAAAGTATACTTATAAAAAGAAAAAAAAACATGGAAAAGGATAAAAATCATAAGCATATTTCTAGAATGACAGCAACATTACAAAAAATAAAATATATTTTTTTTAATTCACCCACTTAAAACAAAAGTTTGAAAAGTATTATTATTATGCTTTTAAGTAATAAAATAGCATCAGCATTAATTTTATCCCCTTGGTGGCATGCACTATCTCTACATGGAATTACTGCCAAGGAAAGAAGATGCAGGCTCAGCAGATGTCAGCTATGAAGATATGCTAAAAAATAAGAGTGGGACTGATTCTTATTTTACAAAAATCAGCAATAACCAAAATTTTTCAATTGGAAGATACCGCACTGTTCATATAGTGACAGAATTGGCACAAAATCTGTCTAGATACCAGATGCTGTTTGTTATATACCAGGGAGCGCCAGTGTTTTCTACCACCTTTTTATTAACCAAAATTTACTTTTTTGGAATTTACTTCTGCACAAGTTCAGCAGAACCATAATGGGTCATTCAAAGGTTAAAAAAAAATTCACAGTATACTCATTCCTCTGTCACTGGTCATCACCACATGTCTGGTCCTCGCCGCATCTACAGCCGCTTGCGATGAAATCTTTGTTTCCCCATACTATGCTGGATCTTACTTGTATCATGGTGCAGGGGAGGGTTCTGAACATGTTTATTTCATGACATCAGGGTGACAGTAAGAAGCCGAAGACTGAACTGGTGATAGTGAGTAGCAGAGGTGCTGGACAGGTCAGCAGTGAGTTGAATATAACAATTTTTAAAATATTTTACACATTATATTTATCATGATATGGGTACAATAGAAACCCCACAGCATAAATAAGGACATTAAATTATCTGAGAATAACTTCTCTGCGATTCGAATTTCTGGAGAAAATACACACAACCAGGTGAATTTGAATTCTGCCAGATCCCTTATACATTCTAATTAATAGTCATGTGTCCCTCACCTCTACAGGTGTTTTGCCCTGCTACCTTAGGGTGTGACTGTGTATGTATTATGCTCTGTGGTCTAATGAGGTCCCAGAGTATAATAAGGGACAAGAAAAATAACATCTGCGAATCAGGTTTCCCAGGGAAAAACGCACCAATGGATGAATTACAATTTTGTTCATCAGCTCATCTCTAGTAAGCTATAAAATACAACTAACAACATAACTCAATTTACAACAGTAACCACAGCATCTAATTTGGTTAAGAAACTGAAAAATACCTCTCTGTCACCAAATTACTGAATCGTGAGATGCCGAATGGTTGTTCTAACAATGGCCTCTTGGTCTGCTATGTCCAGAAGCCTAAAATACCTTACTAACTTCAGTGTCTATTAGGCTGCCCATCAGTGAAAAAAAAGTGTAGAAGATGAGCAATTACATGAGCAATTTTTCAAATTGGAGAAATAGAAATATTTAAATATATTTATATTTTATTAAGCAGTTTTATGATAATTCTTTTTTCAAGACTGCTTATTAAACTTATTTAAGAAGCGCTTTTGTACCTAATTTATTTGTTTATAATGCTTTTAGGTTTGTCCAACAGCATAACGCAGCATTGTGACTCAGCAGTTAGCACTCTTGCTTTACAGTGCTATGTCCCTTATCCCACCAAGGGCAACATCTGCATGAAGTTTGTATGTTCTCCCTGTATTTGCATGGGTTTCCACCAGGTACTCCGGTTTCCTCCCAGACTTCAATGGCATACTGATAGGGAACATAGCTTGTAAGCTACGATGCGGACAGTGATGATAATGTCTGTAAAGTTCTGTGACGTACGATGGCACTATAAGAAACACATAATAAACAAATATTCAGCTCTCACCTCTCCTTCCATGCAGCATCACTGTATTCTAGTCTTCAGCCCAATTAGATCTTCTGGTATATTTGGTGCTTTCTGCAGTAACACGGCCTCACAACATAATGCTGTTTTAGCAGAACACATGTCATGAATGATATCTCTTGGAAATACACAATGATATGTCACTAGGGCGATGCATGCAATGGTCATTAAGTCATGGTCATTATAAAGTTGCTGGAAGGCAGAGTAGGTCTAAAAAGTGAACTTAACAAGGAGAATGACTACAGTCATAGACAAAAGTTTTGAGAATGACACAAATATTAATTTTTACAAAGTCTACTGCTTCACTTTTTCTAATGGCAATTTGCATATACTCCAGAATTAGAGTTTTTTGTTTCTTTTTGAGACGAGGTGGTCACTGTCTGGGGGTGTTGTTATGGAGGCCCTTTATCTGCTCTGGTATGAGGAGTCTGCCAGGATCCTTAGGAAATCATGAAGGTTGTCGAGATCTCACAGAAGACTTGGGGAAGCTGCACATCCATCCCTTTTATAAACTGAAAAATGATGAAAGAACAAGTAAAAAGAACTGAGACCATCTGCAGTTTTGGTTCAACGATAAGACGAGACTGACGATTTAACCTTCTATATTATCCTGGCTGAGGTTACAACTTTGTATTATTTGTATTTTTGCTGATCTGTCCTATCTTGAGGGCCATTGTAAAAAGATAATCCGGGGTTCACCCCATAGGATTTATATCCTTTATAATTGGTCATTTTGTTTAATAGCTGTATTGATCTATAAGAGATTTATGACCTAAGAATTGGAAAAGAGTGTTTCTAATGGGTCTAATTGTGGCCATTGTTTATAGTGGGTCCTTTAATTTTATCCTTTAGATTAGTTTAGATACATCAGCACACCAATATATAGGTACCATCAGCTAATACATAGATTTCCAGAGTAGTAGCATCCATGACATTTATATACAGAATCACAACGTTTATATGTCAATAGGGTCATTCCTATACACACGGAGCACAGAGCGCGAGTGTTTGTTTGATGTGGGCTTGCAGAGGTGTGAGCGCGATCTAATACGCTGGGAGTCGCCGCGCGGATCACATGATTCATCATGTGCCGTGCGGCGATCACACCGAGACCGCAATCATCCATCTGCAGACAGAAGCCTTTCAGATAACAGCGCATGCGCCGACATGTGCTCTGACTCACCGGAACACACTCACTGTTAGTCTCTTTCTATTGGACAACGGGTACATTTAAGCTCACACACCCTCTGCCTTGACACGCCCCCCGAAGAAGCTGGGCGAAACGCGCGTCGGGGCAGAGGGACAGGACTCCGCTACAGGTTCATACTGCTGCTAATATTCAGGTAAAGTTTATGGGCCCACATATATGTATAGCATTGTGTGTAACTGTATAGCGCTTTGCAGCCCTAGGTCTGAACATTAGATCTAAGTGTCGTGCTTTACACTATTATCTTCCCGCTAATGTGCAACAATAACGGTATCTGCATTCAGAACCAGGGATTAGTATGAGCAATGTGCAGGTTATATTTCCATGCACAGCGACACACAGGGTAGGATAATCCATTATTGGCAGTTGCCTTGTTTATATACCTTTTTCTATTTTGGTCAGATTTAGATTGCAATAAGATCTTTGCTTTGCCATGCAGCATTTTGTATACTAAGGAGAGCCTAAGGTCCCTCTTTTTTCTACCTTGCATCCTTTTTTCAATTTTATAAAAAACTTTTTGTATATGTTTTATATTAATAAAGTTGGAAATATTTTTCAAGAAAACTTTTTCATGCGTTAATTATTGCTTTATGTATCCCGGAGTTAACATGAAGGGATTGGATTATCTAATTGTTGTATAAGCATTATAATGACATTGGCATTTTTTTGGGTGATATTATTATTTATAAATACTGTTTTTTTACAGTGTGCCTTAATTCAAAAAATGGATTTTAAATCCAAAGAGGTGTCTTGGCTAGCCAAGGCTACAGACATTTTTAAAAAGGGTGCAAGCAGTAGCATGGGTCATACACCAATCACCAACCAGGAAGTCATAAGGAAATATAGAAATGCCCTACATAAAAAGACAAAGATCTGGTGGACAAAAACAGCCTTACAAAATTACTGGGATCAAAAAATCATACCACGTGGACTGAGGATACAGGTCTACCCTGCTTTTGAATTGGAGGATGACAATTTAACACAGAGATGGATAAAGGCAGCGAACACATGTTCGCTGGAATTTATTCAGATAATTATAGACAAAAATACTTTAACTTTAGCTAAACTTGAGGAGGAAATTCTGGAGTCCCAAAGGAAACTGCAGTCAGAAATGACAGCAGTACATTTCCAAGAAATGATTACGGATCTGGAGAAAGACATTGAAAAATGGGAGAAGATAATTAGCTCTGACAAATCAAAAAAATTTGAAAGAGACAATCAGGACTTTACAACGGGAAAAATTTTTAGATGGCAGATCAAAAATCCTGCCAAGAGAGGTGTTTCCAGAAGTTCCTCCATACAATCTATTTCATCTATAAGCGAAAGTGGCAGCCAAATTTCTGAGCAGAATACAGGTCCACGAACAAGACAGTTTAATAGAAGGTACCAACATCAAAAATTTTCCAATCAAAACCAACGTGAAGACCGGCTCAAGGTAATAAATTTATCCAATCATATATTAACATCAACACAGACTTCATTATTACAGAAGGGCTTAACTTTCTCATTCTCATCTTATGTAGATCCATTCGTAATTACAAAGGATCTGCAGCTTTTTTCTAGAAAATTAATTTTGCAAAAATTACACTTTAAATCGGACTTATTTGAAGCCTTTTCAACAAGAGAGGAGAGGGAGGCGTTAACAAATTTACAAGCTCTATTGGAGGAGCAAAGCACAGAGGTGAGTTATTTTCCAATGCATTTACTTGGAAAATCCAAAAATTCCCACCTCTTTCAATAGTTCCAGCGGTAGAGGTGTTCACCAAACTGGTGACTGATGACATTAAAACATTGACTCAAAAAAGATACGGCAGACAAAACATCTCCAAAGAAGAAAGGGTAGCCCTTCAGGAAATGGAAAAATGGGATGACGTGGTTTTTAAGGTCGCCGATAAGGGGGGCAATATTGTGATCTGGCCGAATCACATGTACATTGAACAAGCGGCTAGATTACTAGACAGACAGGATTGTTATAAACAGTTAACGTTTAATCCTTTAAATAAGTTCCAACAGGAATTGATTTGCATCCTTGAGGCGGCCTTTGAAAACCAGGTCGTCCCAAAAAAACTTGTTGATCTTTTCAAAAATTTAAAACCTAAACTGCCGACTTTTTACCTCATACCAAAGGTACACAAAAATGCGTTGGATCCTCCAGGGAGACCTATAGTCTCCGGTAAGGAAGGTCTGTGTGAAACAATTTGTGATATAATTGACCATTTTCTTAAACCTCTGGTAGAAGAACTTCCCTCCCATATAAAAGACACCACTGCGGCACTCAATCAGCTTAATCAAATACATCTTGACAAAAATATGATCCTAGTAACAGCAGATGTGGAGGCACTCTATTCATCAATACGCCACGAAGATGGTGTTAGAGCCGTACAATGGTTCCTTAGATCGAGCAATATCCCGGGCCCCATGGCAGAACTGTTAATTCTGCTATTGGAATTTGTTTTAAAACATAATGTTTTCACATTTAATCAAAAAATTTTTTACAGTTGCAGGGAACAGCAATGGGGCCTCATGTGCCCCCTCGTATGCAAACTTATTTTTGGGTTATTGGGAACGGGAGATATTTTTGAGTGACTCGGTACCAGGGATCAATCAAATCCACCATTGGATGAGGTTCATAGATGACGTGCTTTTTATATGGGAGGGGTCACCGAATGATTTGGATAAAACAATGAAAATTCTAAATACGAACCCTTATAACATCAATCTTACATATAAATCAGGACGGAGTATAGACTTCTTGGATCTGGCCATATCGGTGTCCAGTGAGGGGTCCATTGGCACAACTGTATTCCGGAAGGAAACAGCTGCCAATGCATTACTCCACGCCAATTCATTTCACCCGAAGTCTCTAATTCAGGGTATCCCGATAGGACAATTTTTGAGGATTAAGCGTATTTGCTCGAGTGAGTGTCATTTTGAACATCAATCGAAAGATCTCACTCAGAGATTTGAAGAACGTGGCTATAGCCGGCGGACAATCCGAAAGGGCTACACACGGGCGAAAAATACGCCAAGAGATCAACTCTTATGCGAATCAAGAAGAGTAAAATCTAACTCCAACCAAGTAAGATTCATAACGACTTTTCATGACCAATGGAAAGAATTTAGAGACATACTGAATAAGCATTGGAATGTTTTGCTTACAGATCCAACCTTAAATAAAATCTTAGATCCAAGGCCATCTATAGTAGCAAGGCGATGCAAAAGCATGAAAGATCGGTTGGTACGGAGCCATTTCTGTTCAAATAAGAATGTTAAAACAACAGATAATGTGGGTTTTTACCCGTGTGGTTTGTGCAAAGCTTGTGCGAACTTGGTTAAAGATAAAAAATTCAAAAACCATAACGGATCTAGGGTTTTTGAGATTAGGAAATTTATAACATGTTCGTCCAAGGGGGTTATTTATCATGCCTCATGCCCCTGTAACAAAGTTTATATTGGTATGACAACAAGGGAGCTCAAGATACGCAGTAGAGAACATTGCCTGGATATAGAAAAAGCTAAATCTATTACTGATGAGACTTTGTTAAAAACACTTCCAAGGCATTTTAAAAAATACCACGGATGTAAAACACATTTACTTAAAATCAGAGGCATAGACTCATTGACATTGGGATTCAGAGGGGGAGATTTGGGACGTGAGCTGGCTAAACTGGAATGTAAATGGATCTTCAGGCTGGGTACTTTAAATCCACAGGGTCTAAATGAGAATGCAGGGTTTGGGGCATTTCTGTAGAGAAACAGACTTATGACATTAACTAAGAGACCTATTACATGCGTATAGGCATGGGGTGATTTTTAACTTTTTTGTTTTTTAGATGTTTGTCTTACCTGTTTTTTGTTTCTTTTTGAGACGAGGTGGTCACTGTCTGGGGGTGTTGTTATGGAGGCCCTTTATCTGCTCTGGTACGAGGAGTCTGCCAGGATCCTTGGGAAATCATGAAGGTTGTCGAGATCTCACAGAAGACTTGGGGAAGCTGCACATCCATCCCTTTTATAAACTGAAAAATGATGAAAGAACAAGTAAAAAGAACTGAGACCATCTGCAGTTTTGGTTCAACGATAAGACGAGACTGACGATTTAACCTTCTATATTATCCTGGCTGAGGTTACAACTTTGTATTATTTGTATTTTTGCTGATCTGTCCTATCTTGGGTCCATTGTAAAAAGATAATCCGGGGTTCACCCCATAGGATTTATATCCTTTATAATTGGTCATATTGTTTAATAGCTGTATTGATCTATAAGAGATTTATGACCTAAGAATTGGAAAAGAGTGTTTCTAATGGGTCTAATTGTGGCCATTGTTTATAGTGGGTCCTTTAATTTTATCCTTTAGATTAGTTTAGATACATCAGCACACCAAGATATAGGTACCATCAGCTAATACATAGATTTCCAGAGTAGTAGCATCCATGACATTTATATACAGAATCACAACGTTTATATGTCAATAGGGTCATTCCTATACACACGGAGCACAGAGCGCGAGTGTTTGTTTGATGTGGGCTTGCAGAGGTGTGAGCGCGATCTAATACGCTGGGAGTCGCCGCGCGGATCACATGATTCATCATGTGCCGTGCGGCGATCACACCGAGACCGCAATCATCCATCTGCAGACAGAAGCCTTTCAGATAACAGCGCATGCGCCGACATGTGCTCTGACTCACCGGAACACACTCACTGTTAGTCTCTTTCTATTGGACAACGGGTACATTTAAGCTCACACACCCTCTGCCTTGACACGCCCCCCGAAGAAGCTGGGCGAAACGCGCGTCGGGGCAGAGGGACAGGACTCCGCTACAGGTTCATACTGCTGCTAATATTCAGGTAAAGTTTATGGGCCCACATATATGTATAGCATTGTGTGTAACTGTATAGCGCTTTGCAGCCTAGGTCTGAACATTAGATCTAAGTGTCGTGCTTTACACTATTATCTTCCCGCTAATGTGCAACAATAACGGTATCTGCATTCAGAACCAGGGATTAGTATGAGCAATGTGCAGGTTATATTTCCATGCACAGCGACACACAGGGTAGGATAATCCATTATTGGCAGTTGCCTTGTTTATATACCTTTTTCTATTTTGGTCAGATTTAGATTGCAATAAGATCTTTGCTTTGCCATGCAGCATTTTGTATACTAAGGAGAGCCTAAGGTCCCTCTTTTTTCTACCTTGCATCCTTTTTTCAATTTTATAAAAAACTTTTTGTATATGTTTTATATTAATAAAGTTGGAAATATTTTTCAAGAAAACTTTTTCATGCGTTAATTATTGCTTTATGTATCCCGGAGTTAACATGAAGGGATTGGATTATCTAATTGTTGTATAAGCATTATAATGACATTGGCATTTTTTTGGGTGATATTATTATTTATAAATACTGTTTTTTTACAGTGTGCCTTAATTCAAAAAATGGATTTTAAATCCAAAGAGGTGTCTTGGCTAGCCAAGGCTACAGACATTTTTAAAAAGGGTGCAAGCAGTAGCATGGGTCATACACCAATCACCAACCAGGAAGTCATAAGGAAATATAGAAATGCCCTACATAAAAAGACAAAGATCTGGTGGACAAAAACAGCCTTACAAAATTACTGGGATCAAAAAATCATACCACGTGGACTGAGGATACAGGTCTACCCTGCTTTGAA